>JAYDZK010000001.1:39312488-39327727 GCA_034509185.1 Euphonia xanthogaster
AGAATTGCCCACTTGACACATGACAACTGCCATACAGATGGTAATAGAATACATCCTGCCTTGCAATCTAGAACATGATGGTATGATGCTTGTATCCCCAATCGTGTGTTCTGTTTATGCTGGATAATATATTCTGTGCCCTCAAGACTGGCTGCGAGTGAAGGCAGGGAGAAGAAGAAGCACAGTTTTTTATCAGGGACTGGACTCACTCCTCCACAGTCTGCTGGCACACTGTTGTTCTCTAGGCACGGACGGGGCAGAACACCGTGTTCCTTTTGCTTTTTAGTTAGTTTAGCTAGCTGAGGCAGTCCAAGTTTTCCCTGGGCTATTTTTTCTTTCCCTTTTCTTGGAACCATTCAAACCCGCTCCAGACGGGGACCCGAGAAAACACCGAGAGCTTGCACTTTGTAGCCTACCGAGGCCTACTCTGCAGCCTTTCCCAGCCCCAGAGGGACTGATAACAGAGTGACCACCCACTGGAGAGACTTTCTGGATTTGTCATCTCTTCAGAGCAGCGAATGAGTTTTGTCATCTGGTATTGTTCATTTTGTGTGCTGGGGGTGTGCTTTGGCTGTTAAATAAACAATTTTTTTCCACTCCTCTCTGAGGAAATTCTTCCCGAACCAGTTGAGGGAATGGGCCTTATGGGTTTGCTTTCTGGAGGGGCCCCTTTTGGTGGTCTTCTCCCAAATTTGCCCTAAACCAGGACAAATAATTGGCACCCAATGTGTGGCATGAGACAGTGGAAAAAACCCTGTTCTGATTGGTTTTTTTTGCAATTACTTTGTGTTGGTATAAAGCAGTTAATAGCCATGTTGTTTGAATTCATAATGTCTCTCGGGGCGAAGGCTTGCATGTGTTTCTGGTCCCTAGGTTTTTTTTGAGGTCTTAATACCTCCATGGTCCCTAGGTTTTTCTTATCCAGAAATAGCTCTGGTATTGTCCATAACACATAGTTTTTGCAGTAGAGGGGCACTTACTAGAATAGCTATTGGGCTGGACTTGGTGCTAATGACTTGTAAGAACTTTATAAAGGTGCTAGAGTCTGTTCCAGGTATGTATGGTTCATGGTTATGGTTATGCAACCAGTTTATTAGAGGAGGACCAGGGGATGAGGCTTTTCAGCCTTTGCTTTCCTTCTTCTCTAAATCTGTTATCTCCCTACTGGAGAATGTTATTAGTTAAATTATCTGATAAGTGTAAGTGTAATCATTTTGGAATTTGTAAAGAATTAACAAGCAGTAACACTATTGTCTTTAGACTGCTCCTTGCATGAAATACTTGCTTAAATACAATTCACTACATATAAGAAATTATATTACCTGGTAGCAATTTAGACCACTTGACTACACAAAGAAGTTGCCTCTCACAAAGATGATTCAGACTGGTCAGCAAGGAACTTGGAGTTTCAGGTTTTGTATTGTCATAACCAGCATAGACAACTTCTGGCTCAATGCCTCGTAAAACACTTATCATTGGGGGAACAAACTGTATTTCTTGATTTGGAGAAAAGGACAGCCTTTGGGTTAGAGACTGGCTTTCATCTTGAAGGGCTGCTGGCTGCTGGAGTGCAACATCTAATGTTCTCACAACCTTAATTTTGTTAAACTTTTTCAATTTTCGACCTGAAAAAAAAAATTGTTGATCTGTTAGAAAGAGTTAACCAAGAACATGAGTATTTTCCACTAGTGTTGGATTACACTTTTAATCTATACAAGGACACCAGAACTGTCTTCAGAATAAATTTTCTATTTTTTGACTATTTATGTAATTGAAAAATGATAATGGAAAATTCTTTAGAGTTTATCCCTCTGTATCCTGCTCCTTTCACTAAGGGATGAACAGCATCCACCCATTAAAATTATTGCCATGAATTCTAGGTTACAGTAACCTCATAAAGTGTTTTCTGGTTCAATTCCCACTGTTCTGTCATATGCCAACAGCTGAGCCAGCTGGCTCTACAATTCAGTTTCTATTTAATGTCAATTAAATATACTGCTTATTTTACTCCCTAATATTCAAAACCAAAAATGTTAGTAATTAATTACTACACACAGAAACTCCTCTTTTCCAGTTCCCTAAGAGCATTTCAGTCTCATGGCTGAATCTTCTTTTGGTGCCCAGGGGGATGAGTGAAAGACCGACAAATACTGTAAACTCTTAGAAGATATTTCACTTCCTAAAGCATTCCTAATTTCCCTGTCTCAGTATTTTTAATTGTTACTTCCATACAGCAGTGGTATGAACAATACTAACTGAAACAAATTAGCACACATACACATGGTATGGCCATGTATATACACATGTTTAGGTACAATTCTTCAAATTTCTTTCATGGAAACAGTCTGGCAGTGCACCCTACTGACACAGAAAACCAAACCTTCAGGGGTTCAAAGACAATAACCCTCAGTGACATATTACCAGTTTCAATAAAAAGGCAAATCCATGCAGAGGTGACTACATGGAACACATTTGCTTTAAATAGATGCTCAAAGGTGATGAAAACCCTGCTATATCTTTTGTTCTGCCAAACAAGTTTGTCGCAGGAAAAAAAGGGTCAAAAAAATGCAATAAAAATACTGATACTTATGGTCTGATTTACATGACAAGGGGACAGCAATAGACATAGGGGTGATGGCAAAACCAGTAACAACCATCATGCTCTGACATTCAGGGGTCATATTCCCACTAACTTAACCGCAGGTTTAATTAGTTCAGTACCAAATGCCCCAACAATCATATGCTCATTTTATCACTTGTGGTAAGAATAAAAATATTTCTAATTAGAGATTTCCTAGTAAAGAGCCAAACACGAAGTTGCATCATATGTTACAACTGAACCAAGGGAAAAAAAGCAAAACAAAAACCCACAAAAGAATAGACAATTTATTATGCTGAAAGGCCTAGAGCCAATTTTTATCATAAAACATATACATAGTCATACACATGCTGGGAATTTCCCACTAAGTATTGTGTAGGCATGAAGGAAAACAGAAGTAACAATGCATTTGATAGTTCATAAATAATGATTTCAGGTATTTTCAGAAATAATGGCTTCAGATACTTTTACACTTCAGAGAACAAGTAAAGAAAGAAACCAAACAGAATAGTTATCACATGGAAATGTTAGTAGTTAATAAGTACCCATGTTTCCAAGTGACTAAATGTATCAGAATTAATGTCACACTGGTTTGCAGAACTGCTCGTGTGTTTATTGCTAATTATGTTGCTTAACAGCCATCAGTAAAACAACTCCATTTGTTACCTATCTACAAGAGAGGTGACTATTAATAACTTGCGGCAAACTTTCCCATCTACAACAAGGAGACCACGTCAAATTAATAAAAACTCTTAAGGACATAAGGAAAACAATGGAGATTTGACAATAGCTTAGTTTTCATTTGCTGTTTACAAAGCAGGCAAGTTTTGCTGTAAGATAAATAAATGTCTTCCCTTAGTCCCAGAATGGGTAAACAATACCAATCCACACTGACAACTACTTTTCTTAATACTATAATATATACTTCTTAATACTATATGTCTGGGCATATTTAGACAGCACACACTTTTTTCGTAACATTTTCATTACCTCACTTTAAGACAGCTAACCACTCAAGAAGTTTCTTCACACACACTGTTCCCCTACCCTTGATTACTACGAATAGCATGTTTATATTGTTTGTGTTCTACATGTACCTAGAAAACATTAAGAAAAATCAGTTTAATCCTACTATCAAATATGTTATGATTTTCTTCTCACTACCTAATTCTGTATTTTAATATTTTTTAACTACGTATACAGAATCATACAGACAATTAGACATTACTGATGGTAGACAATTTATATTAAAAGGGCTGGGTTTCTAGTAGAAGTTTAACATCTCACTACCCTTCTCCTTACCCTGTAACAAGGTGAAAAGCATCAATGATGTATTATTCTTGACAGAACACAATGGCCCTTACTTTAAGGTCACTATGCTCTTGCTTTTTGTGTAGAAAAAGAAGCCATGTACACCTTAGGAGGGTGTATACAACACAGACAAAGCAGCAAAGCAGAAGGAACACATCTTGGTTTTAATAAACCCTTTGATCCTACCTCAGAAAGTATTACCTTGAAAATTAATTCACCTTTTTCTGCATGTAATCACTGCACTGTGGACTGAAAGCTGACTGAAACAATGAAGGACACAGTAATTTACCAATACAGCTGAACGAGGAAACTGTGATAATCAGCCTGAAAAAATTACAGATTCACTCATAATAAATAAAAGAGTTGAGTACTTGTTTATTCCAGGACCTGATCCAGCTACCTATCCTATTAGGTTTAAGATTAGAAAGGGGATAGATTAATGTCTCAAGTTATGAGGTTATAAAGTCCAAAGACAATTAACACTTTCACAGAAAATGACAAATATGGTACAAATACGGTTTTTATGGTACAAATGCATGTTTTTATTGATACTTTCCTTCTATAGATTAAGAAAGATGAAACAGTCCATATAGGGAAATAAATTATTGAAGCTATTGGCTGCTATTCTACAATTTACTTACAACTGACTTAAAATTTCTTTCAAAATATTTCAGGGGTTTGAAATTGCGTTGAATTTAGGGTTGAAAAATGGAACTGTTGTCCATATAATAAAATATTACACTTTTATCTATATGGTTCCCACTCAGTGACATTCAATGAAAGATAGGTGTACTTCCCTAAGAAGTAAGTTTTATTTAATTAATGCAGTAATTTTTGGAAGCGTACCATTAATATCCTGTAAAATTTCAGTGTTTCTCATGTTAATTAAGTAATATAGCAAGTCTGCACTTAACTCAAGGCCAGCATTAAGAAACTAAGTATCAGAGGTAAAACAACAAAAATATCTCTACCTAAGTTCTAAATGGCAGAAATCACAAAATGCACAAAAAATCTTGACCTATACAGGTCGTAAACACAAGAAGAGATTTAAGGTATTGCCAATTCCAATTCATTTAAAATACTCAAGGATGTCTCTAAGCATGCACTTCCAAAAATTTGAAATTTGCTTATGGGCTTTTATCACAGAATCACAGAATTCCAGGATGGGAAGAACCTCAAGGACTATCCAGTCCAACCTTCCTTGGCAAAAGCACAGTTAGACAAGATGACCCAGCACCTTGTCCAGATGAATCTTAAAAGTGTTTAACAGTGATGAGTCCACCACTTATCTGGGACGATAATGCCAATGGCTGATTTTTCTCATTGTGCAATATTCTCCTCCTGTATCTAATGAGAATCTCCCTAGGAGTAACTCGTACTCATTATCCCTTGGCCTTTTCCATGTGCCTGCTTGTAAAAAGGGAGTTTCCATATTCTTTGCAGTCACCCTTAAATAGTGGAAACCAGTGATAAGGTGTCTCCTAGGCCTTCTTTTCTCAAGGCTGAACAAACCCAGTTCACAGAATCAGAGAATCACAGAATCTTTTAGCTTGGAAAAGACCACCAAGACCATCAAGTCCAAACTTTGATGCATCACCACCTTGTCAACTAGAGCACTAAGTGCCATGTCCAGCCTTTCTTCAAACATGTCCAGGGATGGTGACACCACCACCTCTCTGGGCAGCCCATTCCAAAGTTTAACAACTCTATCTGTGAAAACGTTGCTCCTGATGTCCAAGCTGAATCTCCCTTGGCACAGCTTGAGGCTACGTCCTCTCACACTGTCACATGATTCCTGGGAGAAGATGCTGACCCCCATCTCCTGCTTTCAGGGAGTTGTAAAGAGTAAGAAGGTCCCTCCTGAACCTCCTTTTCTCCCAGCTAAGCAACCCTGGCTCCCTCAGCTGCTCATCATAGGATTTATGCTCCAGACCCTTCCACAGCTCCACTGCCCTTCTCTGGACACGCTCCAGGCACCTCAATGTCTTTCTTGTAGTGAGGGGCCCAGAACTGAGCACAGGATTGGAGCTGTGGCCTCAGCAGTGCTGAGTACAGAGGGACAATCAATCACTGCCCTAATCCTGGTTGTAACTCCATTCTTGATACAGGCCAGGGTGCCATTTGCCTTCTTGACCAGCTGGGCACACTGCTGGCTCATGTTTACCCTTTCCTCGTATGGCAGGCTTCCCAGCCCTTTGATCACTGAGGTCTTCTGGAAAATTATCCAAGCCCTATAACACTCCATATATGAATAATATTGTGTTAATCAGCACATCAAGTCATGGGTAGGAAATTTTGCTCATGTGATACAACAAAGGAATTGTAAGAAATGGCAGATGAGCAAAAGGAAGAAAGGCAACAATATAACCATAGAAAGAGTATTATGGTTAACAGTCTATCTTGAGATTTTGTTTGCAGTTTGAATTTTAAATCCTCATTTACAAATAGTATAATTTCACTCCAGTTTTCCTCATTTTTGGTCTACATTTGTCTTTTCTTCCTCTTTCAGTACTAAGCACTCCATTTCAGCCAGCATAAAACAATTACCTTCCTAATCCCCCCAGAACTGTTGACATCACTAAGAGCACCTGAGGCACTTAACATGAGGCAGCTGACAAAAAAAAAAATAGGTATCACAGTCACAGTTCCACTCAGTATTTCCTTTTTTCCACTGCCCAACTATTCTCTTCTGCTTTCTATTTGCTGCCAGATTACTCCTTCCCAGAAGATGGTGTATGTGGGGATATCAGAGCAGAGATCTGATGAAATGCAATGTCCCTCTAAGAACCAGAGAAACTAGACTGCACAGGCTTCTTGAAAAATGGGAGACAACTTTGATTAGGTATACTTAGGAGAAGACTAAGCAACACAACAAACTGGCTAGGTACAAAAATCTAGCATTAAATATAAATAAAATATTTACGCTTGCTTTTTAATAGCTGAGAAAAAAAGGTGATCCAAAGAGGTGATGAGAAAGATTAAGAATTCACTCTCTTCATACTTGATAGTAATAAAATAAGTCACTGCACTTTTATCCTCAGGTTTTGTAGGAGGACATAACATCCTACTATGAGGATACAGTAATGAGAATGTACCATCTGATCAATATTGCTGGTAGAAGTGTCCAACTTTTTCTGTTTCTAGTATCTACACCCACAGCAAAATTTATATATTAAAAAACACTAGGAAAACTAGCATCCATAAATGCACACAAAGTGTAAAGTTAAGTCAAGGCTGCTGGCAACTTTTCCTATGTAGCATCACTATGCAGAACAATGCTGAAGCAAAAGGACTAGGCAATGATAGCGAGTGATCTCACACTCTTCTGCTTGTTGAAACTGCTACCTGTGATGTTGAAACACAGAGTTTAGTTATTGGTGTTATCCAGGGTATCATAAATAAAAATTTAGGTTAGATCATCATCAAACTCCTAGCTGTGCAAAATTCACAGTCAGGAATGAATTTTTATCTGTATTCATTTACACCCATTAGAATCATGAAACAGTTTGGACTGGAAAGGATCTAAAGATCATCTAGTCTAAGCCACCTGCCTTAGGCAGGCATATATTTTATAGGTCAAATTGATCAAACCTTGCATGTTCTCCCAAATTTTAAAAGGCAGGCAGTACACCTGCCAACTCCCTGAGTCTTCATTCTTTGTATTTTCCACAGCCTACTCAGGACCTCTGCTTCCTCGGCTTTCTCCTTCTCCAAATTGTGCAAACGAGGCTTTAGGTTCTGCCTTTGTAGTAATACCATTTCTCTACTGCACTGCTACTCCAGTTTTAAAACACCACTTCAATCTGAGAAGGATCCAAGGGACATGTTCTCCTTTTGTCCCTCTCCCCTCAGCTCAGTGGCACCAATGTGCTTGTCAGCTCCATCTATTTTTTTTTAAACTGAGAGGTGGCACTGACTGTATAAGAATGACACAATGGCCGTGTGTGCAGAATACCCCAGCTCCATGGAACTTGCATTCAGCTTACAGGAGCTGGAAACACAGAGCTGTGCAAACTATCAGTCGGAAAACTGTATGCACGTTTTACATTATCAATGAATGTATCAGCAAGATAATGAAATGATGTACAGTATATAGTGCCAGCCCTTCCTTCAGGAATAAAAAACAATACTTAAATGTGGGGGAGGGAATGTAGGGTTGAGCAGGGGAGAGAGACAGACAGAGGGCTTTGATGGGCTAAAATAGATTAAATTGGAAATAAAGCAGGTTTTTGTCCTTACCCCCCCTTTTTTTTTAACTCCCTTTAGGAACATATTCTTTCTATCTATCACTTTAATATATCCATTTTCTTATGGTCTTAGCCACATATTTCTGAGCTTTGTGATGATAAAAAATAGGGAGAAAAAAAACCAGCAAAAATAAGCATCATTCCTGCCTGTTAGCACATTAAAACTTGCCATGTGACTACCTAATCATACACCATTTTCTCCCTGTAGGTTTTCAAAGGCACAGTGCTCAATTTCATTTAATGATACATAAAAAAACCCCCAAATCTGTTACAGAAAGAACTAATACAAAGATGGGATTTCCCAGCACCTAATATGCAAAGCTTGCAGTATTGGTGCAACCACTGCCTGGCTCTCTCTGGTGGTACAGAAGGATACAATTTTGTTGACATATACTCAAAGCAGTGATGAACAGTATAACACAAATTAGAAGAGCACAATACTGATTCCTGATTCTAGTGTCAATTTCAATCTACACATTTTTTACCTATACCAAACTACCTGATCCAAAATTATTACCAAATACACACCCAAGACATAATTCCTTTCCCTTCAAGAAAACGAATGTAAGGATACACAGTAATTCTTACAGAAAGGTATTTTGTCAGGGTTTCCAGATTCACGAAAGAAAAATTCTAAGAAAGTATAAAGCATTAGGTAATTCTTCCAAAAATAACATTTGAATGTGGTTTTTCTTTTACAGTATCAAAGCACTGTTCTTTAACCACAACAGATTGAAGGTAGTGTACTTGACTGCCTATTTTTATAAATCCACTTGAAAAACAGCTCACCTCCCAGGACCATACCAGCCTGACAGCACTTCCTCAAGCGACATGCTGGGCAGTTCTTCCTACGGATTTTATCGACTATGCAGTCATTTCTTCCAGCACATAAATAGTTGTGCTGCCCTGCAGGAAAGAGAAAAACTGTGTGAACACTATGTTTTCTAACATGACAAAATTATTTCCGTGTATAAATGTTGCAAAAATAACTGAGGATTCAAAAAAGTGTACTTGAACCATTAAAGAACTTCTTCATTTTATGCTAACCTTAGACCAATCATGGTACTATTTGAATATAATGCTTTATTTGGTCTGTTTAAGGGCAAAACTCATCATCTATGAAATTCCAAAATAATTAGCAGTCATCATGAACTGCTTAAATTATTGTACTAACAATATTTCTTAAGTAAATCAAGCACGGAGACAGACCAATTGTTTCTTTAAAAGTTATTTTTCTGTGAAATTATAGATCCTGTTTTCGAAGAACTTAAGTACATTTTGCTTGGATCGATGTGGAGTTTCTGACAGCAAACAGAATGAAGAAGTTGGGGTAGTGTGAAAAAAAAGCCCTTTAAGCACAGCAAATGACCTCTGATGGGCAAGCAGTTCTGTAATAAACTTGCTGAAGTACCAGCTGACCAGGAGCAGCCAACACAACCAAATAGGACAAATAAAAGAAGGTTTAACTCTATGGTTTAGATTAGTTTAGTTTATTGCTTAATTCTGCATTTGCTTCTGTGCTATCATTTTAAAAGACAAATAGCTTACTTCTTAATTTTAGTGAAAAAACCCTAATTGTCTGAAATTCCTTTTCATAACAATTTCTTTTTTTTTTTTTTTTTTTTTTTTTTTGAAAACTACAAGTAAACAAAAAAAAGTTGCCACACACATTGCCTGGCAACAAAAATGACCTTAGTAATGCTTCAATCAGAAGAAATTTTCATTTACTTTGCCCCATTAATTCTAGTTCTGGGCTTCTCCTTACAGGAAACATTACCAAAAGCAGACAAATGAATAAAAATCCATCTTGCTATTGGCAGCAGACCAGTAAGCAAAACACTAACTTTGAACAATTCTTCGTTGGGATTACTTGCAGCTCTTCCTTGTATTTCTTTGCCTTTATAAGCTACAAAAAGCATTCAGTCTTTTGATAAGCAACAACAATTTTAAAACTCCATTATTTTAATTAAAATCCATGAGTATTATCTCAGCTCCCTGGCATTCTAGTGCTTTAATGCACAGCTAATTTACAAAGGAATGCTTAAGCATAGTTAAAGTTTTCTTCGTGCTTTTCTTGTTTGGGGGTTTTCTTTGGTCCCCTGAAAAGAGATTTCTTCTGGACCTCTTTTCTAGGGTATTTGTTAATTCTTCACAAGATGGTCTGACTCCATATAAACCTTGTCCTACTTAATATAAATCTAAGGCTGAACAACATTTTTCACATTTACAAACCAAATCATAATTGAATCACAGTTATGAAAACTACATTTCCAGGTTAATATGTCCTGAAGTTTCAGACTAGACAGGATTAAACAGTGTCTCTGCCAAGTGTATACCAGGCCAGAAATGAAATCTCTTACTAGAATTTAGGCACAGTAAAATTTGCTTAAAAGTCAAAATGCTGCCAACCCAATTCTCTCAAGGGATTATGGTGACAAAAACTCAGGTACTTCTTGATGCTTACTGTTAACATCTTCCTTATTTTCAAGACTTTTAAGAAACCACCCACCAAAGTCATATCCCGTACTTGATTTACACCTTTGTGTGAGTTTTCCACTCCACTCATCTCTACCCCACCTCTCCCTGACCCCTTCTGTCCTAAAGTGTATTCCACTCTTTCTGATTCAGCTGCAACTTATTTGGAAAACATGTAAGTTTCAATTGTTTAGTAGTCTTCAGTTTCATCAGTAAAGAATTTTGGTTTTAATCGCAGTGTTCTGTGTGGATTTCATCTCAGTAGATAAATCTGAGCAAATGTTCCCATTTGAAATCACTTCTACCATTGTACAAAGCCGGGTTCTGAGAAACTATTACTTGCTTGACATTAATATTTTAGGGACAACAGCCATCTAAAGGAGAGATTGTGTAAGAAATGAACACGTGCCAGATATTTGCCTAATTTCAAAATTACAGGAAAATATGTAGCTAAATAATGATGTTTGGAAGGTTTTCCTGGGATGATAAAATATGTATTTGAAAATGTATTTGCAACAGTTCAGTCTTCAGGATCATCTAGATTTGAACTAATTGTCTTCAATGTTTGAGCATTGCAGTTATACCAAATGCATGTACTAATGAAGCACTCAAAACCTCCATCAAGATAAAATCACCATTCAATTGGTAGCTTGACAGTCAGTATCTTGTCTATGACTACTGTCATTATAACCAGGAAAAAAAACAAACAACAAAACAAACAAGCAAACAAAATACTCCAGAAAAAAATCAAGATAGTATTATAGTCACTAGAGCACAAGTTTGAAGGAAAAGGTTGCTATTAGCATTTCTTACAAAAATATGAACTTGGGAACTTTCTGGCAATTGCCACACCTTCAAAAACTTAACCTAATGTTAAGTTTCCTATGCATGTTTACTTTGCACTGTCTTTTGAAAGTGCATATTGAGAGTCACTCTCAATGTATTGGCCCATGACCATCTTGATGAAGAAAACACAGAGATTATTTTATCTGTCACTTAAATGTTCCTGATTTTTGTAGGATAGTATTTTTTTAAACTTCCATCAAAATCCATTAGTGTTAGCAAAGCTGCAAGTTCTAATGGAAGCAGGAAAACACAATTTAAGTCCTGTAATGCCTACTGCTATACTAGGAGGTTTTTGATCCAGTGGTGAAAGTAGCATGTACAGTGTCTTTATAAACCGCACTATTAACTTAGCTCACTGACATGCTGTAAGTCACAATCACTCCAGTAAACTCAGGAGTTGCAGAGAATTTGTAGATGTACAAAATATGGAAAAAATAAAGTTTTATCTGCACCTGGGTATCAGACACAGCAATCCATTTTTTGGGTAAGTGCATCTGTGCTGAACTGCTGCCACCCTGCACAGAAGCAGAATGCTTGCAAACTCTCAGTTCCTCCTAGCTGCAAAGAAGAGTACTATCTCACCTTTTTTTTTTCTCTCTCCTAAATGTGACTTTGCCTCCCTGTATCTCTATGCTTTTGCTCCCTGCCAATGCTTTTGTATAAAACCATCAACCTTTGCAGAACACATCATGGTGTTTTACTTAGTCTAGTTTTAGATTTCTGTCTAAAGCTTGCAGATACCTATTGCATCTCTTTGCAAATTATTTTACTGCCAAATGTCTCCATCTACTTTACTGCCAAACATCAACTCTGCTTCCTGAGGGCTCACCTCAAGGTTTTGCTCAATAATTTTCTAAAAGTATGTTTTGCATCTTATAAACTTTTGAAAAAGTACCAATTAAATCAATAGGTAAAAACCAAACCAAACCAAAACAAAAACCACAATGGAATTGTGGAAGCTGACAATAAACATGGGTTTAAAATTTAAAAAAATAGAAAATAAGTTCACCTGTGCACCTAAACAAAAGATAATGGTGCAGCTGCAGCTTTTGAGTAAAAATCTGACTTCTGGAAGCTAAGACAACAGACCAGGCTAGTCCCTAGCTTGTGGAAAACCTGACTTGTCAGAGTAAATACAGAGTAATCCTTACCCTGAACATGCCTTGACAAGACAGATTTTCCACAGCTAGGCAGTCTGGCCTAGTTCATCCTTGGTAAAATGGGAAGTAAAATTATAGCAAATTTAGCCCAAATCTAAATAAAATACTATTTGCACTCTTTCAAAGCACAAAACAGCAAACATGGTTGAATTTACCTCTCATCATGGTTTTTTAAGTTGTGAAGAACTAGGAACCTACACTACATAGTCTCCATGTCCCTGTATGCCATCCCATGCTATTAGTCTCCAAGATTCCACACACTTCAGATAATGCTATTTGGGTTTTAATTTATACTTGATTTTATTTCTGTGTGTTTTCTATAAAAATAGAAAAAATCCCTGAAGTGAGACTTCTGACTCCAACTACTTAACCAAAACCAACATCCATCACGGACTTTACCATGCATAATCTTTTGATAAACATTTGATTTTCCTCTTGGCCCACTGAAGTAAAATCCTCACTTCCAGTTCTTAAGTAGGTGCGTATAAAGAAAGACCTGTTATTGATGCAAGCCTGCTCCTCAGCAAAAAATTAAGGATTCAGTGGACCAAAGAGGACAAAGAGTGGAAAGCAGAGGAACTTGTGAATATGTTCCATCCTGGAACCTAACTGAAATAATGAAGAATTTCTTTCTTCATAATTATATATTTCATAGTGAAAGCAATAAAAATAATTGTTTATAACATCATTGACTGACTCTTTCCTCCTCTTGTATACTTATCTCAAAATCTTGCTGCCTTTTGCTGTGAACACTGCATTACCATGGTTTTTCCTTCCAAAATCACTTCTCCAAAGAGCAATCTCCAAAGAGAGTATAATTTTTAAATGATATCTACAAAACAGAACATTGAAATGTAGCTACCTTTTTTCACTCACTTCTAGACTGAGTCAAAAGTCACAATCCTGCTTTTTAATACTTTTTACATTTCCCTGTCTGTCCCATTATTTCCAAAAAAAAAAAAAAAGAAAGAAAACAAAATGAAAACCACAGAAAAACAAAATTAAACAAGACTAACTCATAATACATGGAAACTATAATGAACTGCAAAATTAGGATGCTGTTTCATACTGATTTTCAGTTGGTTTGCCTAGACTGTTTACCACTGCAACACCTTGAAACATAAAGTCTTGGAGTCTAAATACGGGAACTGACAACAGTAAAAACTTCCCACAGCTAATACACTTTCAGGACAATATGGTAGTATCTACAAATCAGTATTTCCAGGTTTTTTTATGGCATTGTCTCACAATTGTTCCTTGGTCATAATTTTTTAAGTAATTAACTACATCAGGGATTTAAATATGCAAAATGACGGAAGTGTCAGCATATTTGTCAATAGGGGGTCTGTTTCTTACAAATACAAAACATGGGATTTGAAAACAAAACCTACTTTAAAAACATACCAACTATTTCAGAGGTATGCAGCACTAAAGTATCAGTTGTTCTCCTTTTGATCCCTGTTATATTCTTCTATCAAGACAAGACTCTATATCTCCATTTCAGTCATCCTATCATTCTCATTTTAGTGGAATTATCATAGCACATTGCCATGATAAATTTTTTCATGTATATTCTCTTATGTTCCTTGACTTGTCCTACAAATGAACCAGTGGACAGGGTCATCCACTATACAAGCAATAAAGGTGGAAGAAAAAAGTAATATACAAAACACCCAGATACTGCTGCCTCTTGATTGAAATACCTTAGATTAATTTGATTCTATTTGACTAATTAGATCTATCTATCTACTTGATTATTAGATATATCTATCTAAAATGTAGATATCTATCAAAACACTGCTAGTTTGTACATCATGAATACTACAATAACATCAAATCTGTTATATTGAGTGAAAAGCATTTTTATCTCTCAATTTGCCATGTGTATGCTTTGTGTGTTTGCATGTTTTCTACTTCATGAACATTTTATCACCATCAGGTGATACTGGTATATGCTTTACCAAATTCTGATCCCAAGATCCAGACTGGAAAGTTAAATTAAGAATTAGAAAACCCTTGAGAGCTGGGAGAAAAAGAAACTTTTAACACCTGCTTCATCAAGTTTACAGCTAAAAGAGTGTCTACACTATTATTTCTCTCTTTTCAAAGAGGATTTTCTACTAGTGGTTGGCATTTTTTTAATTGGCATGCTGTATGATTTTAGATTCTTTAGGTATGGAAAAGCATAACTGTTTAGACAAGCACTTTTCCTTATGCACAGTATTGCACTATGAACATAGTGAACCACACTGCCAGCACAAAACTGCTTATTGTAACACTGATAAGGTCAGATAAACTTTCTCAGAAAGTTTGGTTGAAGTCATGATCAATCTTCTTACTGTGTAGGTGTAGCTCATCATCAAACACTCCACAGAACCTGAAAGTTTTCAAAGACAGTGAAAACTCTCATGGAAATCTTACTTTCTGCCAGTTTACCAAATTCAGATCTCAGAAAGAAGGAAAGTTCACATGTGGTCAGCTAAATGTTATCTGCTACATGTGCTTAAGCTTGTTCCCTGATGCCATTGATGCAACAGAGTTTAAGGTCAGAGTTACCCTGACCTTAAAGCACATATTAAAACTAGACAAATGTTCTACAAT
>JAYDZK010000001.1:39341208-39363470 GCA_034509185.1 Euphonia xanthogaster
TCAGGAAGAGCAGTGCCAGCAGGTCAGGGGAGGTGCTCCTACTGCTCTACTCTGCCCTGGTGAGGCACATCTGGAGTGCTGTGTCCAGGTCTGGGCCCCTCAGTACATGGAGCTCCTGGAGCAGCTCTAGCAGACAGTGAAAAAATGATGAGGGGTCCGAAGCATCTCCCTTCCAAGGACCGTCTGACAGAGCTGGGCCTGTTCAGGCTCAACAAGAGACATTTGAGAAGGGACCTCACCAATGTATACAAGTATCTGAAGGGAGGGTGCCAAGAGGATGGACCAGGCTCTTTTCAGTGGTACCAAACAATAGTACAAGAGGCAACAGGCAGAAACTGATGCACAGAAATTCCACCTGAACGAGGGGACGAACTTCTGTACTCTGCAGGTGACTGAGCACTGGAAGAGTTTTCCCAGAGAGATTGTAGAGTAAACCTCACTGGAGATAATCTATAATCATCTGGACATAATCCTGTGCCACGTGCTTAAGGACGTCCCTGCTTGAGCAAGATGACCCACTGTGGTCCCTTCCAACGTGACTAATTCTGTTATTCTGTGAAAAATGTAACTATGGGGTGAAGAATGGGTGCAATGTATGAGGATTATCTGTGAAGGTGTCCATGTGTTTGGCAATTCTGGGTAGAAATGCTAAAATGCAAAGGAAGGTGTCCTGTGATGTTAAGCAAAGTCTGAGGCAGAAGTCCTTCACCTTTTGAAATGTTCAGTTCTACCCAGAAGCTGTATACTGTAAAATCTACTCAAAATATTGCCAACAATTTGTGAATCAGACAGACTATAAAGAAGTGGAATATTAGACTCTGAATTTTGCATCAGGTACTTGAATGCTATCAATCAACACAGCTAAATGAGATGCAGAGGAGGAATTAGCTTAAAAACTGTCAAGGGACCAATATTCTTTAATTCTCCCAGTTCAAAAGTTCCCTTTAAGTGTGTTACTGGAGGGTAATAAATGCAAGGTCATTGTTTCCTAGGAAGCCTAGAGGACATTTTTTGGGTCACATTTTTTGGGTCTGGATACTTGTCTAAAGAGTAAACTGCTGTCAGTGTCAGACAAAATCATACTTCATATCTGACTGACTGAAAATGGATAACTTATTCCCATAGGGAAAGGAAGCATGACTCTGAATTGAGAGCAGAAAAGAATTGTCTATAAACCCACAACTGGAGATTTGTCAGGCAAACACTGTACTTACATATCATTAGATTTTAATTTATTACTCATTATTGAATAAAAAAGAGCTAGGTTTAAGCCACAAGCCTGCTAAGTGGATTTGGATGTGGGATGTTAAACAGCAGGAAGTAAAGGGAAGATATACCCCTGCAGGTTTATGATTGCTCCATTTCTTAAATGAATCAGAGAAAATTAAACTTCATTGATGAAATTTAACATGACTACATGCCATTTATAAATTCAATCAATAGTGAAACTTGTCTGGAATATGAAAAATGTCACCACTTTAATTAAATGAGATCTTCTATAAGGTGTGAAGGCTGTCTAAACTAAACTGTAATAAGTCCTGTGCTGATTTGCCACAGAGTAAAAACCTTCAAGTTACACAGGCTATTTCCATGTTCACCTGAAATGACAATTTGCAGATGAGTCCCTTAACTAGACATTGAAAGATGTAGAGACATGGTTCCCTGTGCTTTGTGCTAACTCCAAAGAAGCAAATTTATTCATGTCTGTGAAGGGCACAGACTTTCTCATGCTGATTTTGACAAGCTCTGGCTAAAATATTCCTTTGTTAGATAGTCTTGTTAGTTCTGTTATTACTGCTAATTGCTGGTGCTGTGTTCATCCTTAGAGGTGTCTGTCACTGATCAGAAGTCCCAGTTCTATGTTAAGTATTTAACAGAAAAAAAGGTGTCTTTAAAACCTCTCACAGAAAATGATATTAAGTTAAAGGCATCTAAACAAAAGACAAATGTTAAGATCATTGTGCAGTTTGTTCTAGAAAGAGATACATGTCAGGGAGATGTTCACTCGACACAACCCCAGAAGAAGACAGAGGCTTCCTACAGCTGTTAATCACTCTCCTCTAAAATTAATCTCAAAATAAACTGCTTTAGAAATTCTGGCCATAACACATCTTACAGGGATATTCTAGGGTGTGTTTCTCTTGACTTCTGCTATCCTTAGGCTAAAAAATGGTGGCTACATTTTCACTTTGGAGGACCAGTGCACACACCGGGAAATCTAAAACCAAAAAAAATTGCATACAGTGCTGCTAACTGTGGGGGTCTCCTTGCCATGAAATTAAAAAAAAAATACTATCACTGCTCATGGAAAAGTAGATCAGTGAGGTAGGAACAAGGTTATCAGAGTGGTGACAGCTGGTGGCAGGAGGGAAGAAGGAGGCAATGTATAGGAAGGAGAGGACCTGGTGGTGACACCAATGCCTTGGTTACATTTTGGGTACTTGTGGGAGTTTCTGCTGCAGGGACAGAAGCCTGACTGGCCTTGATTTATTATAGTTCTGTTCATCCTGTTCTTTTGCATGACTTATTCACAGCAAAACCTATGTTAAAACAGAACATCAAGACTTCTGCAATATTTCTGACAAATAGACTGCCACATATCTGCTAACATTAGCTTAAAAATCTGAACAGGGAGATTGGATAGAAATATGGTCTGAAATAGTGTGTAAGTTCAGTTTTTAATAGAATACAATCAATAAATGAATAGGGCACTTGTTTTGAGCTATTGGAAGTCACCAGCCAAAAAAAGTGGAGGAGAATAAAAGACTTAAATATAGAAATATTCTTGCATTTTATATAGTTTTATAAATGATATATTATACAAACTTGTCTATTATAAATGTTTATATACAATTTAATGTAAATGACATTAATTTATTAAGCCTCCCCAGATTATTACTATGGATTTAAGGAATATTCTTAATATCCTGACCCTACCCAATGATGTCCAAACTGTAACATTCCTCTGAGTGCTAAGAGAAAATTTTCCTCTTTGGCCCAAGGACAGAAAATACGAGTGATATAAACAAAATGGATTTTTTAAAATCTACTAGCAATACAGGGACCATTTAAGGTTAAAACCATAACTCAAGCTTTCCTTATTTGACTTTGTATCTATTCTTTTATTGATATATTTTTAAAATCAGGAAATGGCATCTTTTCCTTTGGTTTTTGCCTCTGGGTTTTATTGCATGAGCATTGTGCCATGAGTTGTATTTGTTCAATCTCTTTAGTGTGTTTGCTTTCTCAGTTCAATCCTCTTTCTCCAGTCTTTCAAAACACAGTGCTTAGTCCTGACTCTTAAGTGATGAAAAATGATCAACAGTGTATTTGGGTGAAGGTGCTCTATCACAAAGATGGAAAATAAAAAGCATGATGAGAGACTGATGCATTTGATATGAAAGTGATCAGAAACTATCTGTATTCCAGAAAATGAACGTTGCGATTTTGAGGTTGATACATAATATTTACAAAATACTTTATTTCTTCATAGGTCTTGTTATATTCATCCTTTTACAAAGAAATAGGGAAAGTTAATATGACCAAAACCACCATGTCTGATACTAAAGGAAATCTGAATTGGAGCCACAGCTCTGTGTTTTAAGCGTCATTATGAAATCAAAGCAAAAGCAGTTTTTGAGTAAGCAAATGATAAATGCAAATTCTATCTTAAACCAGAAAATGATCCTGACATATTTCGATGCCTCTTGTAGACTGATGTATTCATCCTGCTGTCTGTCACTAATGCAGGACTTCTCTCCCCAGAAAAGGTTTCTGTCTCTGGTAGAAGCCTCATCCAGTAAATGTTCCAAAGCATTAGCAGTGGTTCTGAAAGGATATGAAGAATGTTCCATTTCACCGGAACATCAAAAAGCTTTCAAATAGAACAGAATGCAGTTACCCAAATAAGAACCAGATCACAGCACTAGAACTGCTGCCCTGACCCATAAAAAAGCAGCATTTGTTATCTTTTTGAAATGATGACTGACATTAAAGATGTGACACAGTGACTCAATAGATATCTACACTGTGCAGGAGGGATCTGAACAGGAGTATCAAAAGTAATTTTTCAGGAAAAAAATAGAAATATTAATTCTTACAGTTGATTTTTATATATATTTTCACTCTGAGACCTCGTACAATCAAGACTGCAAGAATTATGAGGACAAGGAGCAAGCAATCAAGATGTAATTTAGCCTATCATACCAATAAGGAAATGCAACAAAGGAAGCAGACTAAGTTTTTCCGTCTTATTTTTCCAATCCAGTGATGGCTCAGTGTAGACCATGGTCTGGGTTTTGAACTTACAATATTCGGTGGCAATTGAGAAGTGACATTCTTAGACTGATGTAAATTTAGAAAGATAAGAAATTAATCTTACTGGAAACTGAACTTTCTTATAAAAGACAATCATTTCAAAGTTAATCTGAACAAAATCAGCCAAACCTTGGTTGGAGGCTGTACATGCTATTTGATTTTAAGTTTCTTAGTGTAAAGCCTTTGTTACAGCTCATCCATTAGGAAAGGTGGGAAAGCAGCCTGCTGGTTATGGAAACATAACTCATAGGCAAGTGATGTTGTGGCAGGGGTCACAATACTTGTTGAAAAAATAGATGTACTTCAATGGTTTGGTTTTTTCCTTTTTGAATTATTATACAAATGGATTATTCTAATCCTTAAAACTCCTCTATGTTTTATTTCTCAGAAGTAAAAAAAAAAAAAAAAAAAAGTGGAAAAAAAAAAGCCTTGCTAGCAGATCTGAAATCTTTTAGTAGAACATATTGAGTGTTGAGTGTTTAGACTGAGATCCAGGAAACTTCTGCTGAAATTAGAGAACCAGGAATATTCAATAAGAAATCCATTTGTTGAAGTAATAAGTAGAAATGTACTCTCTGTCTGTCCTGGACAAACTAGAAAGCTTTCTAAATGTCTTTGATCCCTTCATATGAAAGACCCATCAAAACTCTGTACAGTTCCAGTTTACCTGGGCAGGGATAAATATTTGATAAAAAGCCAGGAAGATGCTTTGATTAACTAAAACCAAACCTAAAGCTACACAAAACAAAACAAAAAATCCCACAAACAAAACAAACAAAACAAAACAAAACAAAACAAAGCAAAAACAAAACAAAACTGTGACTGTTATGGTCCTCATGGAATATATTGCCCTCAGAGCAAGGAAAGTCAAAGTCACCTTGGGCTGTATGAGAGCAGCCAGCGAGTACGGGAAATCACCCTTCCACTTCCCTTGTACCTCCACTCATGGGATACATCTGGAGTGCCGTTCCCAGTTCTGGCCTCCCCAGTACAAGTAAGACATGGGTGTGCTGGAATGAGACTCGTGGAGGTCACCAGTGGTCAGGAAGCCAGAGCACTGAACTTACAAGAAGAGACTGAGCAAGTCATGGTTGTTCAGTCTGAAAAAGAGAATTCAAGGGGCAAATCTTATTGCTATCTACAATTGCCTGATCAGACGATATCAAGGAGTTAGACTCCTCTTGGAAGTAGGTACACAACAATAGGAAGAGAGGAACCTGAATTTTATATTTTAAATACCAGGATATTATAAATACCTGTATTTTAAATACCAAGATATTTTAAATACCTATATTTTAAATACCAAGATATTTTCTCTTAGAGGCAGTGTGTTTCTCCTTAGAGGTGTTCAAAATTCAACTGAACAACTTGAGGACCTTGGATTAGGCAGCCTCCTAAATTATTCTATGGTCCTCTGATTCCGTAACTGCCTAAGCAGGGAACCTACAAGGGCTTGGCTATTAGATACACTTGACTGGAAATAAATTTACGTTAATTTTTTATTTAAATCCTTTTATTTACAGCGATTATATTGTATGAGTATATAGAATATATTTTATTTAATACAATTATTTTTGCCACATATACAGCTATAGGATCTAGGATGAGTAGAATGCAATGCACTACAAATGCAATTGCCCCAGTATCACTCTGATGGAGAATTTGTTACTCTTTGCTATATAGGATTTGTCTAATGCCAACACACTTCTGTTACTTCAGCTGACATATTTTGTTCCAAGTCCACAGCATAGACCACAGCATCCAAATTATCAGCTAGAGGGAAATGTATCAGGCTACTGTGAAAAGTTGATCAGCCAAGATGCACCTAACCTGTGGGGCCTAGAATAATCTTCCAGGTTATTTTGTGCACTCTAAATACACCCTGAAGTTATGTCAGGATGAAACTCTCTGTGTACCATGACTCATCTGTACCCCTCTTGCTGGAAGAAACAGCAACAGCAAGGTGGACAGAGAGGGAGCCACAGTAGGACACAGAAACCAGGACTAGCAAACATTCCGTGGCAGGTTTTGACACAGTGCAAGAAACTAAAGTCATGCCTAGGCTTCCTGATGATTTTGGGATTTAAGAACATTGCAAAAAGTTGTAAAATAACTGCAGAAACTTTATTTTACTTCAAAGTTTTGTCAGGGTGATTATGTTAGGTTTAAAAATGGAGCAGCATTCTGATGTAGAAATCTGTTCCGGATATTTTCACATTAGTATCTGCTGGCTCAACCTCTTTATTTGTCATTCTGTATGTCCCAAGTTAGTCTATTTCCTCCTTCAGTGAGTCTATACTCAGTGATTCTCACCTGGACATGTCTTCAAATATGCAGCATTTATATACATTTGTACATTTCTAAATATGTTAATTTTTTTTTTGCTTTAGTGTCTTTGACACTAGTCAGTGGCTAAAGGAGATTTTGGCTGCTCCTTTGATTCTGTCACCCACAAAAAAGTAAAAAACACTGAGTGCTTCTTTTCATTCAAAAAAGATCTCAAAGTAAAAAAAAAAAAACAAATTAGAAGTAAATTTTCAATAATACATGTCACACACGAGGTTTCTAGAAAAAAAACAGTGTTCTATTTTCTGTCAAGAAATTCCATACAAGGGTAGAGGTATATCTAACGGAGGAGGGAAGATAGAACTCGAGATGTCAAAGGGAAACAGATCTATCAATGCAAACCAGAAAGATCCTGTTCTTTCTGACATCAGAATGGATGTTGCTCAGTTAAATTCTGCTGGGTGTGTCAGGGTATTTGGGAGAACCCAAAAGCTCTGGCTGCACCCTTATGTGTCCGGAATCTGTGAGCCATCCAGATGCTGAAGATCCTTTTTCTGGGAGAATGAGGCCTACTGATAATATTAATGGAGCTTGTTTCCCTGCCTTTCTGCATAAGAAAAAGATGAGGAGCCTTTGAGTGGCAGGAAGAGGGGCAAGAAAGTTCACACCTCTTTCCTTTTCCAGGAAATGTGCTGGTAAAGTTACAAATTAAAATTCTGTAATTAAGGGAAGAATTGAGCCACGAAATTAATTAATAAAATTGTGATTGATGAATCTGTGAGTTTACAGAAATATTTATGACTACAAAAATAATCCAGGGTGTTTTTCCTCCCTAGTGTTCTATTACTGTTTTTCTTTTTAAAAGTTACACTAACAATTCTGAGAGATCCACTAATAAGGCATCTTAAATATTAGATTGAAATATTTGATCAAGAAATAGATGTTTAAGCAATGAACTGAATATTATTGCTAAATAATAAGACTTTTTCATAAATAGGTTCTCAGGCTTTTCAAACAATTTCTGCCTTTTAAATTTGATCTTTATAAGTGGCTCACAAAGTAGAGAAATATTATATGAATCTTTGCCTTTTTAATGTTAATATTAGAGAGCTTTTTGTGGCTTAACAGGCAGTTTAGTTCTCCTTTCTCTTCTCTTGCCAAAGGAAATAGTTGGAATTTTTTTCCTCTTTTGCTTCTTCTTTATACAGATGATTTGGTTTTGCTGTTGCACACTTAGCTCAGTTAAGTTCTGCATTAGAGAACTCAGCTTGTTTTAGCTTTCAACAGCACATGTCAAAAGCCACTGAGAAATTATATTTTTTTTTTCAAACTGAGACAGCTCTTATAGAAGGTCAGTAGACATATTACAGAACTGGATGTGTTTTGTCCTTTATAAAATCTCAAGTTATCTGTAAGGACTTTATTCCTGACAGTAAAGAGAAAATAAGGGCAGTATTAAGTTTTATACAAACTGTTTCACCTCAGTTGAGTCCATAAGACAGCTTAGTTCTGAGAACTACTGTCTGGGCCTCAGTTCCCATGTAGCCAAGAAAAGTCTTCTTGCTAGAGATTTGGTCAAAATACACCCTAAAGTAATGTGCCAAATGCTTCAATTTTTCAAAACGTGTAGTATCAGCTGATGCACATCATCTTTCCAAATTCCTCACTTACATATATACCTTGTGCACAGTAAGAGCTTCCAAAGCCTAGAGATTAAATGTTTCTGCAATCTGCTATTGCCCTTATTTTTATTAGCCTTGAAAAATAACCAGGTTAGAGCTGTAGACAAAAGTCATAAAGCAAACAAATTAAATTATGCTTACAGTAGAAACAACAGAAGTCATCAGCTCAACAAATGTTAGCTATAGCTGGTTTTGCAGCTTGTTCACGTGTGTGTAATTATGAGAGTATGAAGGTGTTTTACAGACTGATAAGATAAAATGAACCTGTCACATTTTCTGGTTTCGAATCTGAGAAAGGTAGATTGGGAGTCATTACATTTTTTATTTTCCATTTGTGTATCTGACCAAATTAAGGATCTTCTGCTTTCAGTATCTTTTCCATAAGTCTCAGATGACTCATATCCTCTCATCTGATAAGTGTCATGACCTTGTTGTTGGTCTGTAATTGCACAGGCTCAAATGTTAAAGAAACTGCTGTGTGGCAAAGCAAATATATCTGTTCTTACCCTCATCTCTCACTTGTTATAGAAGTAAGATTCAAGTGTGCAAAAGACAGAGTCTTTATGATATGGCTTTGCTTTGGTATTTATTTTTCTTTATATTAATTTCTATTAGTTATTAAGGGTTTATATTATGCTTTTACTTTCTTTTTAAATATGTCATTAGTCTTTGCAGATTGTACAGTGTGCTGTGAGCAACAGCTGGAATAGATACAGCCATCCACCAGATTTAAGGACAGGATGCTCAGCTCACTTGTTGCTTATGGACATGGACAGGGGTGTAACACCAGGCACATGAAATTCTTTGCCCCTGGGAGCAGCCTGGCTCTTCAGGAATGCCACCAGTTCCATCACCATGAAGCCCAAGGTCATAAGCCCTCCCAGGACTTGCCTGGTCCCACACAGGAATTACATATGGTCTTGGCAACTGAGAAGAAAAGATGGGAGACTAACAGAGCCAAGGGAGTAGGGCTTAGGGTTTCAGGACACGTAGACACCTGTCTCTCCTGGGTGTCAGCAGCATTAACTGGAAAAGCTTTGGCCTGTCTGCTTCTACGTTTTAATTCTTCAGATCACTTCCAGACCATGTGTGAGCCCACAAATCAGTACCTCACTCTAAAAGAACAGGCTTCCTCTGGTATTCTTCAGTGTAAACAAGGTATAAACATTGAAATAAAGTCCTGGTGTACTCAACAGAACCTAATCACATAGAAAACTAACTTGGGTCATCTTGGCAGCCATCGCTGCCTCCTCTTCAGCACTGTTGGCCTGAGTTGGATAGGTAGTGCTATTTTTAATACACCTGCACAAGCTGTAATGATATCTCCATATGCTTGTACACAATATGGACACACACAGAAAGTATGGATGGTGCCCTTGTTCATTTTTACCAACTAGAAAAATGATATGCCCTTCTCTTATTCATATATGAAGAAAATCTAAATGTTCAGGTACCATTATGCTTATGATTTAGAGCACTTGGTAGGCTATATTTTGTAATTTTGGAGGCTGATGTTTTCTAGTGAACCTTCCTTCACTGAAATGCGTGAGGTACTTAGGTCAAAAGATGAAGTATTTGTTCAGCTGTTGTGTTTGAGGTGCTGTTTTCAGAGCTTCTTGATGGCAACTTTGTCTTCCAAAGCCTTTGGATCTGATAACACTGAGATTCAATAAGACAGGTAGATAGGAAATAAAGTTATAAATGTTTGCAAGGTACATATTTGCAAGTAAAAGCAATGCTGACTGCTTTGGAAGCAGGGTAGGCAGCATGCATACAATGAAACATTCTGCTTTCTTAATGGAGCATTGCATAGATAGAAATCAAATCACCATCCCCACTTTCCTATTTTTATACCAATCAGTCCAGGTCACTTACATTTTCACCCCATTTTGAGATGCAGAATGACACAAAACATTCTGGCTGCTGTTAACCAGGTCATGCCTTCATCTCTGAGTCTGCCAAAACATCAGTATCATGACTGGAAAATGTGAAAATGTGACTGGATTATGTTGAAAGGAAAATAGAGACTGGAGAGTTTTTTGGCATTAATGCTAGTACTTCCCAAAGATAGAAAACTCCTACCACAAGCGGGTTTGCTGTGGTTACTGTAATTCCTTCCTTATTCTACCTTCTTCTGAGTGGATGATTTTTTTTTTCGTTTTCTTCCTTGTCTTTCACCTGATCTTCTGGGTGGTGCTTTTTTCCACCCAGACAGGCAGCCCTTTGCATCAGCATTCAGCAACTGCCCCTGACTCCCTTAACTTCAGTGGAATTTTTCAGGCACTAATAGTGATTTGCAAAACCTCAGGTATTCTGAGCAGGAAATGATAAGGAAAGTATGTGAGAAGAGAAGATTGTTTGAGAAAATCAATCATAAATCTCACTGGGCTCCAGTGAGATTCTCTTGATGACAGGGAATTTTTTTCCTTTTTTTTTTTTTTTGCAACAGAGAGATGGAAGAGAAATACTAGACAGCAAGGTAAAAACTTCAAGGTTTATGTTACTTAATGTTGGTAGGTATGTTGCTTTCTGCCCCTTCTATATGTCTTTTTCTTTTCAGGTCAGCCCTTGGCATGCACCATCTTGGGGCTGTGTCTGCTCATAAACATGAGAGTTCTACACACTGCTCACACTTCACTGTTTGCTCCATTTCACATTAGCAACCACTACTATTCTAACTAGTTTTGTAACATAAGCAGATAGTGATAGCATGGATGTTACTTGCAAACATAGAATCATGGAATAACTTGGGTTGAAGGAAGCTTAAAGGTCACCCAGCCTAAACCCCCATGCCTTCAGCAGGGATATCTTCAACTAGATCAGGTTGCTCAGCATCTCATCTGATGCAGCCTCTAATATTTCCAGGGATGCGGGCTTCTACCATCTCTCTGGGAAACTTGTTCCAATATTTTACTACCCTCAGTGGAATTAAAAAAAAAAAAAATTAAATTATTTATATCTAGTCCAAACAAACACACACAATATTTTACCACTGATATTAAAAGAAGTGTCAAAGAAAAGACATCCCTTCTGCTGCTGGCTGCTGAGATGAGTGAGACTATCTTGTACACACACACACACAGAAACCATGTGATCCAAGCATGGTCTAGCTCCTGGCATGTGCCAGGAATGGAGGAAAAGCTGATAGCAGTCACCACATACGTAGCACCAAAACAAAATCCGATAAGTTTGTGCAGAAACAATTACTACTCTAAGAAGTCTTTTCCTGCTTTTTTACACCTCTCTTGCCCACAAATCAGTGGTAACAGGAATATTACAATGTATTAAATATAATCCCACACCGTTCCCATGACCAGTATTCTGCTGTCCGTTTAGAAGCCTGAATCTAAGTTTTGGTTCCTGCCGCTTCTGAACTGTTCCACTTGGCAGGAGAGTGAGGTGAAGCCCTGGCCAAGCTGGCTTTGTTTCTTTTGAGGGATTGTTTCTGCACTAACAGCTTTGACAATGTCAACGGGGCTTTAAGAACAGTGTTTGCTAACTCCTTCTGGCTCTGTAACAGGAGGTTTTAAATACTGTAGCAATTTCATAAACTTGTATTTCCTCATTTAGCAACAGAGTGGATATAGTGCTGACAGTTTAACAACAACAGGGACACTCCTCACTAAACTATAGAGGGATTGAAGAAAACTTGGTTAATTGTCAAAACTGGGCCGAGATTCTCTTTGAATCTTTGAATCTATGACTAGCTCATATATTGTTATTTTTGTAACCCATATATAGTTATATCAGTTCTGTTTGCTCATTCCAACCCAAAGAAGACTGATCATAGGGGAAATATACATTTTGCAATTGCAAAAGATTGTGGTAAAAAAATACCTTGTGGTAAAAAAATGTAGTTTGTGGTAAAAAATATCTTGAACTGCAAGATAATATTAATATTTCAATATCTGTGAAAAGTGACAAGATATAGTCTACTTAGGCCTCTAATGATTGTCTTCTTTATGTTTTCATAGAACAATAGCATCTACACACCTACTTTCATTACCTTGACCTTGGCTGTTTATTGTGCATATAATAAGAATGTAACATAACAGTCTTCAGCCAGCAGGGTCAGGAAATATTCTGTAAATTTAAGCAGAGAAAACAACACTGAAATTGATTATTTTAATTTTTCTTTTTCATTTATCAAACTAAAAGAGGGTCCTAGGAAGAATTCATAATACACTGATACTTTGTTGTTGCTGTTTTAAAGTTTTGAGTGTTCTGCATCTACATGGTCATTTTATGTGTTTTGCCATAAAGCAAAACACATATATGTACATATATGTCACAAAACATATCATTTGTCCTGATCAGTTTTGTGAATCAACAGCTAAAAGACTTGTATAAAGCAAAGAGGATCTTAGAGCAAGTCAATTAAATTCAAGTTACAAGGGTGTCTAAAAAACTGCCTGTTCCTTTTCCTTGTTCTTTCTGATTCATATCCTAGAGTTTTGGTATTATTTATAAGTGGGAGAAAAGAAGAAGAAAAAAAAAAAAAGAAAAGGAAAAAGAAAAATGAACATTCCTTTAATTTTTGGGGGTAAACGCGTAGTCATTTTAAAATAGCTTGTTGCTCAACAAGGCTGTTTGAACTGGATAACCAGGCTACTTGAACTGAACACTTTGAGGTAGAATTTGATTGACAGAGTCTGCAGGAAATTTTAGGTAAGCATATGTGTATTTGTACAATCAGAAATATGATGTACAAGTGGAAGGTAATCACAGAATCACAGAATTATTTAGGTTAAATAAGCCCTCCAAGATCATCAAGTCCTATAACCACATTGACAGCAAGACCACAGCACTATGGGCCACATCCAGCTGTTTCTTGAACCAGAGATAGTGAATCCACCACCTTCACAGGCAGCCTAACCAATTCCTGACAAACATTTCCATGAAGAAATTCTTTCTGATGTCCAACCTGAGCCTCAACTGGCACAGCTTGAGGTAAAGGCCTCTTGTCCTGTCACTGGTTGCCTGGGAGAAGAGGCCAACCCCCAGCTTGCTACACCCTCCTTTCAGGCAGGTGTAGAGAGTGATAAGGTGTCCCCTAAGCCTCCTTTTCTCCAGGCAATAATGCAGACATTAATCTGTAAAATAATTTGATACATTCAGTTTTGTTTGTTCACCTAACAAACTATAGAAATTCTGAAAAATTCTAACAATTTTTTCAAAAAGGTAAATTTCTGACTTGAAGTAAGTCCAGTTTGCATTCATGGTATAGCCTTAGATTTCCACATGCTTGTCCTGTGTCTTGACAACTCTCTCCCAATCCATCTATATTTTTAACATCTTTACATCCTCCCTATGCACTTCCCACTTGTGTATTTAATGGATACTTCTCCCTTTTTTCCAGGTCACTTCTCAAAACTACCTTTCTTCCATGATGACTTTTCCCAAACCAAGTAACCTTAAATATACTTGAAAGAAACTACATGAATTGTTTGAATACTACGCCTTTGATCTGTGGACCTTGTGCCTGAGTAGTCCTCTGGGAGCTTAAACACACTAACTCATTGACAGTGTTCAGTAAATATTCCAGATGGAAAGCTTCCAATTACACTCAGTGAAATATCAGCCTTGAATTGCAATCAATTTGGTTTTGATTAGGAAAAAATAGGCCACATATTAGTAATTTTCTGATGTCAGACGGTATGATTTTACTTCATTCTCTAAATGTCATACTTCAACTAAGGCCTTGTCTTTATTGAAGCGTATATGCAAAGGACTGCACACTGTGTGCTTATGGAAGGATTATGATAGGAAATTCTTGCTGTGCAAAGGAACCTTTGAGTTTTAGGCTGAATTCTGATTAGAAAAATTTTTTACGTAACTTGTGAAGTTACTCCAACTCATTCGTTGCATAAAAGCTATCTTGAAAGAGTGTAAACAACACACAAAAACAGCGTACAAAGCAGTTTCTGTTTGTTGTCATGTGTATACGAGTACATGTAAAACCATCCTTGGATTTCAGGCAGACATTTTGGTTATTAACTTGTTTTCTATAAACAGAACTAGTTATAGCGATAAAATTACAGGTTATTTTCACTCATGAAAATGAATAAATAATCTTTCTAAAGCATGTTTCAAATGTAAATTTCCTAGTACTGTGTAATCTGCTGGCACACTATCTTGTACTACACAGTCCTGATTGCCTAACCTTGATTTAATTGTGCTCTGTGCATAAGCAGAGACCTCTCTTGGGCTGTGAGTTGCTGAATCAATGGAGCAAAAAGTACCATGTTTGACCTTGCCATTAATGACAAAGCCTTAAAAGAGTACAATACTTTGTTCCTTTACATAATATATATATATTTGAGAATATTACTCAGTTTTTATTTTTGAAAAATAATTTTTAAAAAAAGAAAGTGATGCTCTAGGTCCTGACCTCTCCCTTCCCTTTAACCCAACAGGTAGTCTCTGAAAAAATTCATTTTCACTAATTAAAGGCTAAGATTTATAAAAATATCTAATATTGTTTTGATTGCAAAACTGCATATAATAGGAGCTGTATTAAAATCAGAAGATAATAGCCTTCTAACATATGTGAAATTGTATTTAATTTTTTTAGACTGTTCAGTAGTTTTACTGGAATGGGGTTATACAGACTTATAGTGTGACAACGAAATCTGGCCAGCTGACAATGAGACAACTGGGGAATATTAATGCTGCTGAGTTTGTCCTTTCAGAAATGAAATTGTACTTTAAAGCATAATATGTATTACTTACACAATGAATGCCACTTGACCTTCATCTCTAGCTTTCTTGTGACATACCTTTGGAATGATTTTTACTTTTGAGATGATTTTTACTTTTGAGATCCAGCCTCAGACACGACATGGGAATTATGTTATTGTTACCTACCTGCTCCTAATATCTGTCCTGCACCAAACTGTGGCATGTGTTACTTCATTTACCAGAGTCAGATGCAGAACTGAAAGTTATAAAACTGTTATTTGTTTACATTTATCAAATTATTTTTGTTTGTTATTTTACTTGTGGATGACCCACAGTATGTTTGGGAACTGTGAAGATATTCAGGTTGATGTGACAGTGACACAGGTGGTAGGAAGGCACACTGTTTAAACACACCATTTCCTACCAAATATGCAGTTGGTAAAAATTAATTCCTCTCCTGAATGTGAGTGAAGATTTTCTTTGACAGGACAAAGAGCATGAAACTGTATCGTTTTGGAATTTCCATTTTGCAGGAGGGCAAAGGTCGGTGTCAAGTGGCTCTCAAATGGATACCCAAGCAAGCAGAGGTCTTCAGAGACCTGATTCTTATCCTGAAGCCCAGATTCAGAGGCTTTCAGTCACTGAGGGAATTCAAAGAGTATCTCTCATTCCTCCTGCAAGAGCAGTCTGTAGGTAGGGTCTTCCACAGGTGTCCCAAACAGCAAAAGTCTCAGCTTTAGTCATCCCATGGACTTCCTGCATGTTCTGACATGAATACAATATTCCACAATTCTCCCAAGTCAAATTGTTATGACTTCCTTTAGTCTTCCTCTAGTCTTTGCTTCCTCATCATGTGGTTATTTCTAGTACTGTTCTACTCTACTGCTTTTACCAGCTGAGGTGGTTGTGTTAAAATATTTGAACCAAAAACTGTAGTGAAATATCTAATTATTTCTCAGGAGTTTTAGCCAGAGTTAGATGCCATGTTCTTTGTCATGTTCCCCTTGCAGGACTTGGATGGCACTGTGGTAAGTCAGAATAACATTTTTGCATTGCCACATCAAGAGACTGCATAGTTCTGATCAAATTAAAACCTACCTACCTGAAAATGTACTCCTGAGAGGCAAGAAGCAGGAAAGGTTTTCTTTCCTCTTATTATTTCAGAATATTAGCTGTTACAAATGGTTCTTTATTAATGCACCCAGCCCATCTCTATTCCATTTTATCACTTTAGAAGAGTGGAAATGAGTAGAATTTTTCTCCAGGAGTTAGGAAGAAGAGTTCTATTTCGAGCATTTTTACTGCCTTGTAGAGGTCATGCTGGCATTTATGAGAGCTACTTCAGACTTCTCAAATTTTTTTTCATTATGTTGTTTTCTGCTGGGGACTATAATTTTTTAATCTAAAACCAGGATGACATTAGTGCTCAAGAAATAAAACCATGGGCACAAAACTCGTATTGCTAGAGCAGCTCTCCAATCTGCAGAGTGCTCTACTGTTATCAGCTGAAACATCATTTATGAGAAGTTTACTGCCATTCAGTTCAAATTCTGCAAATGTGGCAGTCTTTACTGTAACCTTGTTGTGAAATTTTTGTTCTTAGCAGTACCTAATTGCATCATGAAACCAGAAGTGATTGATAATGGCATTTTTAAATTGAGCCGTACCTAGCAATTGGACAGTTGGGCCCTGTAGATGGAACATTTAAGTCACTGGAAACAATTTCTTTTCAAGATGGGTTCAGAAATGAAATTTCAGAAATTACTAAAGGCATCATTAAAGATTTACAGATGGTCTGGAACGTTAGTATTATTTTCTTCAAATAGACCAAGACATTTTCTCTCACCATCAGCTTCTCTTTTATCTAAGAGAATCAGCAAATTCATCTGTGCTGTGCTGTGCTGTGGTAAGTATAAAGTTAAAGGTTCAGGACTGAACAGGATTGGGCAACACCGAGTAGGTTACAATAGCTGGTATATATTTCACTAAAAACACATCACAGGAGCAGAGGGGCTTTTTCAAGTTGTGCAGTGATCACAAGCACTTGATGATCACAAGCTACCAGGTCATAAAATTCAGTGCTATATACATCAAATTCCCTTTTTGCTTTAGTTTTGCTTGTGTTAAAAACTTTGCCAACATCCTACTTACAACTCTCCCATGTTTATCTATTTGACAGTCCAAATCACAAGCACAGGCTGGGCAGGGAATGGAGAAGAACTTGGAGTATATTGGTTGATGAGAAGCTCAACATGAGCTGTCAATGTGCATTTGCAGCTCAGAAAGCCAATAGTGTCTGGGGCTGCATCCAAAGCAGCGTGGGCAGCAGGACCAGGAGGGGGGATTTTCCCCCTCTTCTCTGTTTTGCTGAGACCCCACCTGCAGGGCTGGATCAGCTCTGGATCTGCCAGCACAAGAAGGACATGGACTTGTTGGAGTGAGCCCAGAGGAGGGTGACAAAGACAATCAGAGGGCTGGAGCAGCTCTGCTACAAAGACAGGCTGAGGAAATTGGGGCCATTCAGTGTAGGGAAGGCTCCAGGGAGACCTCATAGGGTTCTTGAGTACCCGAAAGGGACCTACAAGAAAGTTGAAGAGGGAGTTTTTGCAAGGGCATGTAGTTGTAGGACAAGGTGGAATGACTTTAAGCTGAAAGAGAGTAGATTTACTTAAGATATTAACTTCACTGTGAGTGTGGTGAAACACTGGCACAGGTTGCAAACTACCGCTGTGCATTTTGAACAGGAATCCTTCAAGATTCATTTCACATCCCTTTATTCTTTTTCTGCAAGAAGAAAATAACTTGTGAGTCTCTTCCCCTTTCAATCACACTCATATTTTAATGGGCATCCATCAAACACCTCTGTTCCTGGGATATATTTTTTCCAATTTTAGTAATTCCATTAATGGAGTTGTAGGATACTTTCACAAAAACAGCTGTGGTAAGGATTAGTGTTGTATTTTCTATACTGCTCACTTTTTTCACTTGTTAGACTGATAAAACCTTTGAATGCTAAATTCTTGCATTCCAGTTTCCTTTTTGCTTCTTACCAGCTCCGGAAAATTTTGCTATTTATATATTGCTATTTATAGTTATATTTATATATTCTGGTATATTCTGTTTATAAAACTAAAGCAGTCAACATTATATATGCTTTGATTTTTTTATCATGAATTAAACAAGGAAAAATAATGAATCAAAATAAAAACAAACAATAAAACTCAGAATCTAAAAATTATCATATGCCTATCTCCATTCCAAAATATCAGTCCATTCCTGTCTAATTTTCCTATGGACATCAGAAGATACAGGGAACTATAGATACTGAGAAGAACAAGTTCAGAAGTGGTCAAACTCAAGAGACTATCAACTCCCTAACTACTGCTATGATACTCTCTATTTCCAAAACGACCATTTAGGTAAATCAGTATAATGAGAAAGAGGAGGATCCATTCTGAGAAGTTTTCTGACCCAAACACTGTCCTTAAATTGAGAAATGTAATTTCAATGTCAGCAAACAGGCTCTCCCTTTTGTGAATTAGAAATCAGCATTAAGAGTCATTATAAGGGACTGCTGAAAACTTGAGTATATCAGAGTGAAGTACATATTTCTTATTTGCCCTCTATATTTCTTGAATAGAAGAAGTTATTGAATAGAAGAATAGCCAACAGCTGGTGAGCCTGGATTTCAATTGGGATGATTTCCTGTGACGTTTGCAGAAGCCACATTCCATTTGTGTGTTGATGTACAACTTTGCATTGACTGAAGTCCAGCCTTCTCTGCAGATGCTAAATAAAGAACCTGGAAAACATCGGATGATTCAGCATCGATTTCCACAGGCTCATTTATGCCTCAGACTCACTGGCTGGGGCTGGGTTTAATGTGTGGTTCTAGAAGTCAAATCCTGGCCCAGGGCTGTCCTTAGACATTTTTACTGCAGGAGAGCTCTTACAGCACTGTAACACTGAAAATGTCCTTAACCTCTGGGGTTTGCAGCACACTGAAGTGTGCTTTTTACTCTCATTTGATTAATCGTTTTAGATAATATCTCTATTCTCCCTTCCTTTCCTTTGAAATCAGAATTTAGTGTGATAATTTAACTACTGCATCTGTGAACTCTGTATTACAGGAAAAGATAGGCATTGACAACATCTGAGGGCACATCTGAGTCAGAAAGGAAATGATGTGGCAAAGAAAAACAGTATCACAGAGTTACGCATTTTTGCTTTTCGTTTGTGCATCTTCCAAAACATTTCCCTAGCCCTGTCACACAAAACTTGTTCCCATGGCTTTAAGGAAGCAGTGAATATTTCACTGATGAACCACTGCACTTTTCAGTGATGACAATGTTATGGACCCATAATACTGTTGATGCTGACAGATTATGTTTAACAGTGATAGTAACATCACTACTAACAATTACATACATATTGTACCCTATGAAATCATGAAACAACACGGGCCTAAACATGAGATTTTGGTACTTATGCCTGAACTTAGAGGGATGTTCCATTGCCTGAGCACCAAACAGTGTAATTTCTGGTCCCGAAGAAGAATTTCACGTCCAGGAGAAAGCTAACTCTGTGTTCAGTGTCAGAAGAAGGGAGAGGCACCTGGAGGAGGCTATCCAAGGTGTCCATTTTGCTGGATGTAACTCTACCTGACACAAAACTTTGGCTGCTTCTTCATGTTAGAATAGACCAACAAACCAAGCATTTGAATGCACCTGGGACAAAGGAACGCTCAGGAGAAAATACACAAGACTAAATAAGCAGAAGAAGAAGAAGAATTGAGTGACATTACAGTTTTCTTTTGTCTGTTTTCAATTTCTTTTTTCTTTTTCATATATATATGTTTTTCCTGAACATAAAAAAATTAACACAAATCAGTTGTGCTCTGTTAATCTGATCTTACCATGGTCATAGTGAAAGAACCACTTTGTCCAAATTAATAATGATTGGGAAGAAAAAATCAGACTGCTTTCTCCTAAATTAATCATTAAATTAAAGTTGATTAAATCATCACCTTCTTTTTAGAATGAATTTCCTTTTTAAATGGCCCTTGTCTATTCTGAGTTTGTATGGTAACCAAAAAGGAAAGTCTTATTTTATTAGAGCTATCCAGGCATTACTGTAATAAAATGATAAAATACATTCAATGTTAAATGATTTTGACATATTTACATTGGAGTAAGAAAATACAAAGGCAGGAGGCACCAATACTGTACTACTTGGGGAATGATACATCAGTGTAAATGTGTACTCACCTGCCTTGGTAGCAGTCAGAACCAGTGGACACAACACAGTTTTGATTTTCCTGCAATATAACCCTATATTTTAAAAGAGAATGAAGGACATTTTATTCATTTACCAGCTTGTTCTTTTTATCACTCCATCACCTGTTCACTGATAAGAAAAGTAAAAACAAAAGCTGTTCTACAATTAGAGGCTGAGGGCTTTCCCACACTGTACAGATTATCAGTCAGTTTTTCTGTGCACAAGCAGTTCTACTATAACATGCAGCAAATTTCAAAAACACACAGGTTTTCCTTTCAACTGCTAGTTCCAGAGCCGAGCAAGGCTGTTTGTCAGGGCTGCAGTGTGGTTACAGCTTTGTGCAGCAGGATGATGGTGATCCTTCACTGAATCCTTAAGTGGGTAATCCAGCTATATAGAGTATTGATTGCTGGTTACATGACTCCCAGCATTTTTTGTGTGTATTGTAGGCTGCTAAAGTCTTAGTCAAATTAAATTACTTTTTGCCCAGCTGCCCTAATCCTAGTCAGAAATCTGGGATTTTGCCATTCTCTCTTTGCAACAAAAAACTATGAACTAGATCTGAATCTCTTCTGAAACATTCAACTGAATAAAATAAAACAGCACAGGCATGTTCCAGTGGTCTGAGTATTTGTTACATCATCTACAGGGAATCATAATCCAAAACCAAACATGTATCTAAAACATATATCAATAGTGCAGCTGATCTTCTAGATATGAAACCCATACACACTACTGATTATGTTTGTTCTGCATAGCAATCTGTAGAAAAAACAATGAGATGTATAAACAGCTGCTCTTGACTAGTCACAAACACTTTTTTTTTCCTGTGATTTTTAATTGCAGATAATTTGAGCAGAAAATTGAATATTTTTTTATTTCTTGGTGCAGGTGCAAACACAGGGATGGAGTTCTTTGCTTCATGTTACTTCTAGCTAAAAAGGATGATTAAATCAGACACAATGAAAAATCTGAATTCTGAGTAAAATATATTTTATTTTTTCATTGAAAATTCAAATAATTTAGACACCTTCTGTTTCAGTTTTACAGGAGATGTTTGGACAAAAATAGTAAACTGTATGCTTGGTAGAAAAGATAGGAATCAGGCATAGTCTTCTGAAGTCATGAAATATAAATGCCTTCCTTGCTGCAGTCCAAAACTGATCTCCATGCTGTACTGCCTGTTTCCTACCAACCCTACAACTTTGGAGAGGGTTTGACTTAAAATATTTTATAGGGGAGCCTGCAATTAGAAGTACAAAGAAAATTGATGGCTCTAATCTTTCCTGGTCTGAGTCAAGGTAAAGGGAAAACTGATTACTTGCATTATTTAGAAATTTGATTATTCTCTATCAATCTATACAAGATTGAAGTCTATCCTCAAAGGCATTTTCACTTCAAAATCCAGTTACTGAGATCCTAAGACTATCACCCAAATTTGAGTGAGGACTGGAAATTTAAATCAAGGCTTTTGTTTTACTATTTTAATTAGTTCAGAGGGAAATAATAACACATTATGTATATTTCCTATATGAAACACATCCTGAATTCCCAAGTAATGTTACAAAATAACAATACTTTCATGATGATATTCAAATCTTTGTGTCAGTAATATTCAAGGCACTTTCCCAAGGCATATTTTGACTACAAATCCAGCTGACTGCTGGATAATCTGCACCAGTAATTTTACAGTGCTCAGCTGCAATACCAGACAGCCCATTTTTGTTTGCACATTTACTGTAAGTAAAGAATCTATTCTACAGAGGCAGACACAGGCCAATGGGAAGAAAATACATCTGTCTGTCTCTTCCAACATAGAACTGCAGCTTTAATGGCCAAAAGTTGTTCAGGACATCAGTCTTAGAATTTCTCTCCTTATCTATTTCTCAGGCATTAGATCGTATTCTGGGATTAGATCACAAGCACAGGTTCCCTTTTCCTCCCATTTCAGGCCCTTACTCATATCTCAGTATTACCAGGATTATTGCCTTTTAACAAAATTTTCATCCTTAAAAGGGA
>JAYDZK010000001.1:39363570-39386985 GCA_034509185.1 Euphonia xanthogaster
AGGGATTTAAATTATTTTTACTTTTGTTTTGTCATGTACTGCAGGTTTGTGAGATGAGCTCACTTTCCCTCACAGTGATGATGAGTGCAAAAAGACAGACAATTCTGAAGATGATTAATTTTTTTCCTGTCCATTAGAAGACTGTAAGATTCAGTCAGTATAATTATTGCTGGCAGATGTCTCTAGAAACTTTAGACCTATAGCTTCTCTTTTTTTGATGGCATTTTCCAAGTACTGAAAATGTAAGATTAGGATGATTCATCAGAAGTTTAAAATCATTTTTGGAGGTAATGTCATGGACCTCATCAGTATGTGCTAAAGACTCTACAAGGCAGACAATAAAGACAAATTCTGCTTAAAAGAGCTCAAGTGTACGAGTCAGAGTGAAAAATCTCAAAAAGCCTGGAATACTCCTCATTTCTATTTTATATACTAAGTGTTCAGCCACAATGCCTTAGAAACCTGAAGTGAGGCTGGAGTTACCCCACAAGGGTACGTAAAGATAGAGTTAACCTGCTCAGATTTGAATTGCAGGCAGTTTTATCTGATCTGCTGAAACAAAAGGTGAGTAATAACTACTTTTAGGGCACAACACTCCTAATACTCCTAATGATGAGAGGACTTGTCCTAATCTGAAACAGGATAACCAAATCACCCGCCAAGATGCCAGCTTCTCTCCTTTGGGTATGGAGGCTGAGTGGGTGTTGCTCAGGTGTCAACTTTTCCACTGGTGCCATTTGTAGTTAACTGAGATGAATACCACCCCAAACTAAAAGCTGACCCTTTCACACAAAGTGTGGGGGGACACACAAAGGCGTAGTGAGGTTCGAGCCAAAGCCTGATGCAAAACCAAGATTTGTTGATCTTCTGTTTAATCCTCTGGTGAACAGCCAATCTACTTATTTCTCATTTCTTGCAAGTGCTTTTTAAGATGTAGCTGGTGATGGATAGTGAATAAAACCATTGAAACAGATCCCGATCACATTTCATTTCTTATTCTTCATATTGCAAGGATTTTGACCTACAGATCTACAGACATATTATTTTTATTGCGATTTATGTTGTTTTAAGCAAGGAATTGTTTTGGAAACACTCTGTAAAGACATTAAATCACTTGTCCTAAATCAACTTGTTTTTTTTGCTCATACAGTACCCAGCAATGACCTTAACACTCATTTTTCATTTTCATCCTTACCAGATATTGTCAAAAGTATCTTTATTCTGAATCTCCTATTGGTTTGTCACTATCTAAAGGTAACATAACACCTTAAAACTTACAGTCATACTTGGTTATTTGAGAGAGGCAGATCATGTGGCACTATTTGGAGGAAGAGTACAAAGGTAAGGGAAGAAACTTAGGAATCATAACATTATAATATTATAGAATTATAGAGCAATTTGGTTTGGGAGCAGCCTTTAAAGGAGAGCAGTCCTTGTCTGGTTTTGCCACTCTCAAAGGTACAGGTCCCAGTGCACATTCCTCATCTGAGACAAAGCGAGATGGCCCAGGCATCAGCCACTGCAAACAGGCATTGGAAAATATTTTTCTGCAGTCCATTCTCTGCTTGCCCCAATGTGAGGAGCACTGAGGACTGCTCAGGCACTTGAGCCCATGGTAAGTCAAGAGTGGATTTATGAGAGGTTTTCCCCATATTCCACCTATTTCTACACATAGGGGCTCATTGCATGGTGAGATGGGTTTTGTCCTGTGCCACTCACCCAAGGAGATGTGACTTCCTCAGGGTGGTGAAATGCATTGCTTCTTAGAGATGGAGCTCATGGGAAAGGAAAAAATCTTCTGGGCAGATTATTCTTGCATTAACTTACTGTCACAGGTGTCACGTATAAAGTTCTATGGAGCCTGGGAGGAAATGTAATGATGTTGTGGAGCATTTCACATGGGGATGAAACAGCTGGCAATGCCCAGTTCCACTGCTTGCCAGCTGCTTGCTTTTACATGCAGCTGCTTATATTATAGGCAGCCTGAGCTGTAACTACATGCAAATAATTACTCATTTTCCAACCCTCACACCACTTGCTGAAGGATATTAATACAATCCATTTCACTCTTGTCTATATTAATAATGATTCGTAAACACAAATGGGAAAATTCAATTTTGAAAGGGCAACAGTTTCCTCCCCACAGCCCATCTTTATAAGATTATTGGTCATCTTGAGTGGTCGATTTCACACTGCTGTCAGCTTCAGAGCTCATAAACCCGCCAGAGCTATTGAATAATTATCTAAAAATGCACCATCCATATTTTCTTCTTGTGTTCTGACACCACCACACAGGCATAATCACTGCAGCTGTGTGAGCATCCCAGGCAGCTGGTCCAGAGGGCGCCTGAGATGGGAGGGGCCCCTACCGGGTGTCCTGCTGCCTGGCAACAGCCACGCTGACTTCCTTGGGTTGTCATGGTGACACTTGCAACACAAAGTGACACCTAATGAGGACTCTGAAACCATTTGCTCCTGAGAAACAAAGTTGTGGTAATGCTGCCCTCAAGAAATGGGTCATATTATTGCTGTCATCAAGGAACTGTGCTTTTTAGAGACAAACAAGCTGGCTGTTTCTTGGTTAGAAGTTGTATGTTTTTTTAATAAATTCAGATCCAGGAGTATCTGTGCTCTGCCACAGTCCCTCAGAGATGTCCTTGCCTGGCATGGCCATGCCTGTGGCCTCTTTCACAGACCCAGCATGGGTCAGCACAGCCAGAGCACCCTGCCTCCTTCACCTGTCTTGGCCCCAGACTTGTGTCTGCAGCCCTTCATGGCTGACCACTACATTCAAAGTCAGTGTGAGCTGGGGCACTGTGTACATTCCTGACTGGCTGAAGTTCAGGATCTGATGGATTTTGTTTCTGTGGGGTGCAGACCTGGCTGAAGCAATTCCTGACTGGCAACCTGGTGGACCAAGGCTTCTCAACCCACATCAGAACTGCCACTCCTGCCTGCATTTTTCCACCTTTGCACATTGCAAGTGCAGGGCTCTGTTCCTTCCTCTTCCTAAGCCTATCACTAGGCCTTTGCCTTGACCTTGGCTAAGCCTTCTCCATGTTCCCAGCCATGAGAATATTCCAGAAGTTCTCAGGAAAGATTTCATCTTGTAGTTCAACCCTTGGTCATCCCCTTTGCAATCTAATTTCAATGCATCCCTAGGATTTGTCAGTGATAACTGTGACTGTAACACTCATCCAAATCTGATTCTAACCCTAAGATATGTAGGGTTAGAATCAAACTGCACAAGAGGAAGGTGGACTGTGAAAAGTCTCCTCTCAGAGGTAGTTAATGAGGGCTTTGGCTGGAGGATTGGTGCTAAGACTCTGCTGTTGTCAAAGTTAGTTTTACAAATGAGGTTCAGCAACTGAAGCTTCAAAGGGGCTGAAAAGGAAGGAGGGGTCTACAGCAAGGTCTCAGAAGATCTCCCTTGAGACCTCAGTCAAGAGGGCTATGACTAAGGATCAGCCCAGTCCAAGACCTAGGGTGATATTTATTGTCAGGTTTGTGAGAGAGAACATGTGTCAGGCTCCAGAAGTGTCAATGAAAAGGGGATGCTGGGCTGCAAAAGGGATGGGCAAAAAAAATTATATATTTTTTATAATTTATAATTATAAATTTATAATTTAGTATTATAAGTGGAAAAAAATTCCCTTAGAACTTTGTTAAACCAACAAATTCAAGGGGTCTTGCACTAAAGCTCAGCCCAGCCCAAGTTTGGTTTAGGGTTATATTTAGGGTTGGAGTTTGGAGAAACCCAAAGCCTTGGGCTCATGTGTGGGGTCTATGGATGGATGGAGTAGGACCATAAAAGGCTTCCAGAGTGGGGGTTGGACTTCAAAAAGAAATCACACTTGGAAATTTGACTGAGAGTCAGTCACAGACATTTCATAGGTTAATTTTAGGACTTAGGGTTTAGGTTAGGCATAGGATTTAGGTTAAGGTTATGTTTAGTACAGAGACAGAGCCCATAACTCTTGCTGGTGTAGGGCTGCAGCAGGCTTGCCTGAGAAAGAGAGTGGGATAAACACTGGTGTCTTGTTCAACTCTTGAGCACCTTGAGTTAAAGATACTGCTGGCACCATGAGGCCTCTGGTTTCAACTGTGCACTTCTCCATAACCCATTCTAAGCTGGTCTTGAAAAAGTTCCCAGAAATTATTTATTTATGGACTCCTTCCCCTGCCTTTGGCAGCCTTACTCCCACTGAAGCCTCAGGCTCTGTTTCTGTAACCTTAACTCATCTTTGGCTGAGCCCTTTGGCTAACCCAAAGATGCCCAGCCAGGGCACTGCTTAAGAAAGTTTTGGAGGATGCTGCAATGCTGTGCCAGCAGTATTTCCATTTTCTGAAGACTGTATTCCAGGTATTCATGGTATTTTCATGGTGTATATCTCACCATGGTGAGCACAAATGAAGTGTGTCTGAACATGTCTGTGACCCCTGCATTCCAGTGGTGCTAAGATGTAATTTTTGGTGAATTTTTGTCTAATGCAGTAATAAAATACATAGCCTTTCCATGGCAGTTGGCAGCTTCACAGAGCCCCATAAAGGTAAATCAATGAATATCTCTTGTGCTAATTTTCCTTAATGAGATATATTTAAATGTTTAATCTTACTGGCACTTTCATCACCTGTGTGCTTATTTTAAAGAATGTGAGCATAACTCAGCCATCCCTCTTGTATGCCAGGGCTCTTTTCAGGGTGCTGCTGCTGCTGTGAACACCCAATCTGCATGAATCTGCAGTGGCAGACAGAGTAGACAGTGGTTGCATCAGCCGGACCAAGTCTAGGAAAATGAGAAGTAACTGGAAGGGGAGGGAGAAGAATTCTTGGATGAAAGAAGCTTGAGAGTTTGCATGGGAGAGAGAGAATCTGTGAATGTCATGGACTCTGAACTATTTCACTGAGCAGTCACATTTACACTCTTATTTCTCTTACAGAAAGTACCACGTCCAGATATAGTTGTTTTTCATGTAAATTAGGTATTTCTTGACTAGTATATAACATTTTTAATAATTCAGTTGCATTTCTTTTTTTTCATTCCTTTTTGTTTGCTTTCTGATTTCTTCAAGTAAGCAGTGAAATATTTCTGTATGTCTGCGTGGTTCAGTCATTTGCTTTGCCTTGAAAACAAATGATCACTTATGGGGCAGTGTGCTCCTGTTCACACTTCTGGGGGTAATGCCTTACTTCTGCCATGTGTTTCAGAGAAAGTGCCAGTGAAATATCTTGAAGACGAATATTCAGTGTGTAAACAAGTCTGATGAGTTTAAAAAGTATATGAGCCAAGGCAGGAAAAAGAATAAATAATAGTGAGGCAGAAAACCAAAGTGGTAAATGAACTAAAAGAAATGGGTTCATTCTCTGGAAAAATGAAAAAAAAAAAAAAAAAAAAGAAGATGGGGAAAGAACAATGTGAAAAATCAGAGGTGGAATACAAAGGAGAGTGACTAGGTAGTAAAGGAGTGGGTAGCAAAGGCAGTAGGCAGGTGACAGAATAATCTAACTACACAGGAGCAAGTAATGATTAAGAAATAGAAGAGACAGGGATAGGAATAGTGATGGCAATGCCAGGAAGAAATTATTTAGGTGGGAAAAGAGGTCAGAGAGAGAAGATGGGTTGGTTATTATACTACCAAACACAATTTCCCTTGACTTGGACATTTGCATCATCATCTTTGATATATTTGCATAAGAACTGGTCTTAGTTTAACTTATATGCACATCAGAAAACCACAGCTCTTATGTGGAAGTCCTTATGCTAGATTTTTTTTTTATATTTGTAGTGAAGTAACAAGAGAAATAGATGGGCTCTCAAGAATCAATGGTTACAGCAGTCTATTGTTTATGTAAAGGATTTTAGTGCCCAGGATTACATACTGGCATATAGTAGCTACTACATAATGAATATACATTTTTTATTCCTGGAAAGTGATTCATGAAACAAGGATATTCTTCTCAGCCATTGATTTCCTCTTCCATTTAGAATGATAAGTAAAATAAAAAAAAACCAAAACACTTTCCATTTCAAAGGCCTTTCCTGAGAATTTAGTGTAGCTCCTGTTTAGGCCAGAGGCTGTCATTTTTAAATACCTGAGCCCAGACTATGCAGGTTTAAGTCACTGAAATACAAAAGGCACCAATAGTTCTGAAAATCTTGTCATTTATTGAAGCTACTAACTGTAGTCAGTAAATTTAGAAACATCAATTTTATTCTTTTTCTGTTTGTGACAATATTGTGTGTAATGCTGTGGCACTTCTCTGTGTAAAACTAATTTAAATTGAAGCAAATGCTTGTACACTGATCTGTGTTTTATTGAGGTTACCGCATAACAAAATAATTGACACATTATGTGTACACTGTATTTTATGGACAGATTACAGACACATATTAATACTTACCATGTCTCAAACCAAATTATTTTTAAGTTGAACTTACAAATTCCTCCTTTTATAGAATTATTATTTTAATTCTGAAGTGAATTCCTGTAGTTAGAATTCTTTGTATTTTGATGATCAATATTCTCTCTTATGTCATTCTATCAAGTCAAGCTCAAGCAGCAACTAAACCCAATACACATTTCAAGTCCAATGGAAGATCTTAAGTTCCTGTGTGACTGTAGAAATTTTGTTGTGTGCTGTACCCACAACTCTAGCTCTGCTCATCAAATTCTGCAAACCAGAGTCTTCAAAGTGTGTAATGTTTGTCTCAAATACTTGTACGTGGTTTGACATTTTCAGGAGGCAGTGAAGTGTTTTCTATTGGCTGTTGAGGACAATTCTATCAGGCTTTCCACTGAGAACTAGAAAGCTAAATCAAACTGTGCAGAGTTCAGTGCAGCTGTAGCAAGAATGCTTCCAGTATATCAGCTGCTTTGGTCAGAACTACCTCACACACCTCTGCTCTGCCCTGTGACCAGCAGGATTAGCACTCTCCTGACTTCACGTGGTAGAGGAAAAGAAAAGGAAACCGGGAATATGTGTGACTTCCTGATAATTTGACACCGAGGGAATTGAAAGTCTGGGAGCAGTCCTAGCAGGGAGGGGGTTTGAAGTAATCTCTCCTGTTTTCTGTATATGATTTATTAACAAGTACCAATGAAAGTTAAAGAACAAATGTCAGGAAGTAAATTAGTTTGACTTCAACTTAACTTGTGGTCTGTGCTTTCAGGTTTGGATAAGTGTTTGAGTTATTGTTTCTGGACATTTCCAAATTTGGCTTTTAATACGTGAAGTTGAGGAGAACCTGACATGGGTCATGAAACTGCAACAAAAACTTTACTGAAAATTAGAAAGCAGCTGCAAATGTTGGCTTCAGTCCTATGGAAACAGCAGCAGTCGTTGTTCCAGCGACAGATGGTTGAGGGGCCTTCATTTATTTTGGGGAGTGTTGGTATGTACCTGCTCAGTTCTGTCTGTAGTCAAAGGATGTCATAAGGACACAAAAACAATCGTACTGGGTCAAAGATACATCCAACCCTGTATCCTGTCTCTGACAATGGTCTATGGTATCTCAGGAGTAATGTAGAAAAAGCAGTTCTAGGGGGAAAGTCTTTACTTAATAGCCTTGCAATTTGCTCTGCCTGGTCCAGAAATTTTCTTTAAATATTAGCTGTCAGCTCCCTCTACTATCTACATTAATACAGTTCTTAAAGCAGTTTTGTGTGGACAAGCATATACCATTTCAGTGGAAAGCAAAATTGGTCTGTAGACTAACAGCTCTTCTACAGCAGTGGAGACAGCAGTGCTAAATCCACCTGTGACCCCTGGGCTTTGCAGAAGTCCATATGGTAAAAACCTGTGGATCTTTAGTTCTCTGGAAATGTTGTAAGTGTTCTGAGAAGCCCAATTCTCCATCCATCTTAGCTATCACCCCAGCCAGCTTCCTGGGAGATGTGAAGCTCACAAGCAAGGGTTCAGATCTTACCAAGCCCATACATCTGCTACTGAATTGTACTCAGCTAAGGGTGAGCTGACACGATTTTGGTTGGTCTGACCTTATAAGTGTTATTCTGAAAGAATGAGAATTGGAGAATCAGATGTGTAAGCTCCCATTTAGCTAAGCCTTTAAGGTATATTGACTTACATGAGAAATTAGTGTGGGTTTAAGTGTGTTGCTGAACAACATATTTTTTTATCATTAAGTCATATTCCCCTTTCAAATTTTTCAGAGGTGATATCCATTGACCTGAATGGGAATAAGAATATGGGTTGAGCCTACACAGAATAGTTTTGATCACCACTCTGAAAAAGCATGAGGAATAATCTACTGTTCTTCAAAGTGACTTGTGCGCCTTCACCATGCCCAGTATCTCTCTACAGGATCCTGTTTCATAACCATAGTACTGGAAAATGTTCAGAAGCTTTTGTTGACTTTTTTTCTTTCAAATCCCAAAAGTACTTGGTGTTACACTTTCCTGATATAGATTTAAGATTTTTCTTTAGCTAACAATTATTTGCAGCCTTGTTAAATTATAATCCATAAGAGCATTAGCATTTGAGCCACTGAGACTCCTGAGTCTGATGCTGATGGCTGGACATAGACCCATTACCAAAACTACAATGTGCAGACAATGATAAAAGATGCCCAAAATAAGATGTAAGATGCCCAAAATAAGATGTATACATGGTTTCAAAACCTGCTCATTATTTTAGACACAAAGATAGGAAAATCTGCAGAGTGTCCCAGAAGTTCTCGAACAGGAGGAAATAAATGAGGGAATTATAAATAAGAGTTCATTAAAACTACATTAAAGTCATCTCACCCTGTTCACTCACATTGTTGTAGCTCTGCAAAAAGCTCCATTCTTCTGACTGCAAAAAAGGTAGGTTTGTAAGGCTGACTGATTAAAGCCTTGATAAAATTAAAATTGTTGATTGCATCATTTATATTCAGTCTTATTAGTATTATTAATTCATTAGACCAGTTGGACAAGCTATTGTCTCCAATTCCTCATAAAATCAATAGTTATAAAAATGACAAGGCAGGCAGATTAGGATCAATGTTAAATAGTACAAGTGAACAAAGATTGCAGTTTAATTGCAACCATGTGAAACCAACATTACATAACGGAGGACTTGATTGTTTCAGCTTGACATATAGTCATTACTTGTTGGATTTTCAGCACAAAAGCATCCTGTGAAGTGTTTTTAACAAAAGTCCTCCAAAAACTTGAAAAATGTTTCATTAAATTGAAGAAGAAAACCAGGAAAACCTTTTGTCATATTTCAGCTCACAGTGGGCGAACCACCTTATAAGAAGCCATGTTGCTTTGTGTTAGTGACAACATTTTCACGTGTAGACAGCAGCTGGAGAAAGGGAAAGGTGAGGAGCACTCAGGTGCTCAGCAGGCTGCAGAAGCTGTGCCTTTCACGCAGGACAGGCAGAACAGCAGCCCACCTTCAGGGACTGAAAGTTACAGCACAGACAGAAGCGATGTAGACAGCTCAGCTCGCCCACAGATGGGATGTTGGCATTGCTGGAGAAGCAGCCAGGCAGCTGCTGGCATTGCCTGAAACTTCTGCCTAGTGAGGTTCACCACATCAGCAGGGGAGATGCTGCCTGGAGTGCAGGGACATCCCTTCTGCAACTCGCAAGCCAAAGCTGATCCCATGTTCAGGCTTTTAATTCTGTGCCTTCCTATCTGCTTTGTCTGAGGAACAGGGCAAAGATCCCTCAGTGGACTGTGGCTCAGCTGCAAAATATTTTAAATGCTGGGCAAAGCGCTATGTGTTTGTGGTTAGCATTGAACAATCACCAGGAAGACATATTGTGAATTTTCACTAACAGCTTTTCTCAGTGTGGGAGCTAAACAGAAGAAGGGGAGCTTGGCAAACGACTGAACATGTGAGCAAAGCTGCTAATTTATCATGCTGTATCAAGAGTCAAACACAGGGTGGACCCAATGGTCAAAAGAAAAATTCCTATAAACACAGAGCTATGTTGTCCAGGTGAGCTGTACTGGACACTGTACTGAATAATCTGGGCTAGTGCAGCAGAGGGAGAAAAGATAAAGGGAACAGTTGTTGTCCCTGTGCTAATAAGATTTCTGAATTACTATGATGAGGATAACCCAAATGGTGGTGTAATCCTCCCCCTGGTGTCAAAGTGGTGAAAGAAAACAGAAATTATGGACCTGTGAAAGGCTGAGACTGTGGAAAGCTAAGTGGCTTCTTAATTAAAATGTCCCTACATTATTATTACTATGGTATTAAAATCAGCAGGAAGTTTATTTGTCAGACTTGTTATTAGAGGAGCTGAGCAGCTCACAAACCAGCCTGATACTGTCAGCTCTGCACAGGGCCCAACTCAAACTGCTGGTAGTGCTGAAGGTAGAATTTCATTTCTCTTCCTCCAGATGAATAGTCTGCTCCTAGTTCAATCTATTCCAAACAGCTGCAGGATAGTGGTAACTGCCTGTTTTTCTTTTGAATAATTGGAGCCTGACAGTTTAATACATTCACCAGCTCATTAATTCTTCCCTGTCCTTGCCTGAGTCACACCCTGTGCATCTTTTACCCTTCAGAAACCTAGTGGCTTTAGACAACTTCTATCTTGTCTATTTATCCAAACCTGTTTTGGTGCCTTTTCATGTTATAGGAAGACTCTGGTTCTGCTTTAACTGAACTGCTTGGCTGGAGTTCATTCCACTCTCAAAATACCACCGTGTGGGTGTGTGGAGGTAGGTGGCTACAGATGAATTTGGTGGCTTAGCTCCCCCAAAAGGTGGAGATAGAGTCGAGCAGTCAGTGTTACATGGTCTAAAATTTGCCAAAAAATCTTGCCCATTGGGTGTTCCTACAGTAGAGGCATTTTGTCTGGGCAGATAACTCCTGTTCTCTCAGGAGAATAAATGAGTTAGTTACATTAGTTAGGTATCATCTCTAGGTAATGTTGAGTTTGAATAGGATCCATGACAGAGCCTTAAACTTGCCTTTCTTTTTTTTTCAACAAGGATTATGTCCAAGATGTAATCACCCTGAGGGGGTTCCTTCAGCCTCATTTTGGACATGGTTTCAGTCGCAGCAACATCCCCAGTTCCTGCCGGTGTTACATTGCTTCTCTCATCATCAGTGTTTGCTACAAAATGTGCTATTTCGGCCAGATGGGCTCAGTAGATTCAATGCTTAGATGATTTTAGACAAGGATTTTTTTCCTGTGTTAATATGAAACTCTACAAGTGGAATGCTTGAATGCTTTTTTTTCAGCTATACAGAAATCTTTGCCTGTTTTAAAAGTGCTTTAAACAAATCTCATCCTTTAGCACAATAAAAGATTTTAAAAACTTTCTCATCTGCCCTATTATTTCTAGTTCATTCCTTTGTACTGAGAGCAAGGACTCTTGACTAATGATTAGACAATATAGCATAGGTGTTTGGGGAAATAATAATGTGCTAGGCGTAGATGATGCCTAAATGTGCTTTACTAGAGCCAGGGTACAATGAGAAATACTGTACTTTGAGGATAATAAGTGGTCATTGATTATTTATACCTACTTATTTTAAGATGTATCTTGTGTATGGGTATTGCTGGTTTTGTAAATCTTCCCCTTCTTTTTTGAGGCAGCCCATTCAATGAAAATAGCAACATGTGGTGGGGTCAGTACACCCTCATCTATTTTTGTATTTTCTCTTAGTGTACAACAAATTAAAAAATATTTGTTCTGGCTTTCATTAACTACAAATGTCATGCTGCCCCTTAAAAACATGCCATAAGCCATTTCTTAACCTTTTCACTCAAATCTACAAGTTACTTGCTCAGTACAACACACAGAGATGTTTCACTATGCACAGTTTACATCCATGAGGGAGTACTGTCTCTTCTACTCTGACCTGTACCACTGTAAGTCATTCTGCTTTGTACAAATATTCTTTTGCAAAGGCTTGCACAGGGTAATATTGCAGACATTAGGATGAAGAACTGTGTGCTACTGGCATAGGGTGATCTGGGCACACCAGATAAGCTCCACCTTGTTCATGACAGATGAATAAGAGAGGGAAACAAAAGTACTTCAGTATCTCTCAGAGGAAGACATTTTCCCAACCCTCAAATCTAAGAACTAATTTAAGTGTCATACTGATGACCAAAGCTTAAAAACACATTTTTAACAGAGTTTAATAGGCATTATGATACCTCAGATAGGCTGTGCACACACTTGTGTGGATACATATTAGACCAGAATTTCCTCCAGAAGAAGAATCTTTTAGGAAAATCTAATCTTATTTTATAGGTTAAGTGGTGGTTAATTCATCAGCCTGGACTTTTTCTGTATTTCTGGACTCAATTTTCTATTTTTGACATTCAAAACCAGCTTTTCATTATGCTCTATTAATTACGTTGAAAAATCCTACATAATCCACGGAAAAACACTAATAGAGTAGGATCCAAACTATTTCTCAACCTTCTTTTCAAAAATTCAAGTACTATTACATTCTTCAGTCTCTACCCTTGTTTTATGGCCCTTGTCTGAAGTCCCTGAAGCATGTGGATATTGTTTATATGATCTTCTTCAGTTTGAAAAGCTTTCCTGCACCTACTGGTAAAAGTAGAAAATAAGAAATTATTTTCAAAGCAAATTTAGTGAAAGCAAATCATAGGTTACAGATAATCTATGTACCTTATCTGTACAACTAGAGAATGGAGTTTCCAGATTTGTAGAAACTCCAGTCCTCAGTCTTCAGTTTGGTCTGACACTTTAAGGGGTATTTTCAAATATACTCCTGTTATCATTTGTGTTGTTTGTTTCTTGCATTCACAATAAAGCAATACTAGCAAAATACAATTTCATTTGGTTTGTTCTTTGAATTTCTTAAGTAATTAGCTGTAAATAGCTTTCTTTTTTTTTTTTTCCTAATATGAAATGTGTATTGCCTCAACTGGGGGGATAGAACAATGTGGCTTATCTTATTTCTCTCACTAATTCACCAAGTTTAAAAAAAAAAAAAAGTGCACTTTAGAGACCTTTCTCCTCTAGCAAGACACACATACATTATATTATGCCTGGCAGCTATCAGCTGTGTGTTTTGAGAGTTCAGACTTTAGCATGAAGCCTTGCTGTGAGACCTTCTACTCTGACTGCAACATGATCTAGTGATGGTTTCTCTAACACTACATACAGCTTTCCTGAAAATTACTGGCTTCCAAAACCAATTCTTTTAAATCTTGGAGATACATGTTGTTTTTTTGCAGACATTTCTATTTTTTTTTTTTTTTTTGCAGACATTTATGCAGACCTCTCACACTGAAATGCAATTTTTTTGCATTGTAACTGTAGACAGAGGCATAATAGTGTTATCAGCTTTCTTGTATAGTCATTCCCAGGCTATCAACCATTCTGACAGCTGCTGAGCAGATATCTAGTACAATAATATGATTATCTATTTCCTGTGTAGTTTCCCCTTTCAACATTTGGATGTATCAATATGTGTTGCTGTTGTTGTGTATGCCTTGTACATATGTACAATGAATTTTTGGGGGTGATAAATCTTGTCCTTTTTCATATAAAGGACTCCTTCAAGAATCTCTAAAGCTGATCTCTCTTGAGATGTTCCCAAAGTCCTGAATTCTGATGAGTTCAGAAGACAGCAAGTGCTGAGGGATGACCATGGGGAAAGAGAATAGCCCAAGTGGCTACAAAATACAAAAGTCTGGATGCTAAGAGTGGTGGAAGTCAAGAAAAAAGTTTATTCACTTCTTAGGTACAACAGTCTACAAATCTAAATTACATTAAAGTACTGTCATCTCAAGTGTAGCTGTGATATTCCTCCTTAACTTCCCAATTTCTCCAGTCAGAGATAAGAGACCTGTATTGTCTCAGATTTTGGTGGTGTATACAAAGTTGCTTTATTTGTGGAGAAGTGACTCACTGATTTTCCAACTGCTCAGACATCAAAATAAATACAAGCAGCACCTAAGGACAAAGTGACTTCAGAGATCTTCACTGTGTAGAGTGAACACGAAGAGGATGTTTGTGGTTAAACTCAGTGTTAAATGGGTGATCTCAAAGATTTTTCAAGCATCTGCAATGAATATTTTTCCTTTGTTCGAGGTTGCTTTATTTTAATAAAAATGAAATTGCACTATTTACCTATTCTGAAACTAATCTAGAAATATAAAAAAAAATCGGAAAACTAAGTTTCTCCTTCCAAATCTTTATAAATTTGTTTTTTTATTTTTTTACTAAGTTTTTAAATGCTAAAAAGCTTCAAAAACTTAATGTAAAAATGGAGGTTAGGTATTCCTCCTAGAAGAGAATTACCGCGTGTTGCTGATACAGTTAACTACCCATGCAGTAGCATCTAATGAGCAGTCATTTAGAAATTAGATTTAGATCCCCTAAAGGTCATTAGCCTAGCAAATCTGATAGCTACATGAAAGGTAGTGAAGACACAAGTACGTGTCAGAAGCCCAGGAGCTGATGAGTCAAGGCTGACATTAAGGTTTTGCTGGGGAAAAAAAAGCTGTAATAGCAGTATGTAAGTAATATCCATTTAAACTGTATCAGTACTCAGATGAAAAGATAGTTTTCAAAACGATGTGTTTTTCATAGATCATGTGGTTGGAAAGGCAGTAGGAAAGGAGACCAGGGATGGGTTTTAGCTCTCTGTGCACACTGACAGACTTCTGTCAAAATGCAGGCATTGCACTCTGCTTGTAATACATCAAGGTACTTGACTCCTTGGGTGCCTTGACTTTGCATTTACAACCACTTCTACTTTCATAGTATAAGTGGTTGTAGCTGTATAATTAAAAATAACACATTAAACCAATGAATTACAGTGGCAGCTCTGTTTTCAGAGACCATATAAATTAATCACTTTCTCATCCTTCTCTGACCTTGCTTTGGTAAGTAGGTAAGATAAATTCATTTGACATTTGCTCTTTGCCTACTTCCAGAACATCCTCTGCAAAGCAGGAGATTAATCCTTCAGGGTTAATGCATGATGTACACAACACAGCTGCACCAGAGACCAAGAGGATGAGAAAATTCTCACCGCATGCTCTACCAAAAAATTAGCAACTAGATACAGATTAGTGATTATATTCTTCCTGTTGGACTTGATCATAAGGGAAAGGGGGTGGCAACCGATTTCCATTTGGTCCCTGAAGTATCAGGGTTTAACCAGTGGGTACACTGAACAGCATTGCTGCTTTCTTCCCCAGGGCATCTTTGGGGGTGAGGACAAGCATGGCAAGGGAGGGCAGTGCCCTTGAAGGATTGCACGGTTATGTACACGGTTATGGACAGAGAGTTGCACAGTGCTTGCCCCCACCCCCAAACAAACACATGACTTGAACACAACTTTTAACTAGAAAAGAAATGAAAAAGAGGATGAATAAAAACTCTTGTAACAGAAACAGCAATTGGGTGCCGCTTCAAAATTGCTGAGACTTGTCATTTTTTTGTCTCTGTTGTTGCTCGGGAAAGGAACTGCAAGAGGTAATAAAATACTGTCAATACAGAGGTGAAAAACAACACCCACGTTGTCTAATGTTTTGACATGAGGATCTACTGGCTACCAACACAAAGCTTTACAGGTCACTGTGTTCCATATTTGCCTTGTGAAATTTACTGCACTTCAGTCAGTTGGGATTATGGCAAATCACCTGGATGTACAATTTAAAACTTCAAATAGATCATTGGCTTTAAGGTACAGCTACAGCATGTGCCAAAAAATATAGATGAATCAACGGCAAGTTTCATGGCTTATTCAATTGAAGGGGTTACATTTTTGCAGGGTCCCTCACATTTGACTCACTGTATTGATATCACATGGCTCACTAGGCACAAGTGAATCCGGCACTGGTGACATCTTGCATTAAATATGTGAGTAGTGCTGCTCTTTTGGTTCTTCAAAAAAGGAATTTATCAGAACTCATTGTGAGGTTGTGGGTCTCACCTATGCACCATGTTTGGGCCCAAAACTGTTTTTGTAACTTGGGTTGCTCTCATTTGAAGGGAGGAATGTGGACACTGCTCTAAATGGCAAGGAATAGCAAGGACTTTCTAAATATCATTAGAGCCTTGGGAATGGGGGTAGGTGAGACAACCAGCCAACTGTTTTAGCCAGTGATAATTTAAGTACTAATTCCTGTCTTCCTGGATTTTTAACTTACACACACAAAAGTGTATTTCTGCTCCCTTTAGCTGCCTTCTCATTCCTAAGGCTCCTATGGGCAGTTTTAAGAAAGATCAGGCTTATAGAGAGGTAATACTTCTACTAAGCAATTCCCACAGTCAGTAAATACAGACAAGCAGTCACTCAAGGACTCCATCTGGCCTGAAACAGAAGGGGTGGCTTTGGCACCAGCACAGTTTGGAAAAAGTTATTCTGACTTGAGATGAGTTAGGGTAATTTCCTGAGTGCTCGGGCAGGCATTGCGATTTGCTGTGAAGCTTCAGGCAAAGTGGAGACAATTTGTTGTCTTTATTCATCTCCATGGCACAGGAGAGAAAAATCATGGTGAAAGCAACAAATATCCACAAATAGTTTTACAACACACCACATGCAAAGTGATGTTAGTAACAGTAGCTCCAGCCTGTGGATGCTTGTTCCTCCTCCTGACCCCACTTTTACATTTTGCTGGTCTATTTTTTAAGAAGTAAATTTATTCACAAAAGAGGTTTGGGGATCCTTCTTTCAGCCAAGTACAAAGGAAAAGGAGAACCCAGTTCATAAAATATAAGAACACAATAAAAATGTCATAGCTGTTCTTAATTAGAAATTATGAGGGGGAACAAGACATCAGGTAGAAAAATGTGCTGGCAGGGCTGAGTACAGCTTAAGAGCATTTTTTAAACATGTGAGGCACAGAAGAAATGATAAAGCTAATTTTTGACAGAAAAAGGCAGTTATGAATAATGCCAAAAAGAGGAAAAACTCAATGATTAATCTTGCTGTGGTCCTGGGAAGAAGCAGCTGTATGCCATTCTAGATGAAAAGGTACTTTCACTTAGTGAAGGGGATAGCAGACAATATCTATTAAAACGGCATTCAGATGCTTAGGTGTGAATATTTTGTTGACTCCACTACTCCAAATGGCAGGTTTTTCCAGATTCCCACTGGTCTTATGATCAGAACCCTTCTTTTAATTTGAAACCTTTTTTTTTTTTGTTAAGTCATACCTATGTATGCATTCTTGTGTAAATATTGCCATTGAACTTTGTTTCCAAATTGTATTTGTAAAACACAATAATGTGTTCCCTCAGTCCTTATATAATTGCACTAATAAATTAATCTCTTCTAACTTCTGATCTGTGAAAGACTTTCCATTGTCTAAATCAGCTTTATGTTTCTTTCAAGTCAATAAAGATTCAATTTTCCTCAGCTATGACTTTTAGACTGGCACACATATTTTAACAGACATTGAAAATTTCAGTTTTTCATATGTTCTAGAATACCCTTTGATTTCTTTGATTTCAGGAAAGCACATTAATGTTTCAGTAAAATGAATATGTGTAATATTCTTAACTCCCTTCTATTTTACTCAACACATTCCCAATTTTCAGCAAATTTTTGTGTGCTTGACCTTTCCATGTCCAAGTTTGTATTTTTCTTTGGTAAATTTTCTTCCTCTTCTCAGAGTATTTTTTTCCAGTCCTTCACATATTTTTCTTCCTGTATTTTAAAAAATGATTCTGACTTTTGATAAAAAAGATCCTAAAATAACTTCTTCAAGGATTTAATCTTTAGCCACCCTTAATCTTGCAATCAAACTGTGATGCTCAGTCCACAAAACCTCCACTTCAGTTAGTTCTTGATCATTTTATAACCAGTGAGAAGATCTACATCTTTTCCAAAGTAGTCTGTCTTTGTGGCATATTATAATCTTGATTTTGGATAAAATCAGCAGGGGAGAAGATTTTGATGAAGAAGAGATTGCAACATTCTTCTCCCTTCCCATACTTCCTTTTCACAGATGGCAGAAATAATAAAAAACTCAAAGTGATATCTCATTGCAAATTTGTTTTATTTACGTCACTGTGAAACACTAACTTGTGCTCTTTTAGCCCATGAGGGTAAATCAGTCAAGATTCCTCTAGAACAGAATGGGATCATGAAATTTTTTGAGAAATACAAACTAACAAAGCAGATTTGATAAGAAATGTATTGCATATTCATGATCATGGGCATAAATCTACCCTCTCCCTGATGCTCATGCATCCGTATTTGTTTAATTAAACATAGGATGACACAGTGTGAAGTTATTAAAAAAAAATTAATTGAGCTATTTTTTTAAAAGGAAACAGCACTACCTTACCTCCTTGGAGTAGTCATAGATATGTGCAGTATACTTTAATTATATATTCAGTGACAGAAGAATACTTGAGGAATACTTTATCAATCAACCAAAATTCATAGACAACCAGCTTCAACTGGTTTGCAGATCTTTTGAATGTGAAAGCCTACAAATTAAGAGAGCCAGGATGGGCTGACTATGATGCATTTTTAAAAATAATATATCGCACAAACTCTGCAGTCTACATACCTTCAGCTCATGATGAAATTGTTCTTTTTTAAGCATTTGTCTTGGGAAGGCCAAGGTCAGAACAAATCCCCTGCCCAGCAGCAGGAATCCCACCCTTCTCTCCACCGGAGTCAGAGTGAAGGTATAGTGTGAACAGTGGGAAGGGGCCCAGCTTTAAGCTACTGCTCAGCTCAGTTTGCCAGAGCTGGGGCTGAAAAGAGCCATTTGTGGCCATTGTTGGTCTGTGAGGTGCCTGTGCTGCCCCAAAACAGCTGAGTTCAGGCTGCAGGACAGGGGTTGGCAAGTCAGGGTGACCCTGGTGAGTGGGGGCTGGAGGGAAGCCGGCCTCACACAGGGCAAAACTTAGAAAAGGCTCCTTTAATTTGCTTTTGCTCCTGCTTCTCCAGCATGATGCAGGGCTAGCTGGGGTCTGTCTCCAGCCATTCCTCTGTATCTGTTTGTTTCACATCTGCTGTGCAGAAATTATGATGTGGTAGGCTCTGCTCTCATAACAAACACAATGTCCCTTGTGCTCCTATAAAATTGTTCTCTCTTTAAGCCTAGAATCTTCAATTACAGATCCACATGGTCTTTAAAGTCCCTTTTATTAGGCAATAAAATAAAAAATTTATTAGGATTATGCCACTGAAGTAGGATTCCCAGAAGATATGTTGTGAGAAGCAGTTAATAACCAAAGCAATTCCAGCAGTTTCTGGAGGCCAGCAGGCTATACTTTACCAAGAATTGCTCAGACTGGTACTGGCCTGCACACACTTGCAGCTGTGCTCAGAAGGGTGCCTCTTGCAATTTCAGCAGGTAAGGGCATGGCCAGCTGCACACAGGGACAAAGCCAGGATGATGTGATAACAAACTTTCCAGTGAATTTCAATTTGTCAGAGACATTCTCTTTGTTTCTCCTCCAGAGGAAGCATTATTTAAAGGTTAAGAAAAAATGCTTGAAATCTTTATGAGACATAAGGAGGAGAGCATGGAAATCAAACTAGATTTGTGGCTCATTAAATGCCACTGCCTTTAAAATGCACATGTTCTTCTCATTCTGAATTTTCTGCCTGGCTGTGCCTCTGTGCATCACTGTCAGCCAGAGAATGAGCTTTCTGAAGTATCCACTGGGCACTGTCTTTGATCACTTGGCAATAATTTCAGAGATGATTGCCCAGCAATGATTTATATTACTAAAAGAAAATAAGCTAAGAAGCAATGAATTACTTTCTTATAAGCTAGTTTTTCATTTTCCATTTGTATTCTGTGGTCAATTACACATTTGGACAGCAAACATTTACCCTTAATTATGTTTGTCTTCTTGAGCCACCACAGATTTATGAAATCCTAAAAATGCTTCAATGAAAGCTGTGAGCTAGCTAAATTATCCTTATTTATACTCAACTTTATCCTTCTGCAGTGATGGAGACAGATATTGTTCAATGAAAGCCAGCAAGACATGGTTTATCACAATATATCCCATTGAGGTACACGTAATTTACCCACCCGTGCTCTTTTTTTGCTTTTTCCTGCTTGTTGTCTGCATGGAAACTATAAACCTATGTTTTTCACATTCCTAAATTTGGTTGTTTTGTAAGACTCTAGATCTTTAAGTACTTTAACAATTAGGTTTAACATCAGGTTTAGATGAAACTCTGTCTTAAGTGACTAAACATATGTTTTGCTCTTTGGCTTCTCAGTGAGCAAGACACCACTGGGACCCACGAGCACCAGCTGCTACTTTGTGTGGTCTTCCTTGATAAGTAAATAAAAAGTAAATAAGTAAATAAAAAGAAATAAATAACAAATAAGTAAATAAGTAAATAAGTAAATAAAAAATTCTCAGGTGGAAGAAGGGCTGCATTAACCTGCTGGATTCTTCTCTCCCACCACAGATTTAAGGCTTACAATTTGGACCCTTCACCCACATGCATGGAGATATGAAACCAGGAGGCATCTTTTCTAGTGGGCAAGTTTCCTGATCACTCTCATCTGTGACAAAATGTTTATGGTTGGGAGGGATTATAGTGTCATGCCTGGACCCAAACCAGTCAGTCTGTGGAGCAGATTACTCTTCTGCATTTCATCAAGACCCTGTAAAGACATGAGGAATGAAAACAGAGCCATTCCAGTTTCCAGGGAATTTTTTAGAATGTTTTCAGTCTCAGCCACTGATATCAAAACAAGTAATATAAAGCTGGTAAATTGTTCTTGCTTGGCTGTCTATTGCTCTAAGGTCAAGAACAAAGTCACTCTTGGGTCACTGCTTCGTAGATTCAGCCCTGTAAGGCACAAATTATATCACATTTACCTTTATCTAAAGATATTCATAGCCTGAATCTTAAATTTTTGAATCCTGTACCTCTATTCAGGGACTCAGAAAGAGTTATATTTTTTCTGAGGCTGATCCATGCCAAAATCACGCTTTTGACACTTTTGTATTCATTAAAATCAGAAAAACTTCCTTTTTTCCCCCCTAGCATTATTTTAAGCATTGCAAATTCCTAAGTGAAGTTTGCAGTCATGACAGGTGTAAGGCTTCACAGTCCACTTCTGAGATTTCAAGCACCCTGCTGCTGTTTTTGTCAGTCTAACTTTCCTCTAAGAGCTTCTTAAGTAACTTTCACTGTAGCTGATCAGGATGTATTTTTCTCTGGTTTCTAGAAGGCATGTCAAGCTAACCTGATCAGATACAAAACTGGATGCTCTGGAATAGTTAGGGAAGTGTGCTAGAATTATCAGTAGGTATGGTTTCATAACCAGATAAACTAAAGTGCTTTTTAACATGTCCACAGTGCCCTGTGCCATTGGAGTAAATAGTTATGCAGTATCTGGTCTGTGCACTATTATCTCTGTTATTACAATAACAGAGCTCTTCACAACCATAGAAGAATCCATTGTTCCTCAGAATACCTTGGGGCTTTGGAGTAGGAAATCCATCATGTCTGTGGGGGACGAATGGAGAAGACAAATTAAGGGCTTAACCTTAAAGGTCCTTCGGACTTGCAACACTGAGATGAACAACATTTTGAGGGAGACTGAGCCTGGGGTAGTCTCATGTCCAGGTCAGTCAGCCTTGAGGAGAGTTACACACTTGTGCAACTGATCCTGAAAAACCCCTGAAGCCATCAAAGACTTGATTTCAGATGGAGGAGGTGCAATTTGAATGCTCCTGCAGGTTCCTGCTCTGGTGAGTACTGATGCTTGATGTGATGAAAATAAGTTATTGGACTGCATTTATCTCAAATACCTGAAAAGTTATTCTATACTTACATCATAGAAGGGGTAAACCTGGCTTGAAAGCACTCAGTTAAACAGAAGAGGGATCAAAACCCGGTTTCCTATGTACCACATCACAGATCTACCCTACCTACAAGAAGGCCCTTGTTCTCCCCAGTGATTGTCTGGTAGTTCTACTTAGTGTGATTGTTGGTTAAGTGTTTCTGAAGGCCCATAGCAGCTCACGGGCTGTAGGATTGCACCACTGCTCCTAGCACAGTAGCTTTGTAGAATCTTAGATATGTGGGATGCTCAGATACCTCAGGGGTTTGGGGGCTAACCAGTTCTTCCTCAGATCATGAAGCTCAGATCGTGGCTCCTAACTGGACTGTTGCCTAAAAAGAGATAACAGATGTCCCTTGTCTACAGGTGCAAGGTCTTCTTAGCGTCACATCATTCTTTAACATGACCTTATTCCTGAGCATTAACCTCTTTAACTGTGCCAGTAGAGGTCATGAGAAGGAGAATTCCATTTTGATTGAACTTGTGACCATCTTTCTCAGTATTTATTGGTGTGAACTGATGGAGCCATGGTCTCCAGATGGGTCTTTCTTCGTTAAAGGATGTGAAAGAAATCTGAGAATAGTATTGATACCTCTGTAGAAGCCACATGTTTCTATGTGTTTCATTCCCTTAAGCCAAAAATACTTTCTCCTACTTATGAAAGAAGACGACTTTAGAGACCTAGTTTTAAAAAAATAACCATTCGCTTTCACCAATATCTTTGATACTGTGAATTATCTGGAAGTTATTCACAAGGCTTTTGGTGACATGTTTACAGGTTTTCAATGTTCATGAGATTCATTCATACTATGCTACCCAAGTCAAATAATTTCATATCCACTAAATGAAGGGAGTGGATGTCTTTGCCTTGCCACAGATGTCTTTGCCTTGCTAAAAACTTCTGAACATATCATCCTTACTATGTCACATGCCCAAGACAACAGAACTAGAGAGACACATTTTCTTTTCAGTTTTCTCTTCCCGGTTAAAATGTCTCTAGACTGCTGTACTGGAGAGAATCTGTTGTCACTAAGAAATCTGGAGTAGATTATCTGGAGTAGAACTGTGTACAATCAAGCATCCAACTGGCCAAGAAGGAACAACAGCTGGAAGGGCTGGGGCTGCAGACAAAGAATGGATTCCTAATGTTTTGTAATCCTCCTGCCTTAGGGAAATCTGTTGTGTACTAGGAGATATAGCTAAAACTGGGCTCAGGGACTTTAAGTAGACAGAGTGATGGTAGGACTTGACTAGTAGTTCTCCTTATAATGGCCAAGCTGATTCACTTCTACAGAATCATATATTAGTATAAATCATTTTGGTAGGAAAAGGCTTTTAAAATCATGGTATCCAAACATTAACTCAGAACTCCCAAGTCCACTACTAAACCTCATACCTCAACAACTTGACTATAGATCTTTCAAATACTTTCAGGGATAATCACTCAACCACTTTCTTGGGCAATTTCTTCCAATGTTTCACAACACTTTCCACCATTTTTTTCCCTATCTAAAGCTCCTCCAGCACAACTTGAGGCCTTTTCTTCTTGTCCTGCCAATTGTTGCCTGCAAGAAGACACCAACCCCTACCTGGCTGCACCCTCCTCTCAGGCAGTTGCAGAGAGTGATGAGGTCCCCCCTGAGCCTCCTTTTCTCCAGGCTGAA
>JAYDZK010000001.1:39391614-39411242 GCA_034509185.1 Euphonia xanthogaster
CTTTCTGATCTGAGTAATAATAACAGTCTCTCTTATATATGTGACAAATGATCACAAAAAGCAAGATTCAGACCTAATCATTCTTCAATAGGACAAAGGTATCTACTAGATTGCTAACTAGTGTCCCTTAGTAATAAAATGGAAGTACATTACCAGCTTATGACAGCTTTTTTTTTGTTGTGAAAATAGTTTTTTCTTTTCAAGGTAAAAATTATGTAATTATGAAGTAAAATTCTAAAGAGTTAATAACTGAATGGAATAATGTCACTAATTTTTGCACTTATCAAATTGAAAGCACTTTTCATCATTTTCAGATAAGGACAATAATAATGTCAATTACAGTACCTAAATTCAATGTCACATCTCTATGCATGAATCAATTTTTCAAAAACTGCCTTATGCATGACACTGATACAAAAATAGATTAAATTAGTAAAGTAGAACTTCAAATTGAGAATTTATTATTTACTTCTTTATTACCAGAAAATTGATGTTTATAGACTTTGGTCTAAATATTGATGTTTATAGACTTTGGAAACCAAAGTGCTGCATTATTCCTAAAATATAAAATTATAATAATTTATAAATAGTTTTACAATTAAATAAATACTGCCAAGGTCTTTTAAAGCTATAAGAATCAGTTGTTATACAAATTTCAATCACAGTGAGATCATAAAAGCAAAATACTTTAAATGCATAAGCTCTTGAATGGATAGCTTGAATTTAGCTCTTTTTACTGACATAACTAACAACCAGATCCTTAAAATATTTGGGCATCTAAACCCTACTGGACTAAAAGGTAGCACTCTTGTAAGTACGAATCCGACAGCTAAAATGTTTTGAAGGTCTGTGCTCAAGGTCTAATGCTGAAGAGTTCTACATCACCAAGTTGAGTGGGTCAGCTCAGAGTACTGCTCATAGCACTCATTTCATTCCTATGTTGGGATGGAAAAAAATCTACCACCGAATCTCTTCAGGGATCTATATTCTTCTCTTTCGTCACTAATATATTCAGCTAAACATTATTAGTTCTGCAGGCATGCTTGCAAAATAAGAGATTAATTGGACACAAAAAAATCCTGTCTCATCAGGTAAAAATCTTTCCTCCTGGAAGCTCACACTGGGACTCAACCACCCCAAAAACTGGCAGACACATTGCTTTGATATTCATAAAACCGAACTAATGAATCTTCAGATAATACAGATTTCACCTAAATACTTATTCTGTATGTTTGTGATCAACTAGACATATGAATCCTGCTGCCATCTAATAAAAAACAAAAGGCCCACGTGGGAATGCAGACAGCTGAATAAACTCCCTTTTCTGCAATTTTTACCCAAAACATTCAAAGGAAAGGGTTCAGTTGGGTTCAGCTTCACTTGTAATCATAGCAATTTAAGCAAAAATTTTTACCTACTACCCAAGAAATAATAAGCATCTCCATCCATGAGAAACAGGATGTTTTCATCCTAAAAAGCTGTTTTACATTGTCTGTTGTTTCATTAGGTCGGAGTTTGGTGCCATCAAACCTGTCAGCTGCATTCATGACAAGCAGACCAAGAAAAATGGTGAAAGAGGCTGCGTGGGCTACAAACTTCATGAATGGTCCACGCATTATCCTCCCCAGCTGCAACAGAGATTAACAAACACAAGGATATTGCACTGACTGATTCCAAATAAGATATATATAAAAAGAGCAGTAACACAGATAATCATGTATTTCAATAGTACAAAGAAACAAATATCTAAAAATGTTTATATACTATGATGCCCTGTTCACGGTCATCTTTAGAAGTTTCTACTGATTTTCTATTTTCAGAGGAATAATCCATCAGTTTCACTGTTAGGATATCAGTGATAGATTAACAGTGAAACTGAAATGAAAAACATATAAAATATACATTTTAACACAGTGATTTGAAGTAATACTTTAATTATTTTCTGGCATCCATGTCTATTATAGATAATCAAGAGAAAAATCTATTACAGTTGGTGAATTTTTTACTATTATCCAGCTTCATTGTGAGGCAAGACAGAAAATAAGATTTTGACACACTTACTAAAAGCATTATCACTATGAGTGAATTATGAAGAAAAGAATTCCCTTTCCTGACTGATGTGATACTCAATTTAGCACAGTTATTGTGCAGTTTTACCAACTTATTTTCTTTTTTAAAAAAAGTCGTGACACCTCAAAAGGTTATATTTGTAGTTCTGTAGTCTTAATTTCCTCCTGACTTTACAAAGAAAAAGTTCTCAGCTTTGTAATGACTACTAACAACTTAAAAAATAGTTTAGTACAACACTTTAAAACCTGAAAGTTCCATACAAGCTCACATAAGGTTGAACTTTTAGCAATTCTTTATTTTTGAGAGTGCCTGAATTAATATTAAAAGTCTTAGCTTGTCCACTTAGTTGGCAGCTGCAGAAAAATACTTTTTGATTTTAGACTGACTGCATTTGTATATGACAAATAAATCATTGAAGGAAAATAGCAAGAAGATAAGTCACTGCTACAGCAAAAATTCAATTACGGAAATGTGTTGCATCAAGGTGTTTCAAGAGAAAATTATTCAAAAAAACCCTAGTTATATTACCAAAAAGTGAAAATAATGCAACAGATTTTTATTGTCTAGATTGAAAGACATGAAAAAATATGGCAAAACATAAAAGGCTACAGAGTTCAACCTGCTAGAATTGTGGATCTCATACTGCAACATGTTGAATAATCCTTATAGGAGGCCATTTGTCCCTCTAACATACTTTCAAGGGAAATTTTCCATTAGTGTTCACTCAAAAGGGATATGGCCAGCTGAAACAGGGATTCAACACAAAGCTCAGTGAGGTCAGAAATTACAATCCATCTTTATTGGAAAGGTTTTCCATACTATATAAACCCAACCAGATATATTGGTAGCACCTAATCCCAGACAGAGCATTGCAAGTGAATGCAGGGCAGGTTGCGCAACTGCTCTGAAGACCTCATGAAATATGATGAATACTAGCACTGTCTTGACTTTTATAGAGTTATTATTGATTATGAAAAAGAAAATTTCTTTTCAGGCAATTGGAATCAACCCACAGCTTGAACTTAGTTCACATCTGAATCAATAGAAAATGAGTATCCTCTGCATCTGCCCGCAAAGGCAAGAACTAAATGAAAACCTGTTTTACTGGTTTATAAAGTAGGATTTCCTCAATGCAACACTTGGTTGACCATTGTAACTTAGTTTACTTCATATTGCAATTAACACATTTACCTGTCCTAATTACAACTGCCTGAACCTGCAACCTTGCAGCCATTCCATTCTAACTTGGCCTTAAAACAACATGTTTCTGAAGTATTATCTAAGTGTGTCCTTGTCATACAGGAATTTACATGCTGAAGGATTTATTAGGAGGCCCTGACAAGGCTTCCCAGGCTGACCTTACTGCAAGGAGCAATCCAATAGGCCATGGAGAGGAAGGGCAGTCCGACCGCAACTGCGAGGACAACCAGAAACTTCACTGCCATCGTCTGCTGCCGCAAACCCGACAGATTCTCGTACCAAATAGAGAGGAGTTGCTGCTGGCAGTTTGGATGTGCTACAAACTAATAAAAAAAGAAGAGCACAAAAATGATACTGCTTTCAGAATAACTTCTCTTAAAATACAGCTATAGGAAGTGGATTAAGAATGCTGGAATAGTGAAAATGCAGCTTAAATTCAAAGGAGCATTAACAGGAAAAGAAAAACTATTTTGATAAGCCAAATCTCCAGCAAAACGGCATGTTGCCATCAGCAATAAATATTTTAACTTAAAAACATATTTATGAACACTCTGTTCCATCACAAACTATTAGTTTCATCTAAGGCTAATTTATCTGGGCAAATTCTAGTTGTTTCTGACATTTATAATTTTAATTTTACTGCTTTAGAAATTCCAACACTTTGAGTCTTCTGTTCTGCAAAAAATGCTACATAATCTTCACTTAGGAGAGAAATAATATATCCTATTTTCACATAATTAACACAGAAAATACCATTTTTTCAGCTGGCATGAGAAAACAGCTGTCACATTTGCAGGAAATCAGGTGAGGATTACTTATAACTTGGTTCTGGAACCATTTGGACAAACCGCAAAGAGTCTGTCCTATAAGGGCTCTTTGTGTCGTCTGGACAGTATAAGAAGCACCTTACAAAGGCAGATGTTAAAAAATTGTAGATTCATGTGCACTGTACATTTTAAAATCCGAATCTATTTTAAAAAATTATTTGAATGTAGTATTTTTTCTAGGTCCATTCTCTATACTTAAAAGACGACTGGCTGAAAGTACAAGTAATGTCTTTATTGAGATAAGAGAAAGCGTTGCAAGAAAGTTGACATGTGCAGAAGCACTAAGACTCAAACAGTAAGAAGGACTCAAGCTCAATGTAATCTGTTCTCTTCAACAGCTGTTTCAGCTCTCTTTAGTGACTGTAGCATGGCAAGTGTTTTGAAGGTCGTGTTCATATACTGGTTCAGACAAAATGGGGTTTTGTCTTTTCTTCCCTTAATCAACACATAAATACATCTCACATGAAAATTTTTGTGTGTCCCCCAGGGATGTGAACTCAATTTCTGTAAAAATTTAGGGTAACATGCTTTTGAAATGTACTTTTTATCTGTGTCTTCTTGATCTTTGGTCATACAAACTTCAAATCTCCCTGGTTGACACAGCTCACCTAGAATTTTACAACCTCTATTATCCAAGACAAGTTTCCTGGGAAATTCCAATGTTTATGCAGCTACAAACTCAGCTGGTTTTACTGAGCACTATTCAGATGGAGATCAGTGTATTAAACTGTCAGTAGAAATGAAAGCAAGCCAAAGAAGGGACAATAATTCCTGTCGTTGGCACTGCCTAAGCCTGCTTTCTCCTGAACTATGAACCACAGTACTAATATTCCCAAGTTGCGCCTCTGATCCCTCCGTACAGACACAAACACAGTTCCTGTGAGACATGCAATTTCTCCAGGTTTTCTCAAATTCCTGAGCAAGACACAACAGCTTGACAAAAATCTGTAGCAATACTTATTATGTAGTGCACTAGGACTGATGTACTATTTTCCAGCTTTTATTAGATCTTACATTTTTCCAGGCTTCAGAAGTAGTGCAAATTTTTCCATCTTTTTTCTTTAAAAAACATATTTAAAATAAGAATATGTATCAAAAACTTTTGCACATAGCTACACATTGTTTTAGAGTCATTTTCTCTCATGCTTATTGTGACCAGTATTCACCTTAAATATCTGCTTCTTGTTTATATTGCAAGCAAGGATTCTTTAGATTGTATAACCACTGTGCCCAAAGGGCCTAAATATTCATTTCAGTGTCACAGGCTACCAAAACATAAAATTTAACAAAAGCATAACTTTATACCACCATCATGACATGCTGGTTTGACCAACAGAATTGCTTACTTTTTTAACTTCGTACTTGATGGCGAGTTTTAAGCGGCTGAGGCTGGGACGACCATGCTCTCCATTATTATGGCTCATCTCTACATCACCATTCAGAATAGCTTCCACTTCTTCTGTATTTCTGCACAAATCAAGCAGTCCAACTACAAAATCTTTGCATTGCATAGACAGTTTCTTGTAATCATTCTAGAAAACAGAAGCAGAAAGAAAAAAATCTTGGTGTTTAGATCCAGCATGAGAGAAGAAATTCTACATTCCACCTACACCTCTGTGAACATGAATAGCTTCTTTGCATATTGTTATGCTTTATTTCCCCTAAATCTTCAAGGAATGGGATTCATCTCACCTTGGTTGTCTTGCACATCTACATTACCAATTTTCACGCTTGAGTCACTCGTCTAGACATGCTTTAGATGAAATTAAAGTAGAAAAAAAAACCAAAACACTTTCAGAAACATGGTATGACACATTTTAATGACCAGTTGAAGTTGAGATGTATAGCAAAGGGGAAATTTTTCTATTCACTGTTGCAGAAGTCTAGAAAAGACGTAGAAAATTGCACTGTAGAGATTTCAATTGGCCAAGATGAGCATCCTACGCAGAATACATCCAAAGAAATTCCCAACCTTCTTCAGAATTGCATAAATATACTGAAATTTCTAAGGCCTAGAATTATTCTTGTAAACTTTGTCTTTCCCCTTTTCCAGCATCTATTCTAGCTTGCAAACAAAAGGTTTGATCGCTGTTCTCCAGCAACACTGCTATCAGTGGTACAGGTTGTGCGGTGATACCACATCTCTGGTTGCAGGCCTGCTCTAGCTCAAGGACCTCTCAAGAGACTTCAGCACATGGGCCAAAATGTTGCTCTGCAACTGCAGCTTCAGTTGCTTACTGCTTTAGCTAACAAGTGTTGTCCTTGGGCACTGTTTTCCAAAAGACATAAGTCAAAACAGAAATCGCTATCTTGTTCATTGCAAGCTGCAGTTCATTAATCACCCCTTACAGACGGCATAAAAGTTGGATATAGCTGGGAATTAGGTACAGATGTATATCTAAAGCTAAAAAAAATCTCACAAGACATTTAGTCACACATGTGTCAACAACTTCTGCTATTTTTGTGATTTCTGCTCATTTCAATGTCTAAAACTGATGAAATTACTGTAGAATTTTTCCTAAACAAGAGAATGGAAGCAATCTCCAACCAGCCCACACCACACAGGACTGCTCATATAGTCTCTGTGGCATGTTCAAAGTAATTTTCTACAAATGCTTTTATTACACAGACACATTTCCCCTTCTTCCAGTCTGTTCTTCAGGGTATTTCCCCTTCTTCCACTCTTAGTCTCGAGTTAGCCCCCTCTCTTTAAATACTTCCTTCATACTAACTGCCATTGAATGCATCCAATACTTCATCCTAGAAGAGAATGAGCATACAGGATACCCTAATTTCTTTGCCGAGGGTGTACTTTGTGCATCTTTGTGCTTTATTACCCACATTACTACAATAACAGTTTATTACTTTGATATATTAAAGGATTGCATCCAAGTTGTACACTTCACTTTGCTTAGATGGATGCAAACATTCACAGACAAATATTTACAGACATCTACATAAAACTGCTAGTGATTTATTTTTTTAATAATATAACATAAACAAGGTAACAGATCTCTCGTAAGAGCAAAAGGCACTTCAATGCCATTTATCTACAAAGACAACAGAAGCTAAATACTAAAATTAATAATTTCCTGTCATTCTGAATAATTTATTTTTTTTCTCTCCATTCAGATGAATAGCAGGAGATTTTAACCAAAATCCTGACTTCTGGCACTAAAGAAAGACATTTTTTGAGAGTAATACTTCACCTTTTGTTTGGCTTTAATTTTTGTCCAGAAGCTAAAAATCACTATTCAGTATTTTTAGCACATGAATTTTCTCCACCAAATAAAAGGAAATTTAGCCATTTCAAATTCACAGACAAAGGAGAAACATAGAGGCAGCTACCCACCCTTGTATGATTAAGTACTAACTCTTCCAAACTGATATTTGACCCTTGAATACCAATATAAAAAAACCAAATAACTTTCAATAAACATAAGAACAATATCATTTGACCTTCATAAGAACTTATGAAGCATTGTAATATAGTAGTATTTTTTCTGGTAGAAGAAAGGTACATGCATCCACACTCACACACATTCTTCATCAGTATTGTCCAGCTTAAGTGACTGACACGGGACATGGAGTTTCAAAACTCTATGTGAGGAGACCATTACTCTACAGGGGAATTATCCCTTCTGAATTATGTTTGTACATAGTACCACAGTATATTAACACTGTATATTCATCCATAAAATCCATCAGTTTATTTCCTCATTTGCAAATGCAATAAAACATTTGCCCCCTCCCATGAAATACTATGACAGCTGTGACCAGTGGTGGTAGCCGAGATGAAAAGTTCTCTGCAGTCAGGTTATGGCAAATGAGCTTTGGGAAATTGAGGATTGCCCATCACTGCCTCCACCTCTGCTGTGGCACAGGCAAAGTCAGCTGAAGGCAGAACAAAAATGAAATGACAGCAAAAATGACTGATACACTCTTCAATATGTCTCTGTCACACACACAAATAAAGGTCCCCCTCCCTGGGTCTCACATGTCTCCTACCATTTATGTGAGCCAAGGGAATGGGGCAATTTGTTTGGCTTAACTTATTTTCAAAAATGGACAAAGGCAGGGATAATGAGTTCTCCTTTACTGCATGTTGTAAACATAGTGATTTTTAAAAAAACCCACTCCTGAGAAACTTTAGATGGTAGTTAGAAACTAAGTTATCCGTGGAGGCTTTAAAAAGAATCAGCACTGAATTCTGCAGTAAAGCATGTGTGCTTTATTCTCTGCAGGTGACAACATTGGCTCAAGGCTCCTCAGAAGTTTAGGAAAAAAAAAATTGTGCCAAATTTCACAACACCAAGCATGAGGGAGCAGTACTAGCTGCTCCCACCTGCAGATGGGAGGTGATGAGTTGGGGTTAGCACTGTGGGGGATGAGGAACTAGGGGAACAATGCTGGTGGCAGAGGGGTGAGAGTGAGAGTGGCACTGCTGAGCAGAGTCACCCGCCCTTAACGGGGCAGATTGTCTTGGGGTGCCAAGAGAGCAAGCAGGCTCTTGTCACTCTGAAAACCTCAGCTGACTTTGCCCTGCTTTACCTCTGACCATGCACATGAGACCACAGCCAGGAGACCAGGAGAGCGTCACTAAAGCTGTATCTCCCAGAAGAAAGAATCTTTTTTCACACAGTCCTCTGTGCCCACTCACAGGCTCCTGCTGCCCCCCAGACTGTGCCCGGGATGAGAAAGCTCTCAGGATGCAGGATGACACTGAGCCCCATGAATGGGATGGAGCAGTGCTCCACACCATGTCCTGGCTCTGCTTGGTGAACTGTAGAGGACAAGATCAGAAATATGGATACTGCTATAGTAGAACTTAGGATTTCAAAGTGGGATGTAATGTTGAATTTAAATGTCACAGCAGGTAGCTAAACACATTATTTCCCTTTCAAAAGTGGCCCTTATGCCTTCAGCACTTCGCTCGTTCTCTAACAAGTGATGTTACTTTTTCTTCAGGAAAGCTGACAATAGCTTAGCGAAAGCTGAAGATGGGGGTCCCATTTCTGTAATCGGGGTTGTATAAATGAAAAAAAAAAAAACCAACCAAAAAACCTCCAGAAAATTAAACTTTTGAGATGATAAATTGAATTTCACTTCTCATCAGAAAAGCAAATTCGGACAATATTATTAGGGGGATTAGGGATTACCTTACAGCAAACAGCAATATACCTCTGTTTAACTTAAAAACACATTTTCCATTTCATCCCTTTAAACAATAAACCTGTCAGCTGCCATTATAGTTGCAGTGGTCTTTATAATAAATGCTAATTATATCCATTTTGAACAGCACTGGGCCACAACTGTCCCTCTCAAAACTTCAGGCCAAATCTCTGCAGGACATTTGTCATACATCATCTACTTCTTTATGTATATAGTAAAGATATTAGCTCTTAGGTGGGCAAACCACTGAGATGACAGAAAACATGAACACCATCTCCAAAACTAAAAATATCCTATATAATATCAAACTTTGTAAAGCTGCACACTAAGCCATGTCCATGCGCTGAGGCAACCCCAAGTGCAAGCACAGGCTGGCCAGAGAAAGGATCAAGAAAAAACATGGAAGTAGGACTGGGAATGGTGTGGATGAAAAACTCACCATGAGCCAGCAACGCCAGACTGCAGCCTTAAGAGTCAACTGTGTCCTGGGCTGCATCCAAAGAGGCGTGGGCAGCAGGGCCAGGGAGGGGATTCTGCCGCTCTGCTCTGTTCTGCTCAGACTCCACCTGCAGTTCTGCATCCAACACTGGAGTCCCCAACATAAAAAAAGAGGTTGCCTGGTTGGAGCGAGTCCAGGCTGAAGCAGCTCTCCCACACAGGCAGGCTGGGAGAGATGGGGCTGTTCAGCCTGGAGAAGACAAGGCTCCAGCAAGACCTTATAGAACCTTCCAGTACCTACAGAGGCTCCAAGAGACCTGGAGAGGGACTTCAGAAAAAGGTCCTGTCCTGGCAGGACAAGACCAGAGCCAAAGTCCTTAAGCTGAAGGAGCATGGGTTTAGACAACATATTAGGAAGACATTCTTTACTTTAAGAGTGGTAAGGCACTGGAATAGGCTGTCCTTAGAGGACTTTCCATCCCTGGAGATGTTCAAGACCAGGTTAGGTGGGGGTCTGAGTAACCTGGTCTAATGGAAGGCTCCCTGCCCTGGCAGTGGGGTTGGAACTAAATGATCTTTAAGGTCACTTACAACCCTAACCATTCTATGGTTCTATGACACCAAACTAAATTAAATAGTCTTCAGAAATACCTGAAGATTTCAGAATTACTTAGGAAGCTTGAATTAGCTATTTGTTTGGTACAGAAATATTTCTAATCTGTGCTTTACACATCTATCCAGTTATTCTTTCTTCAGAAGTAATCTACTTTTTTCTGATTTTACTCCTAATAAAGTATTTTTCTCCAAAACACTCTTAAATACTGCAACATTTTTAATACCTGCAACAAAATACATGTAATGCTGGATGACACTACTGCATAGGTTTGTAGAAAGAAAGGGGTTTATTCCAGAGAATAATGGTTTCCCCTGACTGTGGCATTTCCTATTTTGTATGAATCACGGTTTCATGGCCAGTGTTCTCTCTAATATTAGAAGAGAGAAGTAATTTATAGGACAGTGATAAAACAACCAGCAACACAGTTTAGCACTGATCCTTCCTATTGCCTCTGAGGAAGACCTGGAAATTATCTGTGTCACTGGCTGCTGTGGGCAACCACTTGAAAGTTTCCCTGCTACAACACCCTATCAGCACTATAAAACAGGTGACACTATAAAATGGTGGGTTACCAGAAAGCTCAGTTTTAATTTAGGTAAGATTTGAAATACTTTAAATGGCTCAGGCTAACCCTAGGTGGAGCTGAAGATTTGCCACGTCCGGCTAACCTATGCAATAAAAATATACTTGTTTTGATTACACTAACAGATGAAAAGCATTTTTGCCAAACCCACACTTTTATGCAGTGACCACACTCTCCAAATAATTGTAGCAAACTCCAGAAATACAGCAAGGGTAACATTTTTTTAGATTAATTACTGCAACTGGGGATATAAGCTTGCAGGAGTGCAAACAAGCCCAGACTCAGTAGAGCTGACAGCCTCCATTTCTTGTAACTTTTATACACTTGTACTGCCTCCACTGAACTTAAGGCAGGGTATTTTGCAGTCAAGTCTCTGGCCTGTCTAGATATTGTAAATATCACTGCTTATCAATAGTGTAAATGTCAAGTCTCATAAATTCAGTTATAAATGTACTTCACAGTCTTTTAATATTTATCCAGAACCACTGCATGGTTTTAGTATCTATAAAAACATTCCCAAAAGACCTTATGTTGCCAGCTGCCTGCTCCTGGTGAAACCTTAAATTATTGGAGAGTTAAATTTCCACATTGCCTTGTGCTTGTGCTCCGCTGTGTTCCTATTCCACTCCACTCCACTCTATCCAAAGAGTATGCACATTCCTAGCAGAGCCTGGATGATTAATGCCCAGCAGTATGGAGCTGCTTTGTCTCTCATCTCCTGTTTCTGCTGAGGGACAGTATCCAAAATCTGCTAAAATTCTTTGTACAACACTACACTAGAAGTGAAGCTCTCACTTTAGAGAAAACAACTGAGACAAAAGAGGAATTGGAAAAACAGAAGTCACCAAAGAAGGACCTCCCCATGGCACTTCAGGGCTGGCTGCAGAAGCTTGTTCTGTGACCCAGCCTACTTGGGTTCTCACCTGTGTGCTCCATTCCCTGCCTAGTGGTGCCATGGACAGGTATTGTCCTCCCACTCATCTCACTGATTGTGTTTTGTAGCATTTGAAGGGCACCTCTTGCTAGCTGCTCCAGAGGATGAGTTTACTTATCTTTATAATAATCATAGCTTGTGTCATTCCAACTGTGGTAAAGGGATCTATACAGTTCCTACAAATCAGACACACTGTTTAGCTCAACAGAGCTGTGAACTTAACAGGCTGCACTTATGGTTTATGAAAAACGGAGTTACTCTGCTTTAAGTTAATCAAGTCCATTTGCTGCCATCAGCAGCTGCTGAAGAGAAAGAAGTATGTGGTTTCAATACTCTTCACTGAACTGCACATAAAATCAGTGGATGAAATCTCAGCCCTCTGAGGTCCTAAAGGTTTCTGCTAGGGACTTCATGGGGCAGATATTCATTCTCTGCAAAAATCTCAAATGGTCCTCCCAGCATTTTGGTTTTTTCTCCTTCCCTCCAACTTCAGCAGTTCAGCTGCTGTTTTTAAGATCACCTTGTACATTCCTCTTCCTTATTTTCCCTCTCTAGCTTCTTATAATAGACTGGTGCCACCTATGAGCACAAGTCCAGGGGAATTCATTCAGAACTGCAGCACCTCCGCTCAGGCTGGCTGAGTAGAGACAGGTTCACAGTTTTGTGAACTGTACCGCTGCCAAGATTATTGTTAAATATTGATCATGATAACTTCAAACACTTGCTAACACAATGTTGGAAATTATTCTGCTACAGCTTTGGAAGGATGTTGATCTCCTGCTAGTGAAGTCTTTATATATTGCTCTGTCACAGGAGCATCTGCTTTTGACAGAGTCCCATGAGGCAAACCCACGCTAAGTGATTTTAGCTAACCCAGGTCATAAATAACATTGGTAATGTTTGCAGAAGGCCTGACTTTGCATTTACTGACAGATAAAACCTTACATTCTTACTGCCTTAACTCATGCTTCAAGAGTCTGTGGAGCCTGGGACTCAACTATTAATAGTTTTTTTTGTCAAAAACAAGCACTTATGAAATACAAATGTTTCTATGTAACACTGAAAAAGCCTTTTAACTCTACAGAGTTTACATATAACTAAGCACAAAAATGTAAGAAAGAGGAAGAAGTGAACAGAAATACCAGAATTAAAAAAGGGGGACATTTATTTAGAATCCTCCTCATGAAGGAATGCAATACACTGTAATTATGAAAGCTGCAAGTCCAAATCCATGAAACCAAAGAGAATGCATGAGGGTTTGATAGAATCATGCAACATGTCTGTCATAAAATGTACCACTTTACTCCTCTTTCCCCTGCCCTAAAACAGCTTCAGCCATGGGTTTGAAGGGCCTCCTTCACCCTCCTGCCTGGTAGGAAGTAGAAAATTAGTTCATTGGCACATTCTACATAAGCAGCATGAATTACTATCGGCACACAGCAATAAGACATTCACAAAGATTTAAATCTTCCACTCAGTAAAAAACTGTATCTTTCCCCACATTATATTGATTTATGAAGGATAAAGTTTGCAGCTCCGTGAGTGCCAGAATCAGCATCCCTCTACTCACCTTGAACTCTTTTTCAATGTTGGCAAGCACAGCCAGCTCATTGCTGAGCTCTAAGGCAGTCATGACAGGGTCTTCACTGGACAAAGACAGGTAAGCAGGGCTGGCCAGACCTTTGTAGGCATTGATCCTGGACCTAGAATGGCTGAAAGAGTCATGCCTTTGTTTCTGGTTGCACTCGCCGCACTTGCAGAAGTAGTCGTGCGGCCTGTCGATGCGAGCTCCCTTCCGCAGCAGGGTGTGCACGATCTCGTACTCGTGGCAGTGAGCCGCCAGGATGATGGGCGTCACGTCGTGCGAGAACCGCGTGCCGTCCTCGTCGTACGCGTAGAAGTCGTCGTGCTGCAGCTCCGACTGGCTGGGGCTCAGAGCCAGCCTCTTGCCCTCGGCAAACGCGGGGTGGCTCAGGATGGCCTCCACTATCCGAACGTAGCCCTTGCTAATGGCCAACAGCAAGGCGTCCCCCACCCGGGCCAGGTTCTCCTTCTTCAGCAGCAGCTCGGTGATCTCCAGGTGCTCATTGGCCACTGCCAGCTGCAAGGCGTTCTGCCCCATGTAGTCCACGCAGTTGACGTTGAGCGAGGGACATTCCTCCAGCATTTTGCGAACCACCGGGATATTTCCATACTCGGCAGCATCCAGGAAGCGCTCCTCCTCCAGGGAAAGGCTGGTGGAGCGGTCATTGAACATGTAGGCTGGCCCCCGGCTGGCCTGCCTCCTGCCCTTCTCCCGCAGAATGGTCTGTCGCCGCAGGGCCAGTCTGTTCTCGCTGCCCCGGCTGTGTGCACAAGAGAAATTGTTAGTTCTGCTTTATGCAAGGGCATTTTGAATAATAATTAATAAAAATATCCTAGTTCTTTATCTGCTGTGTATTTTGAATGCAGCACAGACAGCAGAAACCCTGCCTTCGATGCTTTTGTAACCACTGTTACTACAAAACCTGAGAATCAGTAGCCAGCTACATTTTATTTCAACGAGAAGAAAAAGCTGTCACCAATCACCATTTAAAACTACACTTTTTTTCGTTATTTGTCCTCCCAGCTCAGAGTGAGAATAAGCCACAGTGTGGAAGGAGTCAGCAGTCATGGGATGGGAAATGAGGGATTGCGCAGGACAGCAGGGCACACAAAGATGGAAAATGTCTAAATTCCCTTCTGCTTCACAAAAGCAGTCAGGCTGACTTCCCTTGCTCTTACTCTCCCTACTTCAGCAACCATCTAACTTATATTTTGGTTCTGGTTTCTCCTCTTCACCCTGCTGATGTTTTTCTGACATCTATAATGGAGTGCTCAGGCATAACTGAATCCGGACAAGATAAAAGCATATCAGGTACATTGTATGGCATCTCCTACATCCCATCTCTGCCATTCTTTTCATTATTACAGGCCGTAATCTTGATATGCTATTTATTCCTTCACTCAGGGGCTTGCCAACAAATCCTGCTAATTCTTGATTCATGATAGCTCTGAAACGTTGTCCATTCTGCTACTACTGAAATCCTCAGCCATTTCCAACCATAATTACTAAATACCTCATTAATAATTATTTAGCCATTATTATAAAGTGAACATGGCAAACTTAAGGTTTCTGAGAATTGCTACAAAATATGCTACATTCTCTTCAAAAAGAAGGATCTCTAATTCACTAATTCTATCTTATTTTTCAGCCTATTAAGATTCCAATCTTCAATATAAATTAAATTGCAAATAATTTTCTCTTCTAGAATTACTCTGCTAAACTACTTAATATTCCCCACAACGTCATTTTTTTCTTTATGGAATAGTAGCTTAATTATTCTTTACATACATATGCTCAAATACACTTCACTACTTTCAGTATTTCCCACAAAAAATAACCATAATCAATATTTTATTCATTAAATATTAATGAATATGAATTTAAATTTCTGTTTAAAAAATTAGTCCTTTGTGATTCAAAATTTCTTCACAAAAAGTAATATCACAAGGTATTATTTATTCTAGGTTGTTTGGATTTAGCTTTAGTATAAATCTCTTTTCTGCTTCTTGCCTTCTGTGTTCTAGTGATACAGTCTTCTGCAGCATTGGAAATACTTGAAATTGCCAAAGTCTTAAATATAAAAGGACCATTTTTCTGCAAGGTAATAAAGGGGTATGGAATGTGGAATATATGACAACTGACAACAGTAACCATTAATTATAATTATTAGTTTCATTATTTGATATTTTAATAAATAATTATTCAGAATTGCTAGTAGGGAAGCACAAAATATTTAAATCAAGCAAAGAAACGTTTAGTTTTATGTTTAAATTCATTTTGAAAGCAAACTTTTTTCCAAGTGATAAATGAGGATCCTATGAACCACGAAATATAGCACTGAAAAAAACTGTATGAGCTTTATTTTATATTTAGCCTAGTTTTCCTGTGTATGTGTTGCATTTTATAAGCTTGCTGTATTTTCACAATGCAGTACGTTCCTGTGACATCACATTTGTAGAAAGTCTGAAAAGCAGTGCAAAGTTTTCATATGCATTTTTTATTGATTTGTTCTTTTATACCAGAGAAGGTCCTTAGCAGTGTGAGGCGTTACCTACATTTAAGGTAAACTGACCTGGGCTTCAATTTAACCAGCCAGACACAGAGTCCTGAGACCTGGCATCCAAGGGTGCCAAGGGAGAAATCATGGCAAGGTTGCTTGCTACCATCTTTTAAGTGCACCAAGTTTCCCAACTTTCTTAGCTCCACATTGGCTTCTCAGTTTTGAGTAAACTGATTATTTAAATGCAGCAGTTCCCTATCTATCTTGAACTGCTTCCTTTCTTCGGTGCAGCAACCAATTACTGTTGAACATAATTTCAATCATTTATACTGAAGTTATTTCACAGAAGGACAGAATCATTTAGGTTGGAATAGACCTCCTAGATCATCAAGTCCAACTTTTGACTGATCACTGCCTTGTCAACTAGACCAAAGCACTAAGTATCAAGCACCAAGTGACTGCACTCCTTTCCGATGCTTAACAACCCCTTCCATGAAGAAATTCTTCCTGATGTCCAACTTGAACCTTCTCTGAACAGATTATAAACAGATAATAAATTCAACTCATAAAAGAACAGAATATATTTTTTAAACTTCTTACAAACAATAAAGATGTGTTCAGTGTAGATTCAAATCTTAGTTAAATTGTCAATAACAACATCATTGATATAAAATATGTATCTTTATGTGCCCTGCAAAACTAACCCAGTATAAAATTATTTTGCTAGTATTTGATCCTTGAACAAGGAAATAGACCCTTCAACAGAATCTTGGTCATTATTTTTTCCTGAGATGCATCAGCTTCAGCAGTCTGGGGTGATTAACTGACCCAATATAATGCTTGTAGGGACAGATCTTACTGTTTAAAAACTGAGACAAAGGAAGCATTGAGTACCTCAGCCTCACCTGGGTCCTTTGTCACTGGGTCCACCAGCATAATCAGTCTGTGGTGGTGAACTGACACAGCCCACAGCCAAAAACTGCTGTTCATTAAACACTTCCTCTTCCGTTTTTCAAACAAGGGAAAGAGATTCTATTTCTATTCCAGCACTACATTCAGTGTGGTTTATCAAAGCAAAGGGTAATCATTGCAGTGAAGAATACTTCGAATTAGTGTCTTTGTCTAGTACCACTTCCTCTTTCCTTGCCTGCTTTTAGAAGAAAATCATTGTTTAAATGGGATATTAAATACATACATTCCTTATACAGTAGCTCATCAACTGAATTAGAACCTATTATAGAATGGAATAGAATATATTTTTATTGTTTGCTGGCCTGTACCACATGTCTGATGCAGACCTCTAGAATCTCAATGTAACCAATTTTTCCTGCATCAATGCATTTCATATGTATGTCCATTTGCAACTACAGTTAATTAAATTTAAGGATCTGTCATTAAAACTGGTTCTTGCAGCACAGGGCTATAAGTATGTTTAATTGCAACACAGAAAGCTGAATTTTCTGTTTTATTATCTCTGCTTAACTAGACAGAGAAGCAAACATTACTTTAGGAGTTTGTTTAGAAAAGTGTAAGACACTTCACTACCTCCAAGTGCAGGGAAAGGAATTTTGATGATCCAGAAGAGTATCACAGTCTTGTTTTATTCTGATGTTCTTACATTTATTTTACATTCAATAAGTTCCTTCCAGTTCATTTTTTCTTAAATAGATGCTCATGTCACAGTACTGGCCACATAAATCTTAAAGCCACTTGAAACCTCATCCTTCTCAGACTATAACCACTGGTTGCAAGACACTACCAATGTACTTTGGGGAAATGCAGTCTAAAGTACCATACTCATTATTCCTTAGAACTGAAGAGCCAGTATGACCAAGGCTGGAATATTATCATTTTTGATATCATATTACAGGAAGGAGTTCTACAAAATTAGAAATTAAATGCAAGAGAGCACCAAAGGTCACACAGTCTCTACCATATCTTCCACTTGAAGCATAGTAAGATTGATTTTGTGAGTTATACAGGATGGTACTTCACTCATCTCACTTCCACCCTTGGCCTTGGATCAGTAGAATCTAGTATTAATTAGTCATTTTTATCTCCTCTGTAGATAAAGGAGAGACATTTCTCCTACCTGCTTTTTAAGTGGAGAACCTATATTTTTCCATTGTTTCAAAGGGAATCCCAGCAGATTAGTTGAGAGGCCTCCTTTGACGCATAGAAGGAATATAGACCACAGAAGGATGATGGAGTGAAGTTCCTTGCAAGTACAGATATCACCTCAAACAATTCCCATTAAAATATCAGACTCTGTCTTGAAAGAAAAGGCTGTCTTGCTGAAATTTTATTGTCTGTCACTAATCACACAGAAGGACTAATCTTGAATTTGACTGTTCTAGTACTCTAGTACATTAACTTAATTTTCAGCCTAAATTTAAAAATCACCAATTTAGATCTATTTTACTCAAACTAAGTATCACTTTCCCCTACAGTAGTCACCTGCAAAACACGAACTCATAGCAATCATATCTCCTCTCAGCCTCCATCTTGCTGAGTGAAGCTTCTCTCATTTCCTGCTACATCCATGAAGTTAAGTCTGCCACAGAACAAAACCCTTCTTGAGTACACCTTCCTAAACTTAAAATACCATAATCCCTGGTGACAGTGTTTGTAGTAAAATGATTAGACACCTTTTTTTTGGTGCACTACATCTTTGGCTATCTCAGGTGCATTTACATCCAGGAAATCATTTAGGCACTATGGATTCTCCTGTGAGGAAGAATTCTGCCTTTGCTGACTTTCCTTAATCAGATCTCAGACAATGAGTCTCAGATTTATGAAGTGAAAGAACTATGCTGAAAGAGCTGATTTTGACCCTCAACTCCCTTTGAGGATATGAACTGTCATTACAAAGAGTTGTGTAGCTGGGAAAGTTTGGCCATGGGAAAGAACTGTGAGTATCCACAGCATTAGAATCCAAACTAAAATGTTTTTTAGGAGATTCTGCAATATCTGCTAGCAGCTGAACAAGCTGGTATTGTGACAGGTTAGAGTCCTCATCTTCCTTTACTCACTTAAAAGAGCTTATAATACTTTAAAATTACCTTATAAGAGTAATCTGTTAATGCATTTAAACTTGAGGCTTGGCTTTCCTTCAAAAGTTTTTAACCCTTAGAACAAGACTGGCATTTCAAGAAATTAGAACATATAAACTCAAAAAATCCAACTTTGCTACTATCTTCAGGACCATGCTTTAGTAAGAGACTGCACTGAAGTCCCTGACCTGCATATATGAATATAAAACCAGACATAAAGCCTGCTGTTCTCATGAAGAGAAAATAAAAGTGTACTCATGTACACTGCCAGCAATGCAATTCTACAGGCTGGAAACATGGCAAGGAAAAAAGGAGGCTGACACTACTGGCAGCATCCTAAAGAAAAAAAAAAAAGTCATAGACACACATGGTCTCAGAGCAAACTAAGTGGAGAAAGTTGTGTTGGCACACTGGTTTAATCACAAACTTCTCAGTCTTGCGAAGCTCAAGAATTTTGAAAACTGTCCAATCACTGTGACAATAGTTTGTTCAAAGTCAAGTACGGAGCTGAAACGAGGTTGAAACCATTAATAATCACTTCTGAACCAACTCTGTGGGGAAGCTTCCAGAAAACCTAAAAGGCCATGAGCCTATTTTTACAAAGAGAAGAAAATAGCTAAACTAAATCAGTAATTTTCAAATTTAATTCT
>JAYDZK010000001.1:39411342-39431895 GCA_034509185.1 Euphonia xanthogaster
AATTTTCAAATTTAATTCTCTTATGCTATTGGTAAACTGTCAATAATTAGCAATTAGGTAGGAGATCAGCTAGGAAGTAATACCAAAGAAGAACATCAGCACCAAACACCCAATAAATTAGCTTGAAACTATCCAATTATTTGAATTTGGATGTTCTGTTCTTCTAATGTCCTTTATCATACTTCTATATAGAAAATTAAAAAATATATGTACCATATAACATAATATCATACATAATCAATACAAACCAAACATATTTTATAAAATTATATGTTGATATACACTAAATAATAGCAGCAGGCTATAGCACCCACACTGCTTGAAGCTTTTAAAGAGGGGTGTGAGACTTAAATTCTTTCCCAAGAGAAAAAAAAGAGAGAAGAGAGTGCTTTACCAGCCCAGAAGCTTTTATGTATCACAACTGCAAAGTGAAGCAACCAGATTCACTGAATATTCTGAATTGGAAGGGACCCACGAGGATTAGAGAGTCCAGCTGTGGTGTAAAGAGCCCATATGAGGATCAAACCCAGAACCTTGGTGTTACTAGCACCATGCTCTGACCCCCCAGCTGAGCTATCCTCAGGGTCAGCCTAGGATGGAAAGGCAAGGCAGGTGACATGAAGAAAAGGGCTGAGACTGCTTAGGATGCAGTGTCAAAAGATATTATCCTTTTCTTTGAGGATTACTATCATTTTAAGGTTTAAAGGACTTCTATGGATCTGGATTGTGTAGGTCTGAAGATTGAGATGTACCTGAGCACATTCATAGTTTCATTCTGGCTGCTGAAAACATTTGACAATAAACTTTAAATACAATTTTAAAGCCTAATTTTAGTGTCATTACTGAAAAACTGAATTCCTACTTTCCAGTAGTTGATCTTGCTCAGAATGGTGTATAGCTATGCAAAATTAGTTCCTCTCTGTGTAATACCTGCCCAAACATTTTTCCTCAACTGTAAAAAAATGTTGAATTCATTCACCCTTTAAAGCACAGTTTAATTAAAGTGTAACTGTCTATTTTCACAGCTTATTTGATCAATGTGCAACCTCAACTCTGAGGTTGTTTAAATATAGGAAATATTTATTTTTCTGCACTGTTCCTTGCAGAAAGTGGCAAAGAATACTGGTGTGTGCCCACCAGATGGAACACTTTATTAAGCTTGGCGCTGGGTAACACCACTGTTCTCCTCTATACCCAGCATCTAATAAAAAATACAGGATTCCACATTCCTTACATGATTTTCAGGAAGTTCCTCTTGGTGCCTTCTATATAAGTTAGTTACATCCTCTGCCCTTCTGGAGACAGACAATTCAAAGTTCACTTGTTTAAGAATAGTAAAACAAAGATCAAATAGTCTTAGCAATTCAAATTAAAGCGTGTATTTTATCTTCTGGACTGGGAATAAAAAGGAAAATTAGAAGAAATGAAATATAAAGCATGTCTTTAGCATAGTTTTATCAGCTGGCTACTTTGCTAATTTGTGGCTTTTATATTAATATCTGTAGTACATCACAGTCTTCACTGTCACGTGCTTATAGAGGTATTCTACTTGCATGTGCCGAGGGATATGTTAAATTCTGTATTCCTACAGTCTTACGCATCGCCATTTTGAGATGAAGTAAATAATTCTTCATTTCTTAAGGTTTCTATATGGCTTTGTATTTGGGGCTTAAATTTATATAGGTGTATCTGAGCTTACATGTTTTGTAAAATGTAATGTCTTGTGCCTTGTTCACTCCCCAGTAACCTGGCCGTGCCTAACTCTGTCACTGCAGCTGACGGTCCTCATCGAGGTTCCTTCTGTTCGCCCTGAAACCACCTCCCCTTTCAGAAACTCCGTTTTCCAGCCAAGTGCTTTCTGTCCATTTCAAGGCACACCTTTTGCAGAGCTATCAGTACAGCACAGTGCAGCTGCCTGCCAGCAGCTCTGGTGAGTCATGGCTTTCATTACTCACCTTGCTGCGAGATGACTGTCAGGAAGACCACTGTAGACAACAACTGCCAGGTGCCTGCTTGCCTCAAGCAAGCTTCTCCTCTCCACTAAATATCACTGGCCTTCCTGTCTCCATAAGCCACTGTAGTTAGCAATTTAAGAATTCCAGATCTGATTTTATCTGAGATGGCAATTTGAGAACCATTTGTTTACCTAGATAGGAGCCCTCTGAAAAAGTACATCCAGTTCATATTAGAGTCACCACTGAAGTTTCCATAACTCTCATATCATTATTAGCATAATAAGACTACTCTGATGATTTGTAGACCAGATCACTGAAGCTAACAGGTCATGGATTTTTAAAATGAGGCTAAAACTTCAGTTAGAAGGATCACAATCGATATAGCAGCTGTAACACAAACACAGCTGTCTGTATATGACAAACGTGCCTCTATAAACAGAACATTATTACATTAGCAGTGAAATAGCAGACATCAACACCATAGCCCTTGTTACTTTCACAGAGTTCCTCAGGAATGAAGTGACAAGACATCAAATAAAAGCAAAATCCGTTTCTATCTCAGGGAACATTGTACTTCTGCGTAGCACGTGCTTTAGTGCTGTGTCCCACTGGTTATAAATAAAAGTACTCTAAATAGACTGTGAATATTTGTACCAATGCTAAAACTGAATACAAACAAAGCAAACTTCTATTATATACAAGCCCTCAACCATTGGAAATGCTGATATTCTTAAAGAGAAAATATCTTTTAAACAATAAACTAAAGACAAAGGTTCAGTGTTTTATTTCTCCAAATCTTTTTACACAAAATGTTGATCCCATAGAGATAGAGGGACGAATTGAATTTCTTTTTTTTTAATTTCAAAAGAATAAAGCCTAATATCTATTCAACTGAACAGGTTAATTCCTGCACTGTCATATTTTATACAGTGCAGCAGTTTTGCTAACTGCTTCATAAATTAGGTCAGTATGCTGTTTCATGTGCATTTTTGCAGAAACACTCCTAACCCTCTGCTCTGCTTTAGCTACTCCTGCTTACTGTTGTACCCTATCATTCAGTGTCCTGACAGAAGTGCTGGGATATCTCCAGGCTGACCCCAAGCAAGAAGCTATCTAAATGAAAACTAACATTTCTGAAATAAGCAAATTCCTCTTCTCCCCCCACCCCTCCAGAAAAATGCTTACTCTAAGCCCAGCTCTCCAACCCAGATTATCACACAGATGTGAACCCTTGTGCTGTCCTCTGGTGGGAAGCAGTGTGAGGACAGGAATCAGTGGCAGGAAGTGAGGAGAGAAGAGATTTGATTCTAATACCAGTCTGTATCACAAAGACAACTGTCTACAGTAGTCACTTAGACACAACTGTGTATTTTCCCTTGTATTCTCCCTTTGTGGAACCATCCTACTGTGAGCTCTTACTCAAAACAATAGGTTACGATGCAAAATAAAGGGGATTTTTTTTTTAATCAGCATTTTGTATGTACTCATGAAGTGATCTATCTATGATGATGACAGATGATTTAGAAGACAGGGGAAAATCAGAATAGATGATTTCATGTGGATTTTCTCTATCCAGCTCTGGGGTGTGCTTTCCCATTTCACAACCAGATAAACAGAACCTGGGCATATTAATCATATTTAGACCAGTAATAGTGGTCCTTCAGGTGAAAAAAATGGAAAATGAAAACCTGAAAGACACTGCATCTCTAGGTTTAGTGAATCCTAAACAGAGATCCAGTTGAAACCCATGAGTCCAGAAGGGGCAGGTTATTTTCTCCGCATTTAATGCTCTCATGTCCACTCCCTGTCTGCAGTTCACAAATCGGATGCCTGCAGTTGGCACCCTGCTCTGACTCCCTGCCCCAAGGACTGCTCATGCACAGCTCTCTTGTTCGTATTTCTGAGTCATCACAGGATCACTAATGAAAAGCTGCAGAGGATCCCAGAGACTGGTCGGGAGCTGAAGATCAGAAACCCATTTACACACACCCCTCCCCCCTGCCTCTCTCTAGAGAACATGTGCCAATGCACTGACAGAACAATACATTTAAACCTATCTGCAGAAACAACATCACCCTTTTATAGTGTGCGTTTTCCTTCTGCCATGTCTTCTTCCATTTTGACCACAAATAGGCATGCTTTTAAGTAGCACTTGGAGGGAGAGCTGATCACTTATTCTGCCTGTCCTCCCTTCTTTTGCATTTATTTTTTTCAGGAACAAGTACAAGCAGAGCCTGTAACTTATCCCTACAAAAGAAACTGAAGAAAAGGGAGCAGGAAGTAAATTAGCAGATTATTGATCCAAAGCAAGGCAAAGGAGGTGCTCTGTCATACTGTGCAGCTAGTATGTGCAACGTGCCACACAATGCTACAGGTGCTAAAAGCTAACAGTAGGCTCAAGGGCCAACTAGACAAATTCAGCCCAAAAAAATCCACTGCTGGGATTGAATTTCCTCTTTTATATATATATATATATATATATATATATATATTTGACAAAGAATCATGTATACCAAATAATATATATAATTGCATATACCTGCCTACCTGAAAAGGTTTTCTTGAACCATTCCCATATCTGTAGGAGTTTGCATAGCCTACAGCACATTCCAAAAGTTTCTATTATAATCTATTCCAGTCTCAATAGTTTTAATATTTGTATCATGCAGATGTTGTAAAAATTCAGCTGAATAAAAAAATTTTTATGGACATTTTGTTATGTAAACTTCAGTATGGATAAAGATTATTAAATTAGGCAACAGGAAGGTACGTCTGTATACTAGAGACAAAATTGCAGTTGTGTTGCTCCTCTGAGTAAAGCCACAATTTATCAGAGAGACATGGAATCTGATTTAGTATATTGGTAATTTAGAGTTAATGGTTTCATGTTTATAAAAATCTCTTCACGCCTAAGAGAAAAAAAATAGACTCAAGAGGTTAATGTAGATAAATTTAAGGAATAGAAACTGTCCTGAGCTGTAGTCTTTCCTGAGAATTTGAAGAACTCAAGCATTCAGACAGCTGATCCTGATTTAAGTTCCACTATAATAAATATCAATGTCTGAAATTAAACAACAGCTTTAAAAGACATCTGTGCACGATGTACCAGAAAGATGGGGGATCAACCATTAATTGATTAGATCTGTAGCAGCCCATTCTTCTCAGCCATTCCAGGGCTGAAATGTGAAAGTTCAATGGCAAAAGCTCTCAATGCTGCTGCAAGAGCCTAGAATCTCTCCAGCAACACTGGTGGGTGTACTACTGGTGCCATATACCATCCTCTAAATCTCACTCCTCTTGCCTTTGCAAAATCTTATTCACCTATGGCTCACAGCTAGAGAACAACACCCATGTAAGCCTCATGGTTCTGATGATCAGCTTCTTCCTACATGAGTAATTAGCTGTAAAAAACACAGGTGGGGAAAAATTGTGTTCTCCCAACCAAGTTTGAACCTCGAGTTCTTTAAAGTACCTGACAGCACAGTCAGAACCTTCTTCTAACAGCTCCCCTCATCTGAATAGTTCACACCATAATGTATGAAACATACTTTGCATAGTGTCTCTTGACCTTTAGAGGGGAAAAAAACACTAGATGCAAGTACATGGGGTTTCAGTTTAATAGGATTTAATCCCATTTAATAGTGCTTCACTACTTGTGAAGCTTAATACTGCTGGGACCAGGTCATTTTGAAATAAAGGCAGGAAACCTCAGATACCTAATTTAGGATAACTGGGCAGTTCATACTTCATGAAACTATGGTTTCAGGCTGTCTGCAGTCAGGGAAGTGACACTATCCGCAGTCACTAGCTCATACTCCCAAAGCAAAGAGTAATGGCTGGAGAGGTAGGGCCCCTAAGCACAGTTACACATTGATGAGCTCCAGCAAAATCCCAGCTGTGGAACTGTAGGGGCTGGGACTCCAGATGGCCACAGCTGAGCACTGTGGGTAGGTGCAGCCTGTGAAAGACTGCCTAAATCTGTGAAACAATGAGTAAACTTAACCTAGCAGCCTTTTCTCAGTTCTGCTTGCTAGAGTGGGCAGATCTGTAGATACTGCACAGAGGAACGAGAAAGATTCTGGTTGAATTTTATTTTCCGAAAAAATGGAAGACAGAAAAAAACTCAAGCTATGCTGGGGAAGGGTATATTTAAGTCATGCCTCAGATATGAAGCAATGTCCTGTACAGTCCTGAGGCATTCGCCTTCTGTAGCAGTGGAGTTGCTATCAGAAGATGTTTAAAAATTAATTTCACTTCAGCTCATAATGTTGTCACATTCTGGAAGATATTTTAAAAGCAGGGAAACTCCACACACTTGCTAGCGTTGCTATTCTTCAGTTTATTTTAACTGTGCCCTTTTACCACAGCCATTTCCATTCTCCTGGGTTTTTTCATAAGCTGAATGCTGCTTACTGACATATGTGCTAATTAACCTTATTTGTGAAATGCTTCTCCCCAAGCACTTTCTTAACTCCTTCATTTATTTTTAAACCAACACTTATTAGAGACAATATTGTCACCTACTTTATCCATATTCAAAACCTGCCAGAGGATATTAATAAATTGCTTGTAAATAATAATATACTATCAAATTAATATACCAGGAAAAAATCTGAAAAACACCACAACATTCTTCTCAATACTTTGGGTTGTAGTTTCACGTGTAAAATTAAAGGTATATAAGGCACTGATGGGCTGCACTTCACATGGTTTGAACCTAGAAAATAGCTGTTCATAATAATCAACTGAACCAGATCAGGCAGAAAAGGCATCCTACTTAGAAATTCTTCAGAGAATACACACAGCGAAAACGTTGCACAAACATTGCAGGGGGATACACCAGATTGCAGCAGAGAGATAATTACCTACCCAGGTAATCAGGGCTCAAAATCCCTTGCCTTGTAATTGTAAGAATAAATATAGAGGTTTTACCCCTAAAATATAGCAATCTAAAACAGATTAAATTTAAAAAAGAAAAAAAAGCTCATCTACCATTTCTATTTCTGATTCTCTAAAATATGGAAGGTATGTTTACTTTTCCAGAAAACATGGTACAATTTTTTTTCAGGATGTAGGACAGCATTTGTTCTCCTGTCCGTGCTATTACCACTCTTCAACTTCCTTTCACCCCTGAGACATAAAGAAACCCAGCAGTATAGTAAAATCTGCCTTGTGACAGAAATAGGCTGCTGGATTACTCCAACCTTAGCTCCCTACCATTAGGAAAAGATCCATCTATGGCTGTTTCTTGGTTTCTGGAAATTGGCCAATATCCTATTTCATCTTTCACTCAACACCATTTTACCACAGCTCATAATCTCCTGCAAGGAATCTTGTCAAGTGATTTCAGAAAACATAGGGCATATCACTTATCTCATGCAACATTTTTATGGTGCTTAGAAAGGACTTTGGAAAATTAACAAGGCGTGCTCCCTTGTCTTCAAATCTTCCTGCTATTGATGGATATAAATAACTTATTTTCAGGGACTCTCCAACTCTCCGAACCATAGAAACTTCAGAGGGTTCACATAACAAACAATTCATTATTATAGTTATACATAGTGTAGGTACCTGCTTTTCCACAAACCCTTTTAGAACCCAGCAATAGAACGGAAGATGGTCATTGATGTACAAGGACTGGAAATAACACAGGAAATAACACAGCTATATGTCCTGTCATACACAGCTTGGATTCACTTTCCACTTGCAAGAATGCTGAGTTTCCATTCACACATTTTACACCAAACAGTGCTCAATCTGTACAAAGAGCAGGTCATCTTCTAGGGCTGCCAATCATTGTTTTAAGTGGTAATTTGGGCATCATATTGAGCCCAGACAGTCATCACTTTTTCAGCAGAGTAAAAAAGGGAATCATTATTCTTCATTAGATTTACCAACCACCTCAAGCAATTACTTTTGAAGATTGCTTAATTAAACTTTATACAACCACTCCCTATTCCTTTTAATGGTATTCATTACAATTTTCTTGCTCCTTTTTTTTTTTTTTTTTTTTTTGACTGAGCTTTCAGAGATCACTGGTGATGCAGAGGAATGAGAACATGACAGGTCCTTAGCTGGATTATCGTGATGCAAATTCCTGATTTTATCCAGAATATACTTCACAAACATGCAACTGTTATTGATATAGAGATGAAGTAGATATATGGAAACTGAAAGGAACCAGACTGAAATTGCCTCTGGAAGGAAAAGGTGTGCTGAAGTACTTCAGGCTGTGTAAGCTTCAACTGTACTTGCTAACAACCGCTGTCTATCTCCAGCTCTGTTCTGCTTAGGAGATTTGTCCCGCATTGCACAAAATATCTGTCTCTCAATGAAAACAATGAATCTACCTAAAATCTATGTAAATCTTGATCTTCCAGGAATAAATAAAAGCAGTGAGCTTATGCTGTGGCCAGTTTTGATGAAAATAAATTCTCAACATCAGAAAAAAAATGTACCAGACTGGGATGAAGTAAGGTAATTGTGGTCACACAAGCTGTCATCAAAAGGGTTTCAAACATTTAGTAACCCGTTAAGGAGAGGAGCATTTGTGCAATGCTTTAGTTCCACACTGATAAAGAATATTAAGCAAATGTATTGGACTGTTTTAGAAGGTGTCCAATCAACCTATTCACAGCTTATTCAACATTAATCAAGCTAATAAATAGTCCCGGGTCACCCTGAACTGCTTTTTCTACTAGTGAGCAAAGAAAGTGATGCATCCCAAAGTCTAGGCCTCAGTTCCTTATGCCAATAATCAAAATCTCCTCACAGACAACCTGCACACTGCCCAAAGGAAACCTTCCTGTCAGGAGAGACACCTGATATCTCCGTATACAAGCCAAACAACAGGAATGATCTCTATTCTGAAAACCAAAGCGAGAGCTTTCCAGTGCTTAGTACTAAAGGCAAATCAATAATCAAATTATCTCATTTGCAGAAGCAGAAATAATCCTGATCAACTAAAACTATTCAGAATTTAGCTCAAAGAAGTTTTTGGCTGGTGTAACTGTTGCTCTCGCCTTAGTTTGCCACAAGTTTCATTGCTGCCTGATTCTGGAGTGGTAGCTTCAGCTGGAAACACAGACAAAACTAGATTTCCTCATTCACATTTCATTTATATTACATTAAATTTCCCACTGTCTTCTTTCTGTGTGACCTAAATAAAAAATTCTTGTAAGTAAAGAATGAGCTTTTACTTTTTTTCTAAAAATACTTTGCATTTTACCTATAAATAAGTAATAGTGATATGAAGCATCTGGGCCAAGTTCACTGTAGAAAAATTAGGTCAGCTCTCCAAAAAAATGAACAGATTCATTTAATGCTACCTCTAGTTTCAGAATGGATTAATTTCTTACTGAAGCACCTTTTGTGCCTCCTTCAATGCCTGGCACTAACAGATGTTGAAAATTCTATGAAAAATATGGTGGATTATCTCAGTCTTTCTTTAAGAGATCTGTATTTTGGATATTGTGTTTTCTGTTTCTTAGTCATGAAAAATACTATTGGGGGAAAGGGACAGGCATTATGGAAGTCTGAGAAGAATTATGGAGAAGAGAAGAGACTTCTCTTACCCATTACAAGAAACACTTAAAGAATTCAGAGCAAATTAAAAATAGCTTCAAAACAGAATAAAAGGAAAAGATGAAATAAAATGGATACAGATGTAAAGAGCTGACTATTCAATGTTCCTTATAAAAACCATTCAATTTTACCTTTATCCTGATTAAAGCATTTTGGATAAATAACAGTGCCCCAAATTGCACACAAATACAAAACCTAAGGACTTGTTCTCAGGTTTTCATATATGAGTTGTTGTACTATTTCTTCCTGTCTCCTCTTCATCAGTTTCTACACTGGTCTTTAACTATGAGTCTTACAAACCTTCTGAAAATTGGGCCAGAAGTTTTAATAGAATTTGTTTTAGTTCTTTTTAGCTTATTCCACTCTCTAGACAGGTCAGTAATAGCAAAAGTATTTGCTGTGTCAGTCTCATCTTTTCCAAGAAAATCAATGTTTTCATTGCTGTGGCAGGGAGAAAATAAATTTAATACATTATGTTCCCTTTGTCTGCGTCATCAAACATAACAGTCTATTTATCATGGTCGAGCTCTTCAGTGCTCCTTTGCATAACTTTTCATATAGAATGCAATTTCTAGAGCAATCACAACAGCTTTAAAATACTTAACTGAGCAATAATGAGCAATAATGAACTCATTGAACGGATGCTAAATTTATTGGAGAAGAAAAACAATACCATGACAGAGAATACATATTTCCTTTAACTTTTGCTGACTCTGGGGCTTAATTTCTCAATTTTTTGACTAATTTCCATTACAAAAAGAAGATAAGCAAACATTAAAATATTTTTACATTAGTTAAAATCAGAAAAACGCAATAAAAATAAATATTATCAAATATCAAACAATAACACTGAAACATCATCAACAATATGACTCTCAATGGTACATTTTTTCTTAGAGAAAAGAAAACTTGAATGAAGTCTGAGAAACTTCTGAATAGGATTAACTGAATTGACTCATAAAAAATTTGTTGAATGACCTAAAAAGGTTGTGTTATCATAACACAGCTCTATCAGGAAGCCCTGCTGACAGGAAAGAATATTATGCAAGAAACCTGACTCATAAACATACTTCTCATGTTGGCACCTAGGTCATCTAAGGCACTTTAAGAAATTAAAAGATGGCAACCAGTTTTTCCAAAGCGGAAAAATGTTCTTTGAATAGGCAACAGCATGAAAAAATTAAAGGAAAAGTTACACAGGAATTCAGGTCAGGAACTTACTCAGGAAAAAAAACTCTGTTTCCTGAAACAGGACACAAATGTTTTGGACATTTCTCTGCAATACTAAAATCCATGGGTGTCAGAGGCAGCGTGAAATTGGATCATGCACACTCCAGAAAAACACGCTGCCCACCCCTTTCTTTTGCATGTCACCTCTCCTTCTGCATCATAAAATCAGCAGATGCTGGTTGAGGCTTTAGTCTGGCATAACAGGATTACACCAGCTCTACTCCCAGGTGAACTGCTATTTTTCAGGGTCTGTGTGGCAGGGAAAAAAAAAAAAAGAACCAGCAAAAAATCAGAAAAACAAACCCAAAACCAGTGGAATGGGAGCTGATGAAGCATTTTGATTACTATTTTCACATGAAATTATGGACAGCATCAATAATGTATTAAGAAAACAGTCTGAACATGCTGCTGTCTTACACTGCCAAAATTCATGTAACCTGGTACCCAGGAAAGGCTTCTTACACTTATAAATTCCACAGAAATACTGAAAACCTGCAAGTAGACCTCCCAACTGAGTTAATGTTTCAGGGGAAGGAAAAGAAAAGCAAATTCCAAGTAAGAAACTTGCAGATGTCACTACGTGAACACTGAACATCCATAACCTACTTGGCTTTATATCTGCTGGCTGATTCTGTTTCCCTAAAAAAGGTAACAATTCAAGCCGAGTCCTCTTCCCTCAAACAGCAGAAACTCAAATTCAAAACCTGATGACAACAAAGGAAAACATCCCCCCAGATGTTAATTAATTTGGAATAAGACCGAAGGATGAAGCAGATTATTTTCTAGGGAAACTTGTTTTTTCAGTTGTTCTGAAATTCATTAGTGAGGAAATGAAAGGTTTTAGTGACTTCAGGCATGGAGCAAACCCCAAATATTAACTTGGGATTCTCTGCAGGGCAATCAGTGCAAAGTTTAAAAGAGGTCTCAAGTGCTTTGCTTAGTGTCAAAAGGACATGTTTTAATCTTGATCTTCGAGGTCACAAGCTAATTGCTAAATTGTCGTTTTTGTGCCTTATAAGGAAAAACAACTGCTTATGTCTTATGCTTGATGTCAGTGGCCCTGAGATGTAACCATTAATTTCTGTCTGCTTTTGCTTCTGGAAAGAATATAATTGTGTCACCAGATCCCTGAGCACTAAGGCTTTTTCCAAAAGCAACTCCACTAGGAACTGAATAATAAATATCATAAAATAGATCTGGAATAAAACACCACCTTTTACAGTAGTCGTTATGTCTAGGGTGTTTTTGTGTTGAACACTGTCAGAAACTAAATAATGCTCCCAAATAACCTGTTTTGCTAGGATTAAAGATGTCCTAAATGCTGCCCTTGGTAAACAACCAATAAATGTCCTGTGTTTTGTGAAACATCACTTTTTGTGTTCTATTTTCTGAGCTTCTGAAATTGCTTTTGTGACAGGGAGCCACAGCTCTTTGCATGAGTTACCCATATCTGGTTATGACTGTGTACATCAAAACAGCCTTTGAGACTATGCCAGAATAAAACCTCACATCCATTTCATGTGTCCAGAATTCAATGACATAACAGGAGTTATTTGAAAAATACTATACAAAACTAAATAAATAGCACTCATCTTATGAGAAAGATTTTGCCCTTATGATTGTTTACTGATGTAGCTCCTAATTCTTCTAATCCTTATTTTTCTGGCTACTCCACAGACACCCAGGAAGCCTCAGAAGAACTCTGAGGAATCTTGAGCTCTACCTTTATGAGCACCATCTGTCATGATAACATTTTTTCAAAGATGGCAAACTGACAATCAAACACAGTCATTAACTATCACAGCTGTCTGTGGGTTCCCTATACATGCCCTGTCACCTCAATCAATTTTATGGCAAAGCTAAATATGCATGAAAATGCAGGGTTCGTATGGTCATTAATGACCTTGCCCCTCCGTAGGTCTCATTTGGAGAGGTTTCAGAGAACATTCTCTCATAACAATGTTTGGTCATCTCAGTTTTCAAAGTAACAAGCCAATTTGTGGCTCAGCTCATAAAGGGACACTTTTAGATAGGTTAAATGAGCAAGGAAGGGATGTGTATGCATCTGTGGATAATAGGGTTTGAAGGAATCAGGACATAAAAGCTGGTGTTTAAGGAACAAGTACTGTAATTGTTCCCAGTGCTGAAGTGCAGACACTGGGCAGTAACTTGTAAGAAATATCAAAATATGCCATCAAATTCCAGACACAAATTTAGCAGAGCTTGGTATGGTTAAGTCTATATAAGTTTAATTTCTAAATCAATGCTTCTATGTTTTACTTTGTTTTAATCACAGCTCAGAGAACAAGAAGTTCCTTACCACCTCTTATTTTGAATTTTATTCCTAAATACTTCTTTGACAGAATTAGTAAACAAATCACTTTCCTTTGAATGGCTGCAGAATTTTTTGCAGGAGTGCTTGAATGCCAACAACTCTGCCTAGAAGCACAAAATCAGACTGATTCTCATACTTTTGCACATTAGATTTCAACACACCTGAGCAGAAAACCCCAGGCATTTCTAAATGCTCCCTAAAAATGACTCAGAACACTGACTCACTCACATTTCTATTGCTAAGGAGATCTAGAGGAACTCTTCTGTCAAGCAGTCGCTCTCCTGCTGTGCACAGTTTACCTCACTACACTAGATCTTTCTGACTTTAGCTGCACAAGAAACCCACCAGTAAGAAACACAATGTATGTCAGAATGGTCTATTCTTCTTTTAAAAAATTTCAACATGAGTCACTCAGCACAGCAGAAAATAATCTGATGCTTTAAATGGAGTATACTCATGTTGACACCAGAACTGACTTGGGAAATGAGATAATATCTAATCACATCCATTATGTGTGACACAATCAGACACGATTGATTTGACTAAATATAGATGCACACAATGCAGACATCTGCAACTGAATTCGGCATCCCGAACCGAACCCTCCACGCTGCTGCTGGACAGAAATAAGCCCTTCCACAGCATGACTCACTGCCCCAAGTAAATGTCTACATTGAACTGCACATCAGAAGTGCCTGTTTATCTCCACTTTTTGTAAAAGAGCTAAGCATGGCTAGTTGAGATGGAGATACCTACATATGCATCACTAAAACTATCTGAGAGGATTACGACTTTTCATGCTCTGATTCAGGTCTGCTCTAACTGGTCCAAGAAAGGTATTGCCTTCATCCCAAAACCTTATCTTTCCAACACCCTTCAATCATTCTGACTATAACGTTGTCTGTAAATTAAAGCATGCCATTTTTTTCAAACTCTGCCACTTTGTAAAGTAGAATGCAGGGAATTTAGCTAGAAGTTGTACCAGAAATTAGATTTAAAGCATAGATCTGAAGGATTTATGTAAGAACAGATGCCCTCTTTAAAACACACTTTTCTGATATTCAGTCTAAGCTCTAGCAAAAGGTCAAATAATGCAGTGAAAATTCCCAAGCCAGTTGCATTTTCACCATGGCAGCATAAGCTAGATAAAGCCAAACATCTCCTTGAATCTGATCCAAATGTTACTGACTTGTGTGGGAACTGGTCTGGACCTTTAATGTTCAAAAAGGATTAGAGAAGTCTTGTAATGAGATTAAATAATGCTATCTGTTTGGAAGAGATGAATCATTATCAAAATATGCCACCATCTTGCTTTAGTTAGCACAATGTATGAGAACATCAGTCTTTGAAAAACTAAACAAGTGAACAAACATCCATGAAAAATGTACAGGGATAAAACTCTCACTTGATCAAAGACAAAATAAAGCTCTGTTGCTCACTTTAATGAGGCTGGGATTTTACTGTATGACTTGGCTGTATGTCATGTATATCAAAATGAAAACTCCTAAAAGATGCATTCTGCTTTGCTGCAGTATGTAAAATATTAGTTAACCTACGTAAATAGAGACAAATTTTGCATAACATATTTTCTGTGTGTACTTGAGTTTCACTCTATAATTAAGATATAAATGGTCACACATTAAATCCCACACAGAGAAAGAGGATGAAGCTCATTCATTTCCCTGGCTTTCAGCACACCACTCTGTTTTGTTCATTCACTCTTCTTGATCTCATATGCTAAGTGCCATGAGTTGCTGGATCACAGGGAAGGCTAGTGAGCTGCCTCTGGCACACTGGGTCCTTGAAGGTTTCACATTCCTGCAATACAAATCATTTCCCAAGAAAATATAGACTCCTCCCTTTAATGCAGGAAACTAGTCAAAATGTTCTATGCTCAGAACAGGATACATAATGTATGGTTATAGAGAAAGAGAATTGCAGGTGCTTTCTGCTACTTGCTCTGTTGTCCTGGTCCTGTCCCTGTCCCTGTCCATACTGAGGACCTCTCTGGAGCATGCTATGATTGCCTTTCAGCCAGCAGATTAATTTTCTTTCTTTGGAATACTCAAGACATGGGAAGGAAAGCTGAAGAAAATGATGAGTTAGAGTATATGTGGAACACACATAAGGGAACTGGTATATCTGCACCAAAAAGTGAACTGGTGCTGAACAGCCCTTGACCCTTTATTAAACCCTGTTATTTACAAAAACACAGTAGCAGCCTTCAGACTAGCTAATGGAAATTTTCCATGGCCTGGGTTAACTCCTGAGTGGTGCGTGGGAATATTTGGGAATGCTAGCTGGCTTGTCCCAAAAACATACCAGGGACCATTCTAATAATTTAGCCATACAGAGTGAGATCTGCTGCCCAGGAACATTCCCTGGCACTCACTCATTTACTAGCACAGACATAGCCTAGGGACTAGAAATTGCGCAGAAACCTGTTGCGTGAGATGCTGTCCAGACACATAAGAAAATGGTACTTTTGTGACCAACAGGTTTACAAGTGATAAAATTACAAGTTTTCAATTCATCTCCCAGTAGTTACTGATTCCATTTACAGGTGTTGTGTGAAATTGCTGGGCACGTTCTAAAAGTTGGAAATGGCACATTGGGTCCTGAAAGAAAAATGTGTAGAGAGCAAATGCCCAAGAATAACCCTAATAAAGCTCCTGTGTTTCCAAAACAAATACTAAACCTTGAATATCCCAGGAAACATGGCTAGCTGAATGACAAGATTTCCCTTCCCCCATATATTTCCAAGGACAGCGAATGTAAAAAAACAAAGAGAAGGAAAGAATATTGTGCAGTTATTGATGAATTTAGGAGAGGGAGGCAAAAAGCCTGAGGTCTTGCATCCATTACAAATGTACGACACTCCTAAAATCAAAAAAGCCCTTTGTACAAGAAGCAGCAGCTTTTCTTCCCAGTTTCCCTTAACTCTTTTTTTTTTTTAATCTATTCAGACTTACAGTTATTAGAAAAAAATAAGCCATCTGTTTTCTCTGGACATGCTGTCTGCAATGTAAAACCAGAAATATTATTGTACAATTAGAAGATATTTGGGATGGATCTGCACTAATGCTTAGGTGAATCTGAAATAGGAGGGAGTTTGAAGAATGGAAAACTAAAACAATTGAACGAAACTGACATTTCAACCCATGATATATCTAGGACTACAACTGTTTTATGCTACATCAAGATATTTTCTAGAAAATGAAACAAAGTGAGGAAAAGTAATTCAAAATGGGCAGCATATCAATTTCATTATAATTAATGGCCATATCAGGATCCTCTGGGTCTTTTGAATTCTTCTTTGTAGATAATTTGCAATCTTTCACCTGTTTGTGAAAGTAAGCACTGAGATAAGTGGAAAAATAGAGCAGCGGGAAGAAACAAAGACTTTCAAAGTGTTCTCAAATATGAAATCAAAATAAAACTGAAATAAATATTTTAGTGGAAGTGAAAGATTGTAATCAATATGTTATTGATAAGCAACAGTGTAGTACCTTAAATACACTTAAGTCAATGGTAGAAATAGAATAGATCATACACTTATAATCCCTGCAAGATCTTCCTTTTCCCTTATGCAGCAGAAAAGTCAAATGGAAGTTCCTGGGCAAATACACTAAATGGACATAAAAATTGCACTCTGACATCTGTAGAATCCCTGCCTGCAGGCAAGGGTTCATTCTGCTGACTTTCTACACTGGCCTGATGTGAACTTCCATCAAGTGGAAAGCTGAGTAATCACAGCTAAACCACAAGTTCAGCCTGAGCCATCTGCCTTCCTGCTGGGTGCATTACCCAAAAGCTGCACCATACCAATGGCATTTACAAGCTAAGGGCAAGTTCAGGCCAAGCTGGCATCCACCTGGGCAGGACTGTGAATACATACCCATGTAGAGGTTCTCTGTGGGAACAGCAAGATATTTATGTAATCCACATGAAATACCTGATTTTGTAGACAGCCAGAAACATTAAGTGCATATATGCTGAATTAAAATGAGAATGCCAGGTAATTTCTTATGAACACAGAGCAAAAGGCTACTAATAATTTTGAAGTTAGATTCTTGAAGTTCAATTGAGCAAGACATTTTTAGTCAGGCAAGGATCTTCCCCCCAGTTATAACAGCACAAAGTGGATTTGAATCTGTTATACAGAAGTATAAATCCTTGTATCCTGTCACCACAGAATCTCATTGGTGTTATGTAATCCCGGGAATAATTTTGAGAAATGCTCAAGAAACCTGTCTTCATTTTTCGGATGTGAATTTATTGGAGGAGTGAAAGATTCCTAATTTTCTCATTGCCTCGTTTTCACAATTTATTGGAATGCTGCTTGTTCTTACGTTACTAAGAAACATCAGACATATTTACTCAAATACAGCCTCATGAAACAGAAATTATTTATATGAAAAGAGGAATCTCAAACAACTTTCTGATGGAAATTCTTCATACTTATCTGCTGAAACCAGAGTTCTAAGATAGTCAATCACAAATAACTATGAAAATTATAAACTGAAAAATCCTACTTTTGAAATCTGTGGTTGGAACTAAAGAAAACTCGTAATAAATTGAATCTAAGTATTTAATAAAATATTCAAAAATCTCTTCTACAGGATTTGAAAGAGGAATTTATGTGACTTCTCATGTTGGAGGCAATATTGATAAAATGTAAGGAGCTTTTAAAGAAACCATTATTCATCTAGCAAGGTTTTCTATTCTTCAGGATGAATTGAGCTTTAGGCTGATGAGTCTTTTTGCTGTAACTATTTGCACACTTTTGCTAGGTCCTTTCTCCACCTGTTTTTAATATGGGGAAATCACATATCAGACACAACAGTAGAGAAAACAATCTGTGTTAAACAACAAAAACTCCAGTAAAAAACTTTTGCACAGCACAAAAAAACATACATCAACCTTATATGGATCTTGACCTGTGTCTGATACCTCTTTCAGTCATGAACTGGCTCCTACTGAAATCCTCAGGAAATGTCATTCCATGATTACTAGCATATAAGTATTTTTATTTTTTGAAACTAATATTCCTACATAGTTAGTGCACCCAAACTCTCATTAGCAATGTATCAGCACTCTGGGATAACAAAGACAATGAAGAAGCTGTGACAACATACACAGTGGGAGTGTGCTGCAGAGGCAGAGCTATTGGAGAGTGTCCAAAGGAGGGCCATGAGGATGGTGAAGGGGCTGGTGGTGAAGCCACATGAGGAGCTGCTGAGGTCTGTTCAGCCTGGAGGAGACTGAGGCAAGACCTCACTGCTGTTAAAACTTCCCTATGAGGGGAAGAGGAGGGACAGACACTGATCTCTGCTCTGTGGTGACCCAAGGCAATGGCCTGAATCTGTGTCAGGGGAGGTTTAGGTTGGGTATCAGGAAAAGGTTCTTCACTTAGAGGGTGGCTGGGCACTGGAACAGGGTCCCCAGGGAAGTGGTCACAGCACCAGCCTGGCAGAGTTCAGAAAGTGTTTGGACAATGCTCTCAGGCACATGATGTCACTCCTGGCGATGGTGCTGTGCAGGGCCAGGAGCTGGACTCAATCCAGCTGATCCACGTGGGCCCCTTCCAACTCAGCATATTCTGTGAGTCTGTGAACTTAAACTGCACAAAACAGCCTACAGCTACCAGGCTGGCAAGAAGCTATGGAGTCCATAGGACTCCTGCAGTGTCCCATCACTCTGGCATTATGAGGAACAACTGACTGCAGCACTGGAGCAAATGTGGGCCAGCAGAGACACAGCCCACAGTACCCAGGTACTACGTGTCTCCAGCAGTGCGGACTGATGATGAGATGGGGATTCTGCAGGAGCCACCTTTGACCTGTCCTGGCTGAAGAGCTCCAGCTCAGTACAAGTTATGACATGTCCATCCTGAAGATGCCCATCACTGCAGAATTACATCAATAACACAGATTTAAATTCCGCCACTACAAAGGCAAAATCTTCATAATTAGTTTCAATAAATTGATAAGAAGTATCATCTAGAGGAGTACATGGAAGTAAAACATCCAGCAGAGATTGCAAACGGTAAAAGAAAAAGTTAAGAAACATAAAAAACCCCCCACATATACTGTGAGTAACTATTCAATTAAATACTATCATACAATAAATTTGTAAGTGTTGGTCTAGCCAATTTCTCCTTTTTGCTACTACGACACATTTTTATTTTATTGGAACTATTTGAGAACACATTTACACCTCTATTGTATAACTATAAATATACTGCCTTCCAGTGTATTGTCAGAGAAGATTCTTTTCAATGGTTACATTGTGGCTATAATATGCAGCTAGATTAAACTGTCACAGAAGATTTATTTATTAGGATCAAGTCCAAACTCTGCTTTGAAAAATCTGCAGAGTTATACGGCTCCCTCCCAACCTGCATATGAGAGGTTCTTTAGTATAAAGTCAAATGGAGACAGGCTGGGGAAGATGAAAATGGGGAAATAACACTGTGATCCCAGAAGCTTCCAGGGTGTGTGTCAGGTGCAGGGCTTTGGAAGTGTGCACAGACAGGTTTAATCAAGGAGCATCAGCTTCTCCTTCTAGAATCAGAAGGAAGTGGAGTTTTAGAGCAAGGAAAACCAATATAGCAGGTGGGGGGCAGAGGGGGTCTTAAGAGACCACTTGTCTCTTAATATCATTGAACCCTCTACTTAAAATTTTCCCAGGTCGGGACTGGCTGAGTGCTTGGGGGAATACATACAGACACACACTTAAACTTCTCTATCATTTGTTCAGTATCTCTCCCCTTTTTAGAGCTAATGAAATTCTTCTTTTACAGAACAAAGAAATGTGTTCTTTAAATTGGCACCAGCTGGTACAGCGTTTTTCACAAGTTTACTCAACTGTTTGCATGGCACGCCTGTGAGGCTAATCCTCATCAACCTCTACGCTGGTTAAAAGGAATGCTTCACTACAGCCACTGTGCTCAGCTCCAGTAAACTCTCTCACTGTTGAGAACAGGGTGGCTGCACGAAAATGAACATTTGGAAGCAGGTCCAGAAACACTCTCATTTCTTAAACTGTGAAGGGTATTGTTTGCGACACTGTATGTGGATTAGGCAAAAAGCAGGACAGGGAACTTTCCAACTTCTTACTCACAAACTAAGAATTGGTATAAGATACAAAGGTCATCGGCAGCCTTGTCATCAGGAACTGTGAGGTTGTACAGCTCAAAACTCTGAAAGAAGGCAGCAAGACAAACAACAGAATTAAGAGCCTTGGACTTCAGGAGAGCAAACATGACCTTGTTTAGAAAGCTGCTCAGCAGTATCCTGTGGGAAGGCAGAAAGTCAAGGAGCACTTGCTGGTTTTCAGGACACCCTCCTCAAAAATATGGAAATAGCCCCTTGTGATATATCAAAAAAGCATTGTAGGAGGCCAGCATGAATGAACACCAATGTCCTGACTGAGCACAGGTGTAAA
>JAYDZK010000001.1:39434698-39451836 GCA_034509185.1 Euphonia xanthogaster
AATAATCAAAGACATTTATTTTCACAGTAATTATAGTTGCCCATGCAGTAAGTTCCTCATTCTGTAAGCAGTGTTACAATATGAGCATCCATAATCAGAAAAAATAATCTTCATAATCTTAAAATAAATTTACTATTTGGAGGGCTTTGCATGTATTAAAAAAATGGCTTTTTAAAGTTCATCATAAGTTAGTCTTCAAATAAAATATATCTCAGTGTTGTCCATCTACATAAACTTTGCACAAACACTGCTCCCTTCCCACAGTCAATGCCATAAATAAGGGTGATCTCCAGATGGTGCAAGCTGTTACAAAATCACTCCTCTTTTCCCAGTTATGTTGACATGCATAAATGCCCATTATTCCCACTATATTTATCTGTGTCTCAACTGCATTTATGACATCATCTGTACCATGATTCCAAAGAATTGTTTTTGTAAATGATTGGAACTCCAAAGGTAAACATAAAGATGACTGAACTGACATTAAAGAAAGTGGATGACAGTAAACTTATTTTGTGTAGTTTCGCAAATTAGAAACCATCCAGTCATTCACTTAACAACAAAAAATGCAAATTTTTAAGGTTCTCAAATCAAAACACAACACTGCTCACAAGACACACACAAAAGGCAGTTTAATCAGTAAGAATGTAAGTCATCCAGGTAATTGAGAATCCACACAATCCTTCAGCCTGCACAAGGAAAAGCCAACCAGTCAATTTTTGGAGAAGTGCAGGAAACAGAGCACAATTTTTATACCTAGAAATCAAAGTCCAGCAATATCCAGTCAAATACAGTTCACCTTCTGCAAAAGGTGAAACAAAAAGGTAAACAATCTGCAGAGATGTGAGATGGATAAACTAAGCTGAAACTTGTAAGTTTCAAGGCTACTGAAGGAGAACTATACAACAGCACCTGTTCTCCCATCCTGACTGTCATCTGTAGGAATGTCTGAAATTCTGTCATTAGATACTTCAACAACTTGTCTAAAGCCAAGATACAGTCTATTTTTAAAGACTTTCTCAGATATATTCAGGTTTTAGTGTATAAGTACTGCAATTTGCTCTTCAAAATTAATTCAGTGGCCGATTTCTTCCCCGCAGTCAGCAGACCTGATTCTCAATTCCTTGCTCTTCAATCAGACATGAAACATTGTGATTCTCTGCATTGACTCTACTGTGAGTTAACGCCACTACTCAGGGCTGACGTATTTAAATTATGTCAGGTAGCAAGAAGTAAGCATCACTGTTAAATTAATTCTCATTCTAATACTTTACAGTCAATAAAACCTCTTAGGAGATAAAAATCCCGCTGTTCATCTATGCCAGATCATCTGTCAATCTTCATTTATGCAAATCAACTTGTGTTTTTAACCCCTTTAAATCTGCAAAACTGACAAGTGCATTAATGCCTTATAACATGCTTTATAAAATCCACGCACAGAAACAGATTAGCTCAATAAAAGTATAATAGTTCCATGCCTACCCATCCTTCTGTCAAATCATATAAGCACTGTTAACTAATGTTAAATGCCAGAACTAATTTTTTATGCCTTTCAAAAATTCTCACTCATATTATTAACTCCATTAAATGACTCATTAATATTCAATTAAATACTAGAGAAAATTTAATGTATTGCTTCCAAGTGTAATAAATCATAACAATAATTTAAAACATTTAGAGGCACAGAATGCCAGAATCATGTTTAGGAGTGTGATACAATACGTGCAATAGGAAAATTAAATGAATTGGTTTAGTATATCTAAAAGTCCTTTTTTTTTAAGGTCAGTAAGATGAATATACTATATATGTGAAACTAGAAAAATATTTTTGTAGAAGCAAAAGAATAATAAAATATTAGTGTGGGTTTTTTCCACTTCCTTTTATGTAACCAAAGTCTAAGTTCATAAAATAATTTGTAGCTTTTCACTTTAGTTGCCTTAAAACCATTAAGACAATCACAGGGTAAAGTGCTTTCTGAATTGGAGGGGTCTTAAGGTTGAATAAACATTTATGGGTAGGCTTAGATAATTTACATTTTCATATTACTTCCACTGCTCCCTGAATACCTTTTGTGTACAGATTAATTCAGAAGCTTAAAGAACAGCAATTTAAGCACAGAGAATCACACTTGTCAAAACGAACTAATAGCTATCAAGTGCCTTGTAGTCCTCCCATTTTTAAGCTGCTAACAATGATTCTTTCATGCATTCCTGGTCATAAGTTAATGACTATTCTGCTTGAATGGAGCCCCTATACTCAGACAGCCTCAGAAGAAGCAGCAGCTTCTGTAACACTGCTTGCCTGCTGCCCACATCTGGGATTTTACCTCCCCAGACACAAAACCAGATAACACAGTTTTGTGTGTAGCAGCCAGCCACCCCACAAGGCTGGCTGCTTCAGACACCCCTTTTATGTACCTGTGGGACTGAGACATGGTCCAGTCTTCTCCCTGACACCTCTCTGCTTAGGGTAAGCCTACTGAAGGATATCCAGGCAGCAGGGCCATGCATTTCCTTAGCTCAGAAGCTGCAAGGCCCCTTGGGGGCCTTAATCCCATGTGATGGGGATGGAGAAGGAACTCCTGACTGCCTGCCCTTGTGCAATTCTTATCATATAAGGTCCAGAGACCATCCACTCTCAGAATTTTCAGCAGGTGAGGATAAACACAACAATACAGTGACAGGATAACAACATAAGCTTGTGCTGGCATTGTCAAGAGCTCTGCTGAACTCTCTCTACTTTGATCATTTAATGATAGAGGGTAATTTCCTTTAATTGCATTTAATGTCATCTATTTTCAAAAAGGAGAAAAAGAGGAACTTATATGAGCATGTACATATGTTTTTTATATATACATATATCTATAAAAGGAAGGAAAACAAAAATTTATGACATAGTAGAGATAATAGAGCTCATCCTAGGCACCAAATGTATTTAAATCCAACTGCAATACAGAAATCCAGGAACTGCATGGGGGGATTCAAGCAAAAGGTGAAACACTGAAGAGAATCCAGGCCAAACTCACAGTGTCTTGTTTTATTCCTCTTCCCAGGTCTTCTATAGGTATGAATTACTCCTGGCATGAGTCAGACAAAATTTTCACCAATAGCTTTAGCACTGTTTATTTCACAGCTGTGGCTCCAGGCAATAGAGTATGGTACCAGCAAAAAATGTCAGAGAAACACAAAAACCATCTTGAACAGGAGACCTGGAGATGATTAGAAGAAGAATGATTAAAGTAAGGTAAAACACCTTAAAAAGACAGCTCTTCAGGTAGCTGCTTCCTCTGCTACTTGGTCGGAGAAATGCTGCTGAAGGTAACAAGTCTAAATACATCACTTTCACTTTATATTTATAAAGCTTTATTAATTTTAGCTAGTCACATTTTTTTATTGCTTAAAGCCAAGACAACTGGGCATCCTTTAAGAAAAACATGCACAAGAGCCTCAGTAGAATTGTTCTTATTCTCTGTAAGGATAAGAAAGCCCAGAGTTTACAACGAAACCCCATCAAGTTACAAAGTACAAATCCTAGACAGGAAACAAAGTGGCAAAGATTACTCCAATATTTCCATATGCAATGCAAGTAAAGATATAAAACAGTGGAACAAAATGAAAAAATTTGTTAACTGAATGAGGAGAAACACACCAACATGGTTTCACTATAAAGCCTACAGTGAATGACACAAAACAGTGAGTCTGTAACAGGGCAGATCAACATGCCCTCCAGTCAGCGCTGAACTAGCACTCCAACACGGAAATATATTATGCCTGAATCAGATTAGTCATCTTCTGGGTTGTAATCAAAAATTGAGTATTTCTTTTATCCTCAGAAGATCTATTCAGTCTGTATTTCTTTCTTGTAGATCTGACTACTAATATCAAATGTAGCTGAAATCTGAGGAAATCTGCAAATATGAAATACAACAGCCCTGAGATCTCATCAAATTCTTAGGTAGAATCTCCACATCCAGAATCTTTCATGGTGAAATACTATTCAGAGCATATTCTTTTTTTATTTCAGATGCTATTCCTTTTTAGAAATATAATATCTTTCAATATATTCTCCTTTGTGTATCTCTCAGTAATCTTGACCTGTCATGGGTGAGGGCTCTGAACTGAGGAAAACTGCCAATAAAATAAGGATGGGAGAAAAATATGGATTTTAACATCATGGATTCTCCATGCTGAATATATGTCTCATGATTGCAGGAGAACTAGAATAATTTACGAGTGCATGCAATTGTGGATAAAAGAGACTGGATATGAAATGAAAGCTGTGTAAACAATTGATAAGGAAAATTACAACCAACAACCTCAGGACTACTCGGAGTACAGGAAAAAGTACTAAAGATCTTTCAAAATTTGAATAGAAAAGAGCAATAGGAAAATCTATTGGAATTGGATGAGCCATCAGTTTAGGGACAGAGCTGCTTCCTTCTGCAGAAGCAGCATGTGCATTTTCTGCCTGGCATCTGAGTAAGAAGGAACAGTAAGCTGTCTCTCCTTTGCAAAAAAAGTAGAAGAGAATATAATTGTACTAAAGAGAGTAACTAACTTACAGATAATCATGTTTCAAATAACAGAGATATGCAATAATACACCAAATACAAATGAGAAAAAGGTAATGATTAAGATTATTTCAGCAGTCACATTGGACTGATTCAGGAACTTAATATGCTTATCCATTTCTTCTTCCATACACTCTGTATAAAATAAAATGTGTCCATCATCTAATATGAATCTAGGTCTGACCTCGTATTTCTACAAAATCAAAATTTCACTAAGAAACTGCATTTGTAACTCAACCAATGATGAAAGGCTGACACTAACTTCAACAACTTCAGAGAGAACACTAGATCTAAGCAAACTTTTCATACCTAGAAAAAACAAAGATTTGCACAATATACGATGCTCATGTCCAGGAGACCATTTTTTTAACAGCTGTGTTTGTAGGAAAAAAATGAAGTGTGCCTATTGATGTTCTTCCTCCATCTATGTTAGGAATAAGCCATTTTCATCATGTAAATGTGATGTGCTTCTAATTAAAGAATCCATGCAGTAGCATTAAATTTACCTCAACACACACACGCACAATAAAAATTGCAGCAGTGCAACTTCAGGATGAAGAAGAGTTCCTGCAGAAGATCTTATAATTTCAATGTGTGCTTACATAAAGGGGAAAGCAGTATAAAAAAAAGGAAATTACTTTGGTTTACTTCTAATATTTGCAATTACTGTTATGCAAATTAATTACCTTATAAGAATAAAGAAGCAATGATAATGGTTATTGTTCCCTGATATGCACAAGTACTTGGTATCATGACCTCAGTGACACTTTTAGAGATAACAGAACTGGTGGCAAGTCACACACACAATTCCAGTGGAAAAGATCATTTGGCTTTCTCAGATCTGAGACATAATGGTGGTTGCAGCACAGAGCACAAGTTACAAAAGAGCTGTGATCAGATTTGACAGATCAAAGGTTTAAAATGAGACCTTTAACAGCTACCGTTACTTCATAATTGCAGAATATTTTGCAGAATCTGAGACATTTGCAAAAATTGTCACTCAGAAGAGATGAAAAGGCCCTGGCTCCACTGAACACCATGTTGCCTTTGATCCCACAGCACAGAAGAAAACCATGAACTAGTTAGTCACATGACAATGTTATTAGCTGTTGTTGCCCTCCAGTTAGGTAATAATAATAGAATAGCATGGGGAGGATTTTACAATCACTTGACAAAGACTGTTATCATAGCTAAAATCAAGAAGTTTGCTTTCACAGGGGGAAAATAAAGTTTCAGAATATATAGAGAAAACCTTGAGTCCTTTATCTTCAAGAAGAAAACATAAAGAACAGAAACAAGAAGAGTTCTGCCTTGCTAATATTTTTCTGGCAGGTAGCTGTTGTGGATTGAGATTTCTGTTTTTCCTGAGATGAAACTGGTCTTGCAACTTGGTCTTTGACACCCCACAAACCAACCTTACTGCTAAATAATTCACTACAGTGAAATATAGATATGAGAAATTTTCCTAAGGGGTATTTATTCAAACTAACAGATTGATTCAAACTATAAGAATTTGGAGCACTGACCTTCGGGTACAATGGTAAATACCAATCAAAACCAGTTCTCACATGGTCATACTTATTATCAAATTATACTGGATTTGTAAAATGCTCCAGAGAAGAACTGTAATTTAATTAAAACTTTCCTTAGTTAAATAGTGTTAAGTGATAAAGAAGGATGATTCTAACATCCAAAGAACCCAGTGAATCAAAGCAGAATAACAATGTACAGTGTTTTTTAGCATGAAATTGCGTGGGCTCTAGCAGAGTTAAGACTGATACAGTTGTAGTTTGTTGGGATGGAAGGGAACTCTCCTCCTGGAGAAATAAAGTACATCAGGAGAAATAAGAATCGAAGTGGCCTTTTCATTTATTTGGTGCTGTATACAGGTTCTGGAAAAAAAAATCATCAGGAATTCTTGCTCATCTAACTGCCTAACTTCACTTGCCAGATTTTAACCAAATACATTAAAATTAGGGGGAGAAGGGGAGGCTCCGTTACCTGAATCCAAATTTTCATATTGTTGAGGAGAAGAAAGCATTTGTATGGCTGCTTTGTAACTGATCTGGAATGTACAGCTTTGCATCAGTTCCACAGCACAATTAGCTCCATCTTCTCACTGAAGGGAGACAGAACTGTAGTTTTGGTCACAATAGCTGAGCCTGGGCTGGTCTCTTGAGAGAACACCATGAGCTGAACACCAACAAGCAGACACACCTGAGTAGTGCCCAGGGAGTCAAGTCACATCTGCACAGCAGCAGAGCTGGAACTGTCTCCTCTACAGCTATCCCGGGGGGGGGATCCAGAAGCAGTTAATATTGGATCAACCCTTGTATGATTTATGGTGGCTTCAACAAGACAAATGCAAACATTCTTATTTCAGCCACATTGAAACACTTTTGATCAAAAAGCCAGTGGAGAATACTTCTGAGAACAGCACTGTGAAGATTTATTTAGAAAAAAAAATGAAAGTGTTTTTTTAAACTATGAAAACAAATACAAAACCAATAACATTCCACATGAACAGAAGTTTCAGATTTACTCAGCTTTCATTTTTACATAGGACTTGGGAAATGGGAACACAGCCTTCATCTATATTCTCTATTGGAAAAATGAAATTGTTCTTTTTTTTTTGCCAGGCATAAAAGGTGACACCCAAGAAGAAGGGAAGGGGAAGGAAATAAACCCAAAAGACAAAACACACACTTTCAGAGTTTTACTTACAATTTTTATTTACTGAGAAATTGGATTTTTTTCCTCATGATCCTCCTGTAAGTGTTATGCTATGTACTCTCTGGAGCAGCATTAAGTGCAGCAGCAGTAAGTGCAAAAGTGTGAGGAACACAGGGTCATGCTCTCATGCAGCAATAATGTCTGGGATATAAAGTTAGTCTAGTTGACATATCATTTCTCTAGATGCTGCACATGAAAAGTGTCATGAAAATAGTTTTACCATCCTTCTCTCCCTCTCTGCAATGTCTCATTCCTGTACACGAGAATATACAGCAGCTTCATCTGTCTTTGCTGCTTTCTGGACATTACCTTGAATTTTTAGGAAGATGCTAATCGATGAGTGGAGACAGGTGGGAAAAAAAAAGGCAGTCTTATATTGTAGATCCATAACTTTTTCAATTCCTTTTAAACATCCCCTCCAGTTACATCATTTTTAGCACCTTGCCTTTTTTTTTTTTTTTGTAAGGTATTTAGCAGTCATAATTTCATATTTACTGCCTCTTATATTCTCAGAACTGGTACTTTGAAGAATATTAGAAGAATACTAGATGTGTTCTTGTTTTCTTCTACCGTTTGTCTCAGTCTTTGGCTCAGGGGTTACCAAGCAGAGCGAGAGGTAAGTTGATCCTATCAATCACTGACTCTTCAGCCAAGACAGTGACACCTGCTAGCATATCTGAACATATTCCACTAATGACCCATTGCCTACACTCAGGACAAATGTTATGATTACAGCAACATGAGAATCAGCCCAAGGAGCATAACAAAAAGCTGTGCTTTCCTGAACAAACAGGATCACACAGCTGGAATGATCTGGACTGCTCGCTATCATGGCATAGCAGAGAAGCACAACCCCAGCAGGCCCAGAGGCAGGACCCCAACCCTGCATCACACGCAAACAGAGCCATCTCATGGCCCTTACCAGCAGCAGCCTGCTGCTGAGTCTGGATGAGAGCTTGCACTTCCATTTTCAGATGGCATTCAGGGCTACAAATTGTTCCATATTTCTTACAATAAAGAGCACTCACCTGTACCGTGCCACTGCCAAGGGGCTGTCTGGTTGGAAATTCATGTGTGGGGCAACATTCCCCCTCTGCCTGTATAATACTGACAGATTCAGAAGAATTATTCCAGATGTAGAAATTTTTCAGAAATTACATCTCACTCAACAAAAGACACTTTGCCGTTGAATCTGTCATGTAATTCTGATTCCCCAAAAGTGTCCTCAGGCCTCTAAATACATACAGGAACTGGACCACATGCCTCTGCAGTGATTCTACTTCCCCTCCTCCTCAATTTGTACTTCCATGCCTTTTCTGTCCCTCTGGAGATATCAAGACCTGTATGCAGTCAGAAATCTTGTCACAGGCAGAGTTTGAAAAAGGCACACAGACACCCAGCAGTGCTGCTACCAGCACCTTCCTCACTGATCCATGTCCTGCATAAAACTAGTCAAACCACAAAGGATATTCTTTCCCTCTAAGGCATTATCACTGATAACTAGGGAGATTTCTGCTGGATTTTAGATTTGATGTAAAATCAGTAAAACAGAAACCTCAAGTCATGAAAGATCCTCAGACGGCTTTGTAAAATGGGAGGCATTAGACTTGCTGTCTCTGTAAATCCCTGCCTAGGTTATTTTTTTAGTTTCTCTTCCTGTTATGCATTAAATGATGTTGCTGATTCTAGGATGGAAGTGGCTGTGGGGTAAGAAATCCCAGTGTATATTTTATATATCAACTTGTTAGGTAAGACCATTATTATTTTATCATACAAAGAAGTCCTGCAATTTCACTGACACATCATTTGCTGTTTACCTACAAGTGTGCTCGCATCAGATGTTGCTAAATTATTAAATAGCTGTCTAAGTTAAACCTCTATAATTATTTTCTGAAGAAAAGTAGGGAACATTAACTTCTTCAGCTTTGTACCATATTCAGCATCCATTCTGCAGACCTGGAGATACTGTTGCTGACTTTTTTGTAAGAAGTGCTTTACAAAATGTTTCAAATAATCTAAAGTGTATCTTCAGAAACTTAAGTCCTTTTGCCCTCCTAATTTTTGGTGGTTTTATTTGTTGCTTAGATGTCAGTTCAAGATATTGCTATTTTTGCTCCACCATATCTGCCCTGTTGTTGCAACTCCTTAGTCTCCCCTGGGCAGCAAGAGCTTGTTACAGACTCCCAGCCCCACTGACATCCACAGGACTTGAGCAGTAATATGGATTACAGACCAAGTTTTCCAGAGCTTTTGATACTGTGTGGTTGAGTTTTTAAGATCCTGAAGTGAGAACATCTCACAATGTGAGGCCACACAAAATACCCAGTATCCTTGAAAAGTTTCATCTGATGCTTACTACTTGAAAATGAAGTCGTATCAGCTAAGTTTTGTAAGGGCTGCTGTGCTTCAGTTGCATTTTTATCAAGGGTTGTTGCAGTTTTTAGCTCAGATTTCTACACTTAGAAGAGAGAAAACAAATTTTTGCCTTGTATGGGGAGCAGTACTATTCTAAAACTCACTTGAGACGCACGAGATTCACTCTAAGACTCACAAGAGCAGCAGTCTTCAAAAACTGTCCTGAGGCATTAATAAGAAACTTGTTCTTAAAGGGAGAGGAATACAAAATCTACAGAGAGGAAGAGTCCCTGCTGCCTTCCCACAGCCTGCCTTTTGCATCTGATCTGTCGGCATAACTAGGCAACCCACTCACCACTGGAGCAAGATGATCCTTTGCAGAGCCTGAATGAACCCTGTGGGCAACCACCCTACTCTACGTGCTCCTACAGGAGATTGGAAAGCAAAAGACAAGCAGTGGACATGGCACAGGCAGATCCTCCAGCATTCAGAATTATCCTTCAGGGCTAAGAGAAGCTTGAGAGCTCTCAGAGCACAGGATTTCTCTCTGAATAAGCACCACTAGTATAGCACACATGTAACTTTCAAAAACTCCTCTCCCACATATCCCCAGGTAAAGCTCTATAACCTTTCAATTACCATTTCAAAAGCTTTTTGTAGGTAATAAACTTTGATCATTGTGGTTTCACTGGAATTAACTATAAATTAATAAATCCAGACAGAAAAAAAACCAAAGAAACATAACTTCAACCCACAGACAACACAACAACCTTAGCAAATAAAGATAATAAACTAGAAATTCCTAGTGCATGTTTCTTTCATTACGTCTTTTTTTATAATACTTGAAAATTGAAAGTAATTTTAAGCTATCTTAAGGAAGAAAAGCATATAACTGAAGATTAACACAGTGGAATTAAAACTAGTACAGAAAATCAATTACTGCATTGAAAAGCAGAAAGGAAAATTGGGTTATAATTTTCTATCATGAAAAACAGTTACTTAGGAATAATTCTCATAGAAGTTTACTGTGGGCTATTACTACTTGGCAGGCCTAGGACAGGCACACAGAGTAGGACTAACAAAGTTTATCAGTCTGGCCTGGCTAGCTGTGCCAAATAAGGGGGAAAATCTAGACTAGAAAAGCTGAAACATTGATGGCAGGCAAACATCTTACAGAAGGAAAAGAAAACACAAATCCTCAAAGATAAGGGAATCTTCCCCTTTGAAAAGCTGCTATGCAGTCAGCCATCAGTCCTAAAGTCAGTCAATGTGCACAATAGGAGAAACCCAGGCTGGGCCAGGAGGAAAATCAGCACCACCAAGTGTTCCTCTGAGCTAACCCCAGTGCTGACAGAAGATGACAGGAGGCAACAGAGCAGCTCTGAGTCCACCCCTCCAATCTGCTGGGCACCCACCTAGCTGCTAGTTAAGCTGAGGTGACATGTGCAGACAGGGATAGGACAAGAGGGAATGGCTTTAAAATAAAACAGGAGAGATTTGATAGATGTTATAAAGAAATTCTTTACTCAGAGGGTTCTGAGACAACTGGAACAGGTTGCCCAGAGAAGTTGTGGATGTTCCATACCTGGAAGTGTCCAAGGCCAGGTTGGATGGAGCTCTGAGCAAGCTGATCTAATGGGTGGCATCCCTGCCCATAGCAGGGGTGTTGGGATTAGATGACAATCTTTAGGATCTCCCCCATACCAAACCCTTCTAGGATTTTGGAACACAGAACAAAGCTTTATGAAAATTCTCCAGACTGAATACTCTGCAAAATTGTTAGTGCTGCAGCAGCACTACAGACCTTGTGGTCTGTATTCTGTTTTCCACAGATCAACCATGATCCTTTGGTTTATGATCCTTCTTTCTACCTGCTTGAAAGGCCTCATAGATGCTAAATATTTTGTAAAATATCCTCACTTCTTTCTTCTCTTCACTAAGGTAAATACTGACATCAAACCCAGTGTTTAATCAAGTTCTAAGACCAAAATGAACTCCAGTCATGCTCTTCTGAGCTGGCATCTGAGCTCACAACCACAATATTGATATTTTATTCATATGTGTAATTTTTTAACAAAAGGGAATTACATTCAACTCTTCAGAAAACAAGTTATCTACTTCCCACACAGCTTTGAGAAAGCACCTAAAAATGACAATACTTGATACGCCATTATTTCACTTACTTGGGGTTCTTGTAGTAAATCTCACATTTTATTCTTAATGCCAAATCTTGCCTTTTGGTTTTTTTTTTTTCAATATTGACAAAAATTTATTCAAACATATCAGACTAGGGGTTACAATAGAGCTGTGCTGAAAAATGCACTATTAGTAGGAAAAGATGTAGTTGGACAGAAATGGCTATGGAAGATAAGCCCAGACCCAGACCTTAGTCAGTCATCTTCACATTATATTCCACACATTTTATTTCTCTAAAAATAGTATACTTGATTGTGTATGCCAGTGCTAAATAAATAAGCTTTCTACTTCAAGACAAAAATGTTAATCCGTTCCAGAGAACACTGCCTGCCATTTAATTACCATTAAGCTTTTTGTCCACATTTAATTATCAAAACTTAGATTTAGATACTGCTTATCAACACAAATCCTTTAAGCCTCCTGTTGTGCAGACTCTGTGTGCAAGTGGCTACATCCACCAGTAAGTGCACAAACCTGTATATAAAACCCAGTGTATGCACTTCAAGCTCAAGGCTTTCTGCTAAGGCATTGCCTCGCACTGTGTAACAGCCTGGGGTATGACACCAAGTTACAAAGAATTTGATGAACACAGTTTAACCACCAAGCTCTTCTTTTGCTCATGTTTGCAGAGCTGGAAAGTCTAACACAGCCTGATGACCCAGCCCCACTGTGAGAAACAGCTACTCACTTTTCATAGTTTAGGAAGGTTTATTAAACCTTATCAAAAATACAACAGAACACTGAATAAAGAAAAAAGGTCATGGCACTGGGAGCAAAAGATTTCCCCTGCCATGTGCTCAGCCCCCTCACAATGGAGGTTTTTCCCTTTTAACCCCTCCTGAAGTTCTGTCCATCAACCCCTTCTTCGCTGTCCAGTGGTGATCTCTTCCTCAAATCCTGATTGGAGGTCAGATGTCGCCATAGTGACAAGCTGGCCCTCCCAGGTGACCCAACTCCAGCTGTCCCTTGATAAACAACCATGTGAGGGGGTAACACAGAACTATAAAACTTTTCTTAACCTATGTACATTATATTTGTCCATTAATTGTGAGAGTCAATCATCCCATTACTCATCTATCACACCACCATGCCAAATCACCTTTATTTCGAGATACCAATACTGGCAGGACTTCTTCAAGTAGCCAGCTATTATAACCTTCAGCTTCTATGGTGGGATATGCTGCTGGAACAATGTTTGACAAATAGCATGCTGGTTATTAACATTTACATTGGAAAGTATGCCATACACAACCCACACATTTCTGAATCACTACTCCACCTTCCTCATGCAAATTTTAAAAATTACTTATATTTTTATGGAAATCTTACAGTTTTATAAGTCCCCCAGGAGGTGACTTTCATTTGTTTGGTGACTAAATGAGAGGCAGGGTATAAATAAACTTGCAGATATATCACAATGGCTCAGGCAAAATGAAGTATTAGCACAGGAAACGGGGTATTCTAGATGACCAAAGAAGCTCACAGTTAAATTAGTGAGTGTACACAGTGAACACAAGAGTGCCTAACAACTAAACCCAAGAAATCCCACAGGCCTGCACCAAAAAATGAGCACATGTGGGGGAAAAAGCCTACCTAATAAGAAATAAATACAGATATGTGTGATATTGAAAATGAAGCATTCTCTTCTACCTACTTGCAGGATGCACAGAGTGAACTAAAAGCTGGGAGGCTTGATAACAATGTTGTTGTCCTTTTACTCAAGACCTAAGGCACTACCCAGTCACCCAGAATATGAGAAATTCAGACATGATTTTTTTTCCAGTGCCCAGTACGAATTAGATCCATCAAACCTAAATCACATGATGATTTGTGCATTTGTTCCATACACTAGCCTATAAAAAGAAATGAACCCCCTTCCATACCAACTCTTCTACCTTTTTGATCTCAACGAGACTATTGCAACATATTTTCAGAAGACAAAGCATCTCATCAAAGAGGCTGACAATCTGAAACACAGCTGCCACATTGTACAGTACTCCCTGAAGAGATTATGTCTAATGAAGAATCTGGAAAATAATTTTACAGGTCATTTCAAGCAAGACAGTTGAGACTAGAGATAAAGATTACATTATGTCAATGACAGAAACCATTATATTGAGGGCAGGAAAGAAAACATTAAACATGTTATTTAACAAAGAATAGGTTTTTAAGTATGTACTAGGTTTGGTAATTTCAAGAAACATGTAGCTGGAAAGCCACAAGTTGAGAAACAGTCTATGTCTCAAGGTAGTTATGCACATCAGAACCCTTTTTCCCCTGTTTTCATCTGATAATTTGTGTGTCTCATTTATTTTACAACTGACATTTTAATACACAATTATCTCTCCTCACATCTGTAAGAAAACATCTATTTTTTACAATGCAAAATATTGTGAAGCATAAATAGACAGTATAGCCAGATGTCTGACTGAATTAGTGCCTTCTCACTAGCTTAGTACACTGACAATCTGTCCTTCACTGACATTTTTTCAGCAGGGAAGTTTACATACAAATGCTATCAACTTCCAAATCCTACTGCACATCAGCACTCAGACTTGGGGTTAGACATTAAAATGCACTTCCCATCCTGTTTTAAACCTCAAAACTGGGCTATTTGGCAATGAAATACTTGCACAGGAGGGACAAATCCCAACATATACACATTTTTGCATTCCAGGAGACAATCTTCTGACATGTATATTGTAGTGTATTTCTTGATACATAAGGGACAGGACTCAATGACCAGATGGAAGAGCACTACTAGAAAGAAAATGTTTACTTGCATATAATTTCTAACTCATCTTAGGAGTCTTAAGTCTTAAAAAGTAAGACTTTGGAGTAAGTAAGTAAGTAATCTTTTGGAAATAATTTAATTACAAATTCTACAGATTGCCCAACTTTTGGATTTCCTGCTTAAGGTTCTGAATTCAAAAGAACTGCAGGATTTTTCAGCACAAAATTCCATTCAAATTTTGGTTTGCATTATACCACATATAAAGGTAAAAGCCTTCCATCCACTGCCAAAAGACTGTGTGACTCTACTTGGCACAGCTGATGAGCTCAAGGTACCTTCTTGAAATCTTTTTTGCAGTAAAGATACCTTGGATACCGTAAAGCTGTCCTCCAGAAAGAGGAGCTAAAATGCAGGAAATAGATCTCTGTAAATGGTTTGGGTTTTTAATATCATCCAGAAACTACATCACTTAACAGCAGTCACAAAACAACACATGAAAAGCATGTTCTACAAACAATGTCCTCAGTAACATCAGCATTAGCACTAAATCACCACTTGAAGAAAACTATTCCTTAGTATCAAGCTACTTTTCAAGCAATAGTCCCAAGCCATATTATGCCAGTAAGCGTGTTGCCCTCTCAGTAATATTTAAAAGGAGGTAAAACTAAGCAAGCTTTTTTCAGACATCAGTTGTACTCTGCATTACTGTTCCCCATTAATCACCACAATAACATCAGGAAATACCAGTAATTTGAGGATTAAAAAAACAATAGTAGAGAAAAGTATTCTTAGTGCATGGAGATGACAAAGAATATAAAGAGCATATGCTACACGTCCCAGCTTATTATTTATTAAATTCTTTGCCATATGAAGGCCTCTAGCAAAACAAAGGACTTTTGGTTGAAAAGGCTTATCTACAAAATGTACCTGAAATGTGATATAGCTGGAAGTTAGGCAGAAAAATTCAAAAGCTGTTTATTAATCACTGTACCCTGGAGAAGCTTATTCACTCTCTGCATTCATTCCTGCCAGCCAAATAAAGTCCTGGCAGTGGCCACGTGTAGGCATTGCCTATGGATGTCTGTGAAGTGATTCTTTTCCACATCCAGAGAAACCCCAAAAAGAGCAACTTCTCCATGCCTAATGTGTATGTGAAAACCAAGCCCTCGATAACTTCCTGTGGTTAATGCTACCCTTGTTCTACAAAGCAACTAGATTAGGATGCAGGCTTTCCTTACGGCCACTGCGTGGTGATGAGAGGCAGTCTCCACACTGAGAGAGTGCTGGACCAAGAGCTGAAGGCATAGGCACTTTTCTCACTTAATTCTTGAAGGGAAATTATCAGCACCCCACAAACCTTGCAGACTTTGGTTGAAGAGATGATTTGAAACACTTAACGCAAGCTCTATCCTCTCACATCTGCACAACCACTCTGAGCGAGGAGACGGCAAAAGAACTTCAGAATTGCCATATTAGTTCAAAGCTTTAGTCCACTAGCGAGAACCAATCTGAACTAAACATCACAAGGCTTTTTTTTCTGAAAGGATTCATTAGATATACGCATTCATATATCTTGAGACAGGGTTTAAGTCCTACGTGCAGTAATATATGCTGTTACAGCTACATGAGCATACTGAATTAGTGATCCACAAAGACACTCAAGAATAGCAATACAGCAGTAAATTTTGAAAACTCTCGTTGTTCTTAGCTGAGTTGATAAATATTCAAACACTGTAAGTGTTCCCAGTTTCATTGTTGTTATTCCTTTCCTATATCCAGGTAGCTGTCAAGTGGCTGGTAGGTGGCTCACAGATAAAACAGCAAATATTAGGAGAGCCTGATAACTGTAATTTACCATTTAAGCAATAAAATATAATTTGTAAAAAAGAAAGTACACATCTTCTGGCAATCATCTGAGATTTCAGGACTCATCTTGCATTGCTTAATACCCATTTTCGCCCTCTGTTGGGTAGCTTCTCCTCAGAAGCATTAACAAGTGGTAATTACAGTAGTCATGCTGACAGCGCATAACCAAAGGGACACTGCCAACACTGAACGCCAACAGACGTGGATGTTAAGTTGTGGTTCCTGGAACCTTTGTAATTTATGTTTATATAATTCAGCTTTTATTGCATATGTTCTTATACTCTGCTTTAAATGGTAAGTACTTGCCAAAACTCAGGTAATGAAATTACAAAAGGCTACATGGCCGTGACAAATATAATAGGAGGATGGGGTTTTTTGTAATTATTTTGCAATAATGAAAGGAGGATGGTTTTATGCACACACCTGCAACGTGCACTCTCTCGGTGGGAGCAACCGATCACAGAAGTTAAAATTTCTGTCATTACATTAAACCCATTAGACACCATCAGTTCTATGTACACCCGACGTTTCTTGCCCTGCTCTCCACAGCTGAGCCCAAGCCACCCTTCGCCTCCCTGCCAGCGGGAAGGCACCACGCTGTGCTCAGAGGAGACCTGCCAGCCCGGGCACGGCGGTGCCAACGCTGCTCCTCCGCCTTTCCAAACACAGCTACCCCGCTCCGGC
>JAYDZK010000001.1:39453880-39489841 GCA_034509185.1 Euphonia xanthogaster
AAATTGCTTTCTAGAATACTTTGTGATGGAATTTTGATGTCTTCCACTGCTCATGTGCGTAACCATTTAATTTCATTTGTTCTACTCTGTTATGAAGAGATAGTACTTCTCCACTTAGAGCTTTTCGTATATTCCCCAAATCTTTGCAGTTACTTTTTATTTCAAGTAGTCTATTTGGTATTAGGCTGTTGTTTCAAATGTTTTCTTCCAGGTACCTTTTTTTTCCGCTTTTCTTTCTGCTATTCTTTTTTCTCCTCCCCTCTGGTACATTTTCTTCTTTCTTAAAGTGAATACCATCCTACTTTGTTGATGGGCTATCAGATCCCTTGATATCAGAGTCTGCACTTAGAGCTACAATAGAGCCACTTCCTCTGTTTTATTCTGCTGCTTCCTTCAGTCTTGTACTTACTGATTGAATGCCCCTAGATTATTTCCCATCTTCCACATGACACCTGTTCCTCTCTCTCAGCTTCCAGGTGACATTTCTCATTTTCTCAGTTGCTGCCCTTCCTAGATGCCAAACTTTCCTTGGTCTTCATTCTTATTTCAGCCTCATAAGTTCTGGTATTTCCCAAGGCACTCTTACTTTCTCACCAATCCCAAACCTTTCATAAATCCCGAAGCCACACTCAATAGGTGTTATTGATGATACAGTAATGACACAGCTGTGTGATTTTCCAGAAACAATGGGAGGATAAATTATAGGAACAAAAAATAGTCAATGCCCTTGAAAGGAAAAAAAGATGCTGAGGTGAAATTCTGAATCTTTTCAACCTGAATTTATATTTTAAAAAGACATCTTTCAACATACTGTAGCAACTGCCTTGTCTCCATTGCCTGGTTACAGGGGGAAAACATGCAGCACAATGGGAGTGGGCTATACTTCTACTAGAGGTCAGATAAGCACAGATGTTCTGAAATCTGTGGGTTTCCAAGAGTCACAATATGATGGCAACGCTGGCTAAAGGTGGTGTGCCCTTTGGATGCATTTGTGTTGGAGCGGTTCAGGATATGGGAGTGGGCTTGCATTTTTTTCTTTTTTTAGGCTAGGAATGATAATCTTTTCTGTAACTATCTAAAAGCTAGTGAGGTTAAAGAGAATTACTTTGGATGCCAAAATGCTGGAATGAAGAAGCAAGGTGTGGTCTTTCCTTTTGTGAGAGAGAAGAAAAGAGATTCTTAGCCGAGAATATAACTTTAGCTATTCATTATGCTTTGTGCAAGTCTTTCCAACACCAAATGAAATTTATATATTATTCTGGCTTTCCTAATGACTTGGTATTTCTGTTGCAAAGATGAACATATGCTATTTTTTAATGAATTAGCCATTATTGATATTTATGCAGTCATCTATTAGACATTTAAATTACAAATTGAATTACAATGAAATTGCTGTTCTGGAGAAAGTTATCAGACCTTCACTCTAGTATTTCCCATAAATATGTGTTTATATCTATATCTATATGTAAAATCAGAGTGAATACTTAACTAGAAAAACAAGCTGTTTTTCCTGAGTCTTTATGGGTTTGTATGACACGGTTTTGGTTTTAGTGGGGGGGCCTACAGGGGTGAGTTCTGTGAGAAGCTGCCAGAAAGTTCTCCCAAGTCAGATGATGTCAGTGGCAGCCAGCTCCAAGACAGACCCACTGCTGGCCAAGGCTGAGCCATCAGCAATGGTGGGAGCACCTCTGTGACAAGAGATTTAAAAATGGGGAAACATTTCTGCACAAGAACATTTGCAGCCAGAGGAAGGAGTGAGAGTGTGTGAGAGAAACAGCCCTGCAGACCCCAAGGTCAGTGCAGAAAGGAGGGGCAGGAGGTTCTCCAGGTGCCAGAGCAGAGATTCACCCGCAGCCCATGGTACACAGCCCATGGTGAGGCAGCTGTGCCCCTGCAGCCCATGGAGGTTCATGGTGGAGCAGAGATCCACCTGCAGCCCATGGAGGAGCCCATGCTGGAGCAGGGGTACACCCAAAGGAGGGTGTGACCCCGTGGGAAGCTTGTGCTGCAGCAGGTTGACAGGACATGTGGACCCCTGGAGAGAAGAACCCATCCCGGAGCAGCTTTGCTGGCAGGACTTTGGAGCATCTGGGGACTAGTGCTGGAGCAGCCTGTTCCTCATGGACTGCACCCTCTGGAAGTGATCACATTGCAGCAAGGGGGTGTAGGGAGTCCTCTCCTTGAGGAGGAAGGAACAGCACAACATGACTGCTACTTCCATTACCTGTCCCCCTGTGCCACCGGGGGAAAGATGTTTTAGGATTCAGATTTTATTTCTCATTATCCCCCTTTTATTTGATTGGTAAAAAATTAAATTGTTTTTGCCCAAGTTGAGACTGTTTTCCCTGTGACAGTAATTGGTGAGTGATCTTTCCCTGTTCTTGTCTTGACCCATGAAACTTTCCTTATATTGTCCCTTCTGTGTCCAGCTGAGGAAGGGAGTGATAGAACAACTTTGGTGGGCACCTGGCATGCAGCCAGGGTTAAACCACCACTGAGATTGTATCTGAATTGTACACATATTAACCTTTCATTCTTTAGAAGTAAAAAATACCTAACCTTGACCAAAAAATTTGCAGCATTTACGTGCTAAATATCTCCCTTGTGCACCTTTTTTAGTACATTATCAGAAAATACATCTGTCTTCTCAGATAAAAAGATCTGATGCATTAATGTGAAGTGTAAGTGTAGTTTAAAGTTGGTTTAATTGGTTTTATTACAGACAGCAAGTTACAAACTATTCCATCATCATTAACTCAATCAAGTCTAGTGACTGGGATATTTCACTCACAAAGATGAAAAACAAAAGCTGAAAGCTCCTGTTCCCTGTACAAGGGAAAGGATGAGAGATGGAGTGAGCTTGCCTAATGAGTGACAGGCACATTACTCAATGCACTACTAGAAGTCACTTGGGTGCCATGGCAATAAAAGCTGCAAAGGATGCCGTGCTGAACACAGTACCATGATTCGGCCTCACCACATAACTTACAAAAAGGTTATCTAGTGGAATAAATATAGGTGCAATTGTATTGCTAACTTGTAGACTAATCTAAACCTTTTCAGGAACAAGAGAAAGTGGCAACATCAACCTGTACTTCCAAGGAAAATTTCAAGGGTTCATACAGTGATGTTTAATTGCTCACATTTAACCAAAGTCTTGTTGTGCAAGCTGGTTGGAATGCACTGATAAGGATACTCCAGCACATGCCACAATCAGTTTCCTGGCTTTCTGTTCTGCCATTGGAATACTATCAAAACCACAGTTGACTAAACCAGGAAAGGTGCAAGTCAGTTTAACTGTGCAATGGCTAAGCAGTGTCACTGCTGTGGGTGTATCACTTGGAAAGAACAGAAGAATGCTATACAGCCTGGAGGTGTGAAGGATGTGTAACCTGCCTGATGGAATTCTTTTCTGCTCGGCAGTGCAGAACTCACAACTTGCTTTTAGAAAGCCTGAAAATGGAACCATTACTACTTAGTAATTTTGTTAGTTCTCTGCATAAGATAAATGGAATAACCATTGTCAACTACTGATTCTAATCCCAGCTGCCTTCTGCCTTTCTTTAAATGTGAACGAGGGCAGAATCATGTTGTACCAACCAGCAACCCTTCCCCATTTCTAAAATTCTTCCTTTGTATAATCTCTTCCGGCCCTGATCCGACCTGCTGTTTCAAATTCAGGTTAGATATTAGAAAGAAATTCTTCACTAAGAGGATAGAGAAGCCCTGGAATAGGTTGTCCAGAGAAGCCGTGGGTGCCCTATCCCTGGAAGTGCTCAAGGCCAGATAGGATCTGACCTTGAGTAACCTGGTCTAGTGCAAGGTATCCCTGCCCATGCAGGGGGGTTAGAACGACATGATCTTTAGGTCCCTTCCAATCCAAACTGTTCTATGTTTCTGTGACTTGGCTCTCATAGCTGTACCCCTTTTGTTCACACGGAATGCTGCCTGGGTACATGTATGAAACTGAAGTGCACATTTTGATCACTCAGTCAGAAATTACAGATGAACCTTTTCTCTTCAAAGGAGAGCTTGATGAGGAGTTAGATGTTGTATTGCACTAAATAGTTATTTAGTTGTTAGCACTGGGTGTTGAAAAAAATGTTATTGGGTCACGTGGATGGTATATCCCCCCTCACCTGGTTTCTCCCTCACATAACCCCCTGGTTTCTCTATGCCCTGGTGGTCTGTCCCACGGGTGGTCCCTCCCCTCACCCCTCCCCAGTGTTACCCCATTGGCCGTGGGCCTCTTTCCCTGCCCCCATCACCTGGGGAAGAAAACCCCACTGCAGGTGTGGCACTGCCTCTTTGGTGCCTGGGTGGTCGCTGCCACCAGAAGTGTCCTGTCTCAAGCTAATAAAAGGGACACTCGTCCCCACGTGGCAAAGAGCGCTTCTCATCTTTTACTTCGTCCACGCGAGTCCATTTGGCCTAGAGTCCAGAGCAAGCCGGGTCTGACCAACATAAGGCTCAGAAACCAAACGGATTACTGCAGTTAGGCATAGATGGCTGCTATGGAGACCTAGATGAGAGCAGTAGGACTGGATCGCAGGAGAACATTCAAAAGCTGTTCAAAATTTCTTGGCTAAGAGCACTCTTGGGTGTTCATGGGGCAGAGATACTGAAGGATTTTTGAACTGCAGAAGACTGGGGAGAGAAATAGGGTCTACAATGACAAAGAAAATTTAAGGATGTGTTCCTACCAGAACATTTATACTCAGGACTTGAGTTTGTGGGGACACAGAGATTTCTGGGACCATCATTATTGCTGGACTGCTAGGGATGATCCTACTTCCATCACTTAAATATGTGTACACACACACTGCCCCCTCCCTTACAAGATCCAGCTTAGCCTTTATCTATTTCAGAAACATACAGTTCTTCTCTACGCACCTTCACACAAGATCTGTCAGGCTACATTTGCCTTGGTTTACATGGTGTAATTAATTATTGTCAAATAATTTTAAAATTTTGAAATATACTAACACCCGCTTGTGCTATATCTACCCTGTGAAAGTCAGTCCAATTGAAATAGTCACTAAACCCATTGCAGCTCATTGCATATAATTTTATGGGTTTTGAATAAACACTGTGTTTCCAACCCAGTAGTCTGAGGTATATTGCTCCGAGATAAAGAACTCTACTAGTTATCAAGCCCCTATTCCCTTTACAGATAATAAGATACTCCTTCTCTATTTTAAGTGAATAGGAGGATATTTGAAGTCAAAACTAGATAGAATTAATTAGAAAATGTATTTTTATTTTCCAAGGAAGTGGAAATGTTTTTAACCTTCTAATCAAAGTGTATATGGAAAGAGATATTGAACCAGAGAGCATGTATGTCATGAAATGCAAGACTAATTTGACAGAAATCAATAGACTTACAGCATAAGTGAGACCAAGATTATTTTTTTTCCCCCTTCTCTACCTTCTTTCATTACAGAAAGAAATAAAGTATTTTCAGTTTGTCATTTTAATGACCAATCTAAGAGCTTTTCAGCTTCCATTCCATGTTCATGCAAGGCACTAAATTAACTTCTGTGTCCTTCCTGAATGGTTCAAAGCATCTCCACTTGTTACCTAAATTTGTCACAACAGCAAAGAACGTAATGAATGTGATACACTGAAGCCTTCTCTGTACAAACTTTGCAGAATCATTTTCTTGGAGATTTGATATTTAGACCTGCAAATGTGTAAAGAGTAAACAAGTATCATAAAGAGTGACAAATACATCACAGCTCCAACAAAAATAGGTTCTTAAACATTCAAACAACTATTCCTGGTATTTAACTTTTGCATGCAAAATGTGTTTGAATAACAAGTTGTTTAACTTGACATGACCATATACAGCCACAGCCATGATGTGGGTAATAATTTGAAAAAATTTCTATTTGCTTTTTATTTTAAGTTCTTTACAAGTTGAAAGTGTGAAGCTTCTATTGATAAGATACTAATTTTTTTGTTTGTTTCCTTTTCTGGTGCATACTAGAAATCTCAAGTTAGCATTGTCAACAGTAAGGTTTGTTACTGTGTCATATTAAAGGATGACATCAGTAGTTACTTTAGTTCTCAAATCACCTATGGTTATTGATGATGCTATTATAAATTTATCACTTATCTGCCCAGCATTACACTAGGAATTTTCTACCTCCTTTGAGAAACATACAAAACTACAAAAAGTGTGAAGAATATGTTGAAAGGAGACCAACAGATCTGTCAACCTGAAAGCAGAGTAACTGCCGAGAGCACCTCCTCGACATCTCACTGCTATGTCAGCTTTGTCATTTAGGGATCCTGACATGATGGATATTAGTGCCGCCATTCTGCCTTCAAGGTGAAATTTATAATTATTGAAATACCTATAATTTCATCCTTATGTATTTAAAATAATTAATCACAACAGTTTATCTGTCAAAAATAAATTTTCTAAGTTATGCACAAATGGTATCTTACTTATGTTTTCTCTGAATTACATATGTGCATCCTATTCCTTTACAGTAAATCAGTTTCTACCCTAAGTTTCTTTTTAACAAAGCTCTAAGTAATAAAATAATCCTGTCTGGATTTATATTCTATTTTGTATTTATATTGCTACATGTATGTGCTACACCATCAGATTCAGTGACTTCAGTAGTAGAGAGCTTTAATGCTTCTAAGCATTAATATCTTGAAGGGTTCCCACCTTTTAAAACATAAGACAATGATTTTTTTTCCCTTGTAATTCTAAGATCTAAGAGCATCAGTTTTACAGGGAAAACGTGATGTGGTATTGATTGGCATCAATACTGATCTTTGAATTCAGACATGTCCTTTTACTTGCTTGTTGCTGCTATACCTCTGACAGCTATCACAGAGATTTCTCTACTGGCTCCTGCAGGCAGGCTTGTGGTAAACTCTGTATTTCTGCCACCCTGACTTCTCTGTGTTCTTGCTGCTGGCCTGAGTTGTTTTCTTTGGAAATTGGGAAAAAGTAAGTTGGGAAAAGAACATTGTGTTGCATGAAGGGTTGCAAGTGACCTCTCAAACAGCTCCATTATGTGGTGCATGACAGCCTTCCCCTCTGAGTGATTCTCTGGTTTCTCTACATTCATGCCTACCACCATTTGTCATCCACATATTTTTAGATTAGTAAGGGTTTGTTTGAATAACTGTTTTAAGTGAAAATTCCTCTCTGTAATCACACATCAACAACTATATGTGACCAAGATTGTGAAAGAAAAGATAGTCACTATCTTTTACTTACTGTTACTATTTTTCCTTTTTTTTTTTTTTTTGAAGGTCCACCAAGCATTTATTAAGAGAAAATGATACAATAAAATGGGGATAATTATTGTATTTAAGGAAAAACACATAAACAGATTTCCGTGATTAAGTCATTTATATACGTTAATTGTTGAATTCTAGGAACTAAATTGCAAGATATAATCTACAATAAATATAATATAAAACACAAGTATGCATATATCTTGAGAAAGAAAACAGGGATGATACAGAAAATGTACGACAACTCAGTCTGCTGCATATGGATTTTGTTACAAACAATTTGACAAGCTCTACCCAACATCCTTGGTAAGATAAAGTTTTTATAAATATATCCTCCATGTTTGTCTTCTATTGTACAGTTTGAGCTGTGGTGGCATCTTTCAGGACATGCTTTGACAATAAGTTCTACCCATTGTGACATCAGACCTGAATGAGCAGTCACTCTGTATCCTGCCACCAGATGGGACAGTTGGGTATTAATTACCTGAAAATCTTCTTTGCTCCCTATTGCAGTTCCCACACTGACACCAGATGCATTTTCATTTTCAAAACTACAGTAAAGGAAGTAAAATTGCTAACGTACATTGCAAGATGCTTATTCATGGTGTCTGGCAATGCCACCACAGTGTCAAAAATACTTTTTGCTGTCGTTGATTACACCCTTTTAGTAATTCATAGGTTCCCCAAGGTTGCCTACACCAGATGCTGTAACATTTGCCTGCCCCTTTTACATCATGGCACTTCAGGCATGATGGTCACTACTTATGCAGTTTGTGAAATTTCTTTGACTCAGACCATTCTGATAGCATGGAAGGATTTAGCTAACACCATAACAAGCAAATAAGAACACAAAAACAGTCCATGGAAACCTGCAGGTAATATATTCATTAAACACAGCATCGTGTAAGTTGAATCAATTTCAATCTAGAAAAGTTAAAATATGAAAAATGCCCACCTGCAGTTTCTTTAAAGAAAACTTTCCTTCTGATGGACTTTAGAAAATGCACTGCAATGTCTATTTGCCTAATTTGCTACCAGATTATCTGCAGAAAGAGCAAAGTGATAGTGTCTGGGAATAAAAGAGGGAAAGTATGTTTGGATGCAGAGATGCATCATCCTTTGGCTTTTAGGAATACCATATGGGGTGGAAACAATTTTCACTTATCTTTAGATGCTTACGACACAGGCATAGAGCTATTCAGATTTCTTCTTTGGCTAATTGTCTATCCAATTTTCCCCCAGTGATCGTCAGGGAAGCCTCAATAATCACCCCAGTAGATGCTCTTATATTGTAAATGTGCAAAAGCTAAGCAAAATAAATTTCTGCTCCACAGTTCAGTTCCTACCTTTTAGGCTCCCCCACAATGGTCAACACATAAAACTTAGACCATGTTGTAGTAATAGATGCATGAGCATCCCATGAAATCATAAGAAATGAAACTGTGAAAACTATTAAGCAGGAGTATGACCTTTGAACATAAAGTTAGTCCACTAAAGGAGTGGGATGAGGCTGGGGCATAGGAACAGACAGAACAGCTCTAAGGAACATTATTTTACCCTTCTGATTAAAAATATTTATTAAAAATTGAAGAAAATCTACATCTTTAGAAAGATTTTGTTGGGGTTTTTTTTCCATTATCATATGACAAATGTTATGTTGTAGGAAATATTTACAAAATACCGATCTCTTACATTTGGTAGCAGTAAATTGAAGTCTGGTTCTTACTTTTGTTCAGGCCTTGTAAAGTATCTGCATGGCTGGTGTATTTGTAAATAATGCTAGCAAAGAAATCAAATGTGATGATGAAAGCATTTAATCTTTATGCTCATATCTTTTTCAGTAAATATGCAGGTTCATCTTTTATCCCCTGAGAGCAGATGTACCACACATAATGAGATTTGGCAAAGTATCAATATGCACAAATATCCCAAAAGGAATCTGGGTATTCAGTTCATTCCTGGGAAGTAGGATTAATGAGTAATGAATAAATATGAATGTAAAAAGCAAGGCATGGTCAATGTTTAAAGATTACTGATGATCCGTACATTGGAGAAATTCTCCCTGAGAAAAATTTTCAGGGGAAAGAAGTAAATATTTTGAATATATTTTTAAAGTATATGAAATAATTTTGAATAAAGCAGGCCTACTGAGAGTTGAGCTAGAGTTATTTACTCAATACTTCCAGGTAAAGTTTAACAGTTTTTTGATTAGACAGCAGGTATCTGTTTTCTTCACCAAGCTGAAGTTGCTAAATAACTTGCAGTTGCAAAACATCCTTGTCCCAGACTTCACAGTTCTCAGATTCTTACCAGTCTGCTGATTCCTCAGAGCTTAAGAGAACAGACTACAAAAAATACCTTAACTGTATGCAAACTACAGCAGTTATCTACTGCACACATGAGTCATGTGGAGCACAGTTTGTTCTGTACAGTTCACCTTCATTCTGAGATGTTTTTTTACAGAATTAGATGTTGCTGAGATTTTACTCCAAAGGGAGTATATCTGCAGTAAAAACTATGCAAATGCCCTGCACTCATTCTGTTGTAGTCCATGTCACCTATATGGATCCAGAATTGTATATATAATTTTTAATCTTGTCTGAGTCCTCCAAACTACATCATGGATGAATCTCATAGAAAAACCCTCCTCATTCATATAAAGAGGTAAACCACTGTAGTTTTAACTCTTCAGGGCATCTTTGAAAATATGGCTGAGAGAACATTCTGGTGGGCTCTACAGGATTCTTCTGGCAGATCACATTTATGTGACAAAAAAATGTATAACAATGACAGAGCAAAAACTTACCCAAAATACATGGTATCCACAAAACTATCCATACTGTGTCACATAGGTCACACCCTCAGTTTTACTTCATAATATTGATTAATAACAACAATAAATTCATAATAAAAGGATTATTTTATTCTGTCAAAGCAATTTTTGTCTTTAGAAATCAATTCAAAGGAAAAATCAAAAGGAAAGGATATTGAAGAATGATAAAAATATGTAAATGCTGAATCTTATCCAAGATACATGAGCTAACCTGCATAATGTTAATTTTATTCTGATTTGATAAATTTTTCAGACAAAACTTCTCTGCAATATTCAGCAGATGTAGTGTCCACAAAATCATCAGTTATTACTTGAAAGGTTTTTTTGTCTTGGAAAGAAATTAAATCCCCATATGTTAAATAGTCATTCTTTGTCACTTCAGAATGTATCCCTTCATTATTTTTTTTTGTTATTACTTTATTTTGATTTTAGTAATTACATTTGAAAATCTAAAACCAGAATTAAGTACTTTAAACACTCTCAAAGGTAAATGATTCAGGAGGCCATATAATTTTTTTCCCCCATTAATTAAGCATTGGAACAATTTCATCTTTCCAGACAGTTGACAACTGGTACAAACAGTTTGAGTTACTGACAAAGAAAAAAATTATTGGTGTCAGCCTCCTCAGTAGATATTGCACCAGAAAACTAACTATTGAGATGAAATTCTGATTCCACTGGAATCCATGGAAGTCATGTCATCAATGGACTACAACAAAACCAAGAGTTTATCCTGGATATTAGCAGGATTGGTACAGACTTTAAGCAAATTCCAGCTGTATGGATGAGCTAGATAAGCATCTTTGTATCATTAATGTTTAGTAATAATACCAAAAACTCTCCCAAAACCAAGAGTCAATGCAGTGCAATTCCATTTTATTGTTTTGGCCTTGCTTACTGGGAATTGTTGAAAATTACTTCAAAAATTATCATTGCATGAAGTATGTTATCTGTGCTTGCAGTATAATTTTCTGTAGTCATGAATGCTTGATGAATGCTTTTAGAATCATCAGTTACAGACCCAGTCACCAAATTTAAAAGAACTAATGGCTTGCTAAACCATGGCATTCTATAACTAATAAATCCTGAAATCCTGCAGGATCTTTTAGGTCTCTGTGGGTGTTGGGGTTTAGGAATGGTACACTGAAATTTAGTGCTCCCGCTGAGACCACTCCATACCATGCACTGCTCATTCACCACCTCCCACCTCACCCTTTCCCTGTGGTGGGCTGGAGAGAAGAATTGGAGGCACGAAAGGCAAAGATCATGGGCTGAGACAAGAACAATTTACTGGAAATGGCAATGAGATAAGAAAAACAACAGTAACAGCAACAGTACTGATGACAGAGGGTACAAGAGGGAGGCAAAAAATTCATATGAAAACCCCCAAAGAATACCTGGCTGCTCCCTCTGCCATCCTCCTATATTGACTCTTAAGGGAGCCCTTATCTCATCCCTGGAAAATGGAAATGGGAGGTGGTATCACATAACCTCTGGGTCCTGGCCATGCCTCTCCTGCCTGCTGCGAAAATTATCCACATCCCATCTGTAACCAGGACAGTTTTTGGAGATAAATACATGATCTTTGCAGGACTGAAGTTTTCTGGAATTGCTCTTGAAATCCCATCATAATCTTTAGTATCCACTTTCTGTGCTAAGGTACCTGCAGTGGACAAATATTAGCAAGTTACTGTGGCTACAAGACTTTTCCTGAAAGTGCATGTTGTTCCACTGGAAAGGAACATGTAAGCTGTGAGACTGCAGGCAAGAAATCACTGCAAAAATGAATCCTCAGTTTCTGTCCTCTTTGTTGTGTCTTTTCTGAAACACTGGTATTTCTAAGAAGTGCTAAGGTTTCCAAGGCCACAGTAGCATTCTAGAGAGCATTTTTTCAGGCAACAGCTTACTTCAGAAGTTTGTTTTTGTTGGAGAAAGTAAGTTGTTGTGACTTAACTGATTTAATTAATAAATTCTTGGATGAAACTCCCATGGAACTGTTTCAGAGCTACAAGACTGCTGTTATTCACCTCTAAGTGCTGTATATTATAAATAGCTCTTTGGAATCTTGAGTCACAGGGTCTGCTCACCTTCTTCACTTATCAGCTCTTGGGACTAATGTTACTTGCATGAGGGTTCTCTGTGAAAAAAGCTTCTAGTCCTCTGAGTTGCAAAGACAGAAGTGAAAATAATAATCCAGTTCACATTCCTCTTGGGAATAATGCTTAAAGTAATTCTCAGGCTTTAATGTTAGAATTAATTTTGACTTCAAGAAGAATAGGAATTGGTTCCAATTAAAAGGGGGGGGGAAGCAGTAGACCCCCAGTTTAGACTCAGTAGTTCTGGGAAGTTCCCTTGCCTGTATCCTCTTCTTATCCACTGAAGTAGCAATGAAAGGGCCTTTCCAAGCCCTTTCAACAGGAGTCTGGAAGAAGCTCTTTTTTTTCAGATAGGTTAAATTTAGCACTAAATTCCACTCAGTTATGAAGTGTTGTGCTCAAAGTGAGAATACTCCTTCTAAATAATTTCTTGCTACTGAGAGGAACTGAGATGCTCTTTTGTCAGATTTAAATCAGAAGAACTGAATCTCCAGTTGTGGAATTGAGAAGTCTTAAACTTGGCATTTTGATAATCAGTCATAATAGATTTAGAAAATCTATACACTTTATCTGTAATAAACACAATAATACGGTTTTGTTTAAAATCATATTTTAAGCAACATCCAATACTGTTCTGGTGAGAACAGGCAGCAGCTGCTCAAGGACAGAAGTATAAATTTTGAAACACAGAGATATTGCTACATTGTATAGGATGCAAAAAATATAAGAATACTACGCAATGTAAAATATATCTCTGACAACTGGGTAGTCCTCAGTTCATAGGTTCCAAAATCTACTTTTAAAAAAACTAGTAAATATTTTTTTTCCCTAAAGTATTGACTTTCATTCTGATTAAAACAAAACTGTAATAACTTAGTCCAGAGCTACTTTCTGGGGAGCTGAGGGATTAACACTTGCTGGTGTCATCAATGCTCTTGTGCCACAGCTGTGGTGCTGCACAGCTAACCCCAATTTACCAGCCTAAGGCAGTAGAGGACCTGATTTAACAGTGAACATAGTGGTGGTGCTGAGTTGGTGCTTAGACTTAACCATTCTATGATTCTAAACCTAGTTGAGTTGCTCTGATCCCATAACTCCACTGAGGTACATACATGCTTCAGCAAGGTGTTCCATGGAGTTATCCTTTCCTGATTTGTTTTCTCTGTATTTTAAAATTAATCCTACTGCCACTGTAGTCACTGCTCCTTTCCTCATCTCCTAGTGCTCCTTACTTCCATTTCATGCTGCAGTTTTTGATATAATATGTTTTTGCTAGGCTTTTGGATATAACTACTGCTGTATAGTAGGGACAGAACCCATCCAACAGTCTGTGATATATTGAATTTAAATAAGGCAATCTAAGTACTTGATTAATTTTCCATTAGCAGTAAGTCACTATTATGCAATCTGTTTCTGAAGATATCACACAGTATTAAGCAGTTATTATGTACTCCTTCTTTATGAGTCTGTTCCAGTGGTTTTTTTCACAGTGACTGAGTGCTGCATCACAGTTTACATATGCAAATTAAAGCTGCCATATTAAACCCTTAATTCTTAATTGCCTTTAGGATATTATAAGAATGGCCTGGCCAAACTTTCATTTCCCAGCCAAATCCTTAGATCTGAGAAGTTTTAAAAACTTTTTTCTCCTCTCTTAATCATCAAGCCCCAAACAGAAGATGTTGATTTTCACCTGAACCATCTTCAGCTACTGCAAAATCCTCACAGTATGCTTCAAAGCGACCCTCACTCAGCAAAGTTTCCACTAGAAGTTTCCTGTAAGAGTCTGGGCAGAACCAAGGCTAAGCAAAGATCTTTGAGTTTGTCCCAGAGGATTTAGTACCTCCTGTGTAACACACAAGTTTTATTGTGCATGGCTTTGTATTTTTAAACCTGAATAATTCAACCTGTGTTAAATAATTAATTTGGGGGAATTAGCATTTTAGAGATCCCTTGTATGAAAATAGTCAAATGTAGTGTGCTGCTATGTTTAAGTTTTATCATGTAAAATTGCTCACTTGATTTTATATCCATATTTTTATACTTTACAGTCAGACAGTATAAATAATAAAACTAGCCACAGCCCTACTTTTGTTATTTTGATATCTAATAAAATGCACTGAACTCCCTCCACAGTTTCTATAATGTTCAATATGTATTTTTTCTATCAAGTCAACACTTACATATTGCTTTATCTAAGGACCTTGAATTTTACATGAACCTCAATTAATTAATGAAACTTTGAAGCAACTTTGACAGACAAGAATGAATTATGGGTAAATGAAGACACAGGAGATTTTTTGAGTTGCTAAACTTCAATACAGGTGAGATCAGAATGAAGAACAGAGCTGCAGCCCGTGGAGGAGGCCATGCCAGAGCAGGTTGATGCCCAAAAGAGGTTGTGACCCTGCCTGAAAATTGTATTGAATTCAATACAATTTGAAAGTATGGTAGAGACAGAACCCATCCAACAGTCCATGATATATTGAATTTAAATAAGGCAATCTAAGTACTTGATTAATTTTCCATTAGCAGTAAGTCACTATTATGCAAAGCCCTTCAAAGCCATTCAGACTGTTACACACAAGCACTTTGCTGGTGCAGTGCAGTCCAGTCCATGCGTGTGCATTTAAGTCCTTCTTTAGGCAAGCAATTAAAATATCCAAATAAAACTGCTTGCTTAGAATTAAAACAGCTAAATTCAGGAGACCTACTCTTGTTAGCAATTAATTTCTGGTTGGTGTGTTTTCCAACTAAAAACAAATGCTCTTAAAACAAAACTAAATAATCAGGCCAAAGTCATTCAAAATTAATTCAATTACCAATCAACTCATCAGCATCTCTTTCATCGTCTTAGTGTTGAAGAATAGCACAAATTTAGCTTTGGGAAAGGAGACTCCAAGCATATGACACCCATATTTATCAGAATTGATCCAAGTAAAATGGTGAAATATTGAATCCAATTCTGTGGTTCATATTTGCTTTATTTTACAATCAGATCACTGTGCAGGAGGAACCCCTTACATGAATAGGATCTGAAAGAAAGAAGGAATAACAAGCCAACACTTTTATCTTTGCTTCATTTTGACCTCTACATACACCTGTAGGGGCATCCAGGTCCACCACGAGTCCAAGGCTCTGGGTATTTTGAAGTCGTTAATCTACAGAGAGCTTGGAGATGATTGCTCATTCTTGCTCCACTCACAGAATCAGAGAAAAAAAACTCAGAAGAGTTGAGCTACTACTGTCCCTCCATCTCAGACCAGAGACAGAGGAAAAACTCTTGGGAAAATTCATCTCAACAAAACGGGATATTTCATTTGTTCCTCTTCTGGGTTCCTACCTAGGAATCAATAGCAGAAACACATGAGACTTAGACTATTTCAAAATTTTCTCACAGATAGGTATCAGTGTATTCAGTAGCCAGCTTTTTTTAAAACAGAAACATGGCTCATCTGATTTTCTGTGTGTGATTTGCACTAGCCAAACATCTGATTTAAAGAGAAGATACCTTTTCCAGTTGGGCTGTTTAATGTTGCAAGGTGAATGGTTTATAAAATCCCATAGCGTTTCACAATAATACTGTGTCATTAGAATTCTAAAATCTTATCTTTCTAAAGGTTGTTTCTAAAGGCACATAGACTTTTTCAGATTTGTCTTTGGGATTATGAAGTCTCGCTACTACTAACCATCCACCCTGAGTATAATATGTTAACAAAAATCATAGAATGGTTTAAGATATCTATGGAACCTTCTTCTCTCCAAGCTGAACAACCCCAACTCTCTCAGCCTTTCCTCATAGCAGAGGTGTTCCACCCCTCTGATCATTTTTGTGGCCCTTATCTGTTCTCACTCCAACAGGTCCCTGTCCTCCCTGTGCTGGGACCCCAGAGCTGATGCAGCCCTGCAGGTGGGGTCTGAGCAGAGCAGAGGGGCAGAATCCCCTCCCTGGCCCTGCTGCCCGCGCTGCTTTGGATGCAGCCCAGGGTACAGCTGGCTTTTCTGAAGCTGAATTATGTTCAAATGCAGCGCAATCATCAGCAGTCAGCACCATTGGATGGAGTTTTGAGGGGGCTGAATGGTTTTAAAAGTCCTAGGTCAGTCTCCTACAAGTGATGGAAGGTAATAGACTTAAGAGGTCCATATGTACAGGGTGCTGCTGAGCATGCCTAAGACATTTGCTGTTCAGAACATAGATGTCACCAAAATTTTTGTGTGTACTGTTTCAGGTGCCTGTACAGAGGTTGACTTGAAATTGATTCAAGTCTCCAACCTAGAAATTCGAATTTCTCTGCAGTCCATCCCAAGCATGATAGTAAGCAATTTCAATGTGGACTAGATTCTCACATCAACTGAACAATCCTGATTCATGACATCCATCTTTAAAATAAACAAATTAGCTAATCTAATGGGTGAAAGAAGAATAAACCAGCAGTTAACTTCAATATTTTGGACACAAAATAATTTTATTTGAGGTGTAACACTTCAGGCACTACTTTTTTTTTTTTGTTTCACTCACATATGGTGGGGGGTGGTGCTAAAATACCTCACAGTGTTGTTTTATGTCAAGTATTCATACTATAATTGGATAATACTAACAGTGTGTACTGAGTTTGGCTGTTAATGGTGGACTTAATTTTTTTCCTATCAGCCTGAATGGTGCTGTGTTTTGGATTTGTGATTAAAACACTGTTGATAGCACACCAGTGCTTTGGCTATTACTGAGCAGACTTCCTTTTTTTTCCCATCCTGCTGCAACAGCTAGTGGGCTGGAAGTGTGCAAGAAGCAAGAAGCTGGAAGGGGAGACAGCTGGGACAATGGAGAGCAGCTGCCCAAAGGGATATTCCAGGCAATGTAATATGTTCAGCAATAAACCTGAGGGAAGGGGGCTCTGTGGGAGGTAGCCATTGCTTGGAGACTCATGGGTCATTGCTCTGCTACTGGTCATCTTCATGCCTACATGGCTCAGGTTTTGTTTGCCTTTTTGTCTGCCTTTTCGTCTTTCCATCACTCACTGAACTGTCATTGTCTTGACCCGTGAGTTTTTTTGCTTTTGCTCTTCCTACTCTCTCTCCTCTCCAGTTAAAGGTGAAGACACAGTGAGCAGCTGGGTAGGGCTTGGCTGTGGCCACGGTGAGTCCACCACACACAAGCACATTATTAGAATCTCACAATGCTGCAGACAGAAGAAATTGATTTCTGAAGATAAAAGATAGGAAAGAAATAATGGAAACATAGTGATCTATCAAAATGTCAACCCATCTTATCTCTGTAGTCAGAAGGTGTGAGTTTATGTGAACAGGATTTGAAAAATATAAAACCAGGTATAAAGATTAAAATAAGACCAGAGCAATGCGAAAACTAATAACACATAGATCATAATAGGAGCAAAGATTGGTGCATTTTCTCAAGAAGTATTCCATTATCTCCTGAAAGAAAAGCAAATATGACAATTGTCATATGTAAAGTGTTACAATTGGCTTGTAGTCAGCAAACTAGGAAGCTGTAGATTGCAAATATCCTGTATTCTTGAAGTAATGGTGCAAGGTCTGTGCACATCCTTCTCCCTCATCTTGCTTTTTTCAGAAGAGTGTAGGAGTTCTAGAACAGATGATGCAATGAGTACTTTGCAGAAAACAATGTGCAGTAAGACTTGTTTGCAAAGTAAATATCTGTCCAAAATCTTAGTGAAGGAGCTTCTTCAATAAAATCTACAGCAATATCCCTTTCAGGAGAGGTGATCACCTTAGTCTGAATGACCCATTTTTTTATCCTTTTGTAGTCTTCAAAACAGCAGTAGGTGTCATTAAAAATAAATTCAAACTCCGGAGCAGAGATCTGATCTCATTTCAGTTTCTCAAGTCCATAATGCTTTTGCTCACTAGATGAGATGGTTTTCTTGAGAAGGACCCCTATTCCAAGTGCACATACAACATTGCCACCTCTAAAAGACTTCTAGATCATTGCCTTTTTTTAATCAACAAGCATGTTGAGAAAGTTCTTCTGTACAGCAATGTCCTTTCCCTGTCCCACAGAAGGCAATTTGAATGCTGTACTCTGGGTGCTCTGTACACTTAGCAGCACTGAAAACAGGTCTCCAAACACAAGATACTTCAGATATTTCCCAGTTCTGAGTGGGGAGAAACTGAAGGGACCCTCTGAGCTCTGTCCATGTGTTTATATATGTGTCCATGGCACAAGCACATGGACATTTGCAGACTTAGCTAACCACTTCAAATTCCTTGGTACTCAGTAGGACACTGTATATTTGTTTTATTAAAGGAATTCTAAATGCTCATTTTGCTAAGAAAGGACCTTCCAATAGTATATATTAAAACTTAAATTAAGTATTTATGCTTTCTCCTTTGGATGTACTAGGAGCAGTAGTCAGTGGTTACAACCGCTCTGTTCCAGTGCTTTTTCATGGCTCTTTTCCTCTCCTGTCTTGATTCTGTTGTTGACACTCAGCAACTTGCACAAATCAGATAGTTGAAGCTGGATTAAGTGAATCCCAACAAAAGACAGATAATAGCAATCTTTCCCTGGCTGGATATCCACTATTGGGTGTAAAACTACCTTTTAAATGAGGAATTAAAGAAGGACTCATTTATCTTCTAATAGTATATACCTTAATGCTTCCTTACCATCTCCCCCACACCAGCCTCTGGCAAGAAGGGCTGCACAGGGCCTTTACAGGAGCAGAATCAGAGAATTCCCTTGCTTGGCTGAGGCAGCAGCTCTGCCCTGGCTTTTCAGCACACAGACTTGTGAATGATGAACCAACACGACCACATCAATTCAAGCACTGAGTGATAAGAACGCATTTGTTGCCACTGATTTTATGCAACAATTTGGCTCTCTGATGACAAGATTATACAAAAGTCTGATTTAGCTAAATATTCGCTATCGTTCCTCATTTGCCCAATTGATGAAGCATTCAGTGCCTCAGAGCACTTTTCAGCAGATTTCTTGAAACTCTTTCATGCTCTGCAAGTTTTTGCAGATCTGCTACATTTCTAATGTTTATAGTTCTGCGACGTGGGTGAGCATTTTTGATGTTCTGAAAATCTTTTATTGAGGGAAAAAAAAAAGTCAGAAATTTACTCTTCATAATTCGTTACAAATTTTAATGTTATTTTACACAAGAAAACCATCCTTCAGGATTAGGTGAGTCTTGAAGATCATGATGTCAATTCAGAGATGCAAAATGTGCAGTCCATGCAGATTTTGACTTGTCTTTGGCATTTAGGGGAGAAAAGATTTCTGGTAAAGTCATAGTAAAACTTGCATGTACAACATTGCAATTATTCCTATGGAAAAAAAAATGAAAAATAATCAATTTTTTTAAAGAAAAATTAATGTGAAAAATTAATCTGACTTGATCAGTGCTCTATTTAATGCCCACTGAAGAGAGGATTACAAGAAAATATTACTAAGTATTTCAAGTATTTATGAGGTCCAGATTACCTAATGTCTATAACCAAGAATGGAGATAGAGCAAAGTGCTATGACTTAGCCATGATTAAGTAGGAATGTCTCTGGCAGACCTACTCCTCATCCTTCTGGTTGCACAGTGCCTTGGAGGAGTAACAGGCTATGCTTACATTTCAGTTGATCATGTTTTTGAAAATCTGAATGTGATTTTTTTTTAATACAAAAACCTCACCCAAATGAGACGTTTCACAAGCTGACAGAGGCTTCATTATGCTTGAATTTTTTTTCTAGTACTTTGTAAAATGTTTTTTCATCTGACAATTTAAAACACATCCCACAGATAGAACTGTGCAGGCCATAATACACATGAAGCAAACAGAGACTTTAAACATAATATTTGCCTGTAAAGGAAAAGAACAGCAACTGAGATATATAAATCAAACTGTTGATCATGAAAATTCTGCGGTGAAAGATAAAACTAACAAGAATAGAGAAATGCATGAGGCTGCTTCTATGCATCACCAGCCTCTGTTTGCTTGAAAACCTAGATAATAAACCATCTTTTTGTAGAGTAAGATGAAAGGCTGTTGTGTTGGGCACTTTATGAGCCAAACTAATTAGGCATTTGCTCCAATCCAAATCATGATGTTGCAGAGTACCATAAAATAAGGAAGATTTATAATATAAAAAATATGGAGGGCATTAGTAAAAATCACGTGTAAATCAATTGCTGTTTGCTGTTTGGTTTTGGCTGATTTCCCGGGGCCATACCTCAGAAAAACAAATTTGATAAAGTGCACTTGAAGTTTTATCTGCATAAATTTCTGTAATTAGGCTTCCTACAGCAAAGTAACACAAATGACTCTCTGCTATGCCAATCCCCAGAAAAATAATGCAGAATCCCATTTGGGCTATTTCTGTGGCCCAGAGTGCATGTCTTAATTTCCAGGGATTTCAGGAATTGCACCTGCAAACCCAGAGATATTTGTAATGATTTATTCTGGAAATGTAATACCAAAATTCTGGATTATTTTCCTTGACTGGATTTTATAAACAGAGTATGATATAATGTTAGAAAGGATTAGAGACAGAAGTTTTTATCCTCAGTGTTGGTATGTGCACTGCAAAATATACACGTCACTTAAAATGTTCAGCTGTATGAATAATGCCTCTCTAGTTCATGTCCAAATGAAGAGGAGAGAAACTGAAAAAACTCAACAGCCAAAATAAAGTTGGAATGAAGTGGGAATATTTTAACGCTATTTTAAAACTCATGGAAACTTAATTTCAGATTAAACACAAATGTTTCATTCTTCAGAGAACACATTATTTGTATTCCATTTATTTGAAGAAGTTGCCTTGTTCTACAGAGTATGGCAAGCCCGACACTACCAGAGAAGGCAAGCTGAGCTGAGGGAGCTGGGAATGCCCACGTTGTGCCTCTGGCAGGGATGCTTCCTTCAAACATTCTGCAAAGACCTTAGGAAGCAGTTGCACAGAGAAAAAATTACTTCAGGCCTGAAACAGGTTAATATGGCAACAGGACTAGATGACTATTCAGAATTTAATAATTCATGCTTTCCTGACTGTTAGCAAAATCAAATTAAATGATTGTCATTTCTGCCTGGAATTCTTCAGATCTGAGCCACAAGTCTGCTTTGCAGGATCTGCCAGGTCACTGGACACCACTGAACATTTACAGCCATTTCAAAACATGTCTGGATTTTCTTGTTCAAATGTAAACAACCAAAGGTATAAATCCAATTGTGAGCATGAGACAACTGCAATATTTTAGTCAAATGAAACTGCAAATCATACAAATGTTTTGCCTAAGCAATTGTGAATATATTACAATGGTAATCATTCTTTCTTGTGCACTCAATAATTTATTGTCTTTTAATTCCATGTGAGGAAAAATATTATATGCTTTTTATCCATTTTAACAATAGAAAGGAAGTGTTTATTTTTGATTTCTTACCTATGCATGCTTTTCCTAGAGTGATTGCATATTTGCTGTAGCCTTGCTCTCCTCAAAACAAGAGTATTTACTAAAATTGCTGCTATAAACCAAAGAAGTGTTACAGCATCTCAGATAAGATATTCTGAACAAACCTCTGCATTTCCACAGCTTTCTTTCAAAAAGTTGGCTGAAGAACAACCAGGAATCTTGATGATCTATAGCACCTAGAAACTGCATAGCATAAGTATCCCATAAATTACAAGATCTTTTAGGAGAGCAATATGAATAAGGATCTCAAATCCCATTTGGACTTCTCATAGGAAAATCACCCACTCATCAGCTGAGCTAAGTTGAGTTAGTTCTGGGTCCGAGGAGACCCTGCCAGGATGGGCACACAGCTTCCAGCTTCCCACTAACATACTTAGTGTTAGCTCAAGCTGCCTTGTAGCATTGCCACACACAAAGTTTCAAAAGCCTCATTGTAAAGCTTCAGTGAAGATCCACGTATTTTTGCATTCGGTTGTATTAAAACAAAACTGTCGTATTAAAAAGTGGTTTGTGTTCTCCTTTGTCCACAGCCATCTCAAGTGAAGGTAGTTGGAACACCCCAACTCTTGAGTGAGTTTCTGAGAGAAGTTAATAAACCTGTGAGCATGAGTGGCATCAGCAGCCACTCAACACTTCCTCAACACACCTTGTCTCAAAAAGCAGCTAAGTTGCTGCTGGGGTGATGAGTCCTGTGTCTGAGACACATTGAAGAGCCAAAGTGAATCCTGGGTTGTGCTTTTCATGAAGAGGTTAATTTCCACCATCAAAATGGAGATTTTAAATATTTAACTTCAGGCTTTCCATGTAGCTTTTCACTATTTGAGGAATGACCCATTGCAAAATCCTAAAGATTTTATTATCTCAGGATATTTGTTCTCATCTATACCTAACCTTTCTCTCATCAAACAGCGGGAGGAATCTTATGGGATTAAAATCGCTGCTGTTACAGCAAGGGCACTACATTAAAAGGTTGCTAGGGCATTAGCACATGATGATTTGGCCTTTTTGCCATTTCTAATGGGCTTAATGAAAATGGCAACATTCACCCTCCTTCCTTGAGGCATTTAACTTTGTGCCTGAGGTGGGAGCCCATGTGGGAGTGGAGGAGGCTCCCAGCATGGCTGTTCTCAATTACTCTCCAAAGGCTGCCTTCACTGCAAAGGGACTCTGAGGTCCCAGCCCATGCACACAAGTCAAAGGTCTAAAATTATCTCCTGGCTCTGTTATAGCCAATTTTCCTGCACTTCACATGGCCAGGCTGTGTGGGACGCTGCGATTAGAACCACACCACACAAAGTTGTTCAAAACTGTCACTCATGGGAAATTCTGCTGCCTTGGTAAAATATAATGACCTCTAATGATGTATAATTCCGTTTTGGAGGATTGTAATTAGCGATAAACCAAAGCTGAAAGATTGTGTAGGTGAATTGCAGTTTATAGAATTATAGGGCCTGCCCTTTCTGCCATTTAGTTCTGTAGGCTCTGAGCCATGGAGCAGTTGCAGCTCCACTCCTCACACCCCACTGAGCAGGGCAGAAACTGAAACTTACTCATTCTCCCATTGGGAATTGCTGCACAGCAAGTACAAAACCCAGAGAGGTGGAGAATATCATAACCCAAGAATAACTTAAAGCTAGGATATTTCCAGGGGAAAAAGACGCCTGAATTCTCTTGGATGCAAGAGGGAATTAAATGTGAGGATGCCACATTCTGAGCAAGTGCTAAGATACTGCTCAAAAACAGCAGCATAAGACTAAAGATTCAATTTTAAAAGAAGAAACTGTTCCTGCTTCTGCTTTAGAAAGAAAGAAGATGTGCTATCCCTGCTGTAGGATTCAGAGGTGAGAGTCTCAAGTGCAGAGAAGCACTTATCTACCACCCTGCATGAGGCATCTCAGTCCTGGAGAGAAATGGCATTCATCATCTATCCTGTTTTCAGTATTTCTCCACAGCCTGACCTTGGCTGGCTTCCCAGCCAGTGCCCTGCTTTAGCTGCTCTCATCTTTGGACACTCCCTCCTTTGGGGCATCACTCTTCCTTCCCAGCGCTTGGTGAAGACATCAAGCAAATAGGCAGGGACAGGGCATTTCAGTGCAGCAGTGAGGCACCCAAACACCTGATTGTACCAGCACCAGAAAAATTAAATGTCCTACTATTTCCCCATCTCATAAAGGAGAACACCTGTGAGAGACAGTGCGTTAAACACTGTGAGATGCTCAGAAACCATAATAATTCGGGGCTGTGGAAGAGCACCAAGGTATGCTCAGTGGCAGCCCCTTTGATTTAGGAGCATCTTAACAGGTCTCTGACTGAAGTTACTGTGGCAGTGATTTTCTGTGTCAATGTTTAGCACCCAGGAATTCACATTAAAGTTAAATGAACAGAGAATACCATACTTTCTTCTCCTAGATGTTTAATGTTTTTTAATACATGTACATATTATCCAAAAATTTATGTTTTTTTTTTTTTTTTTAATTCATTGAATGTTTCTTGCTAGGTCTTCGTTTCATTTACAGCCTTCAAACATGGTTCTGGGTCATAGCAATGTTACAAAATGAAAGCAAATTTTTCCCTGTTTGGGAAAAAATAGTGTTGTATAACTGACAATTACTTCTCAGGCAAAAGGCACAGGGACCTATTAACTTTTGCACTGGAGTTAAAGTGTCCCTCATTTTGATGCATAATCAGAGATATATACCGGGGATCTATGGAGAACATGAATTCCTATAACTGAAACCCTGGCCTCTTCTCAAGCTGTGAAATGCTTTTGTGAAAGAGCACTGTTATTATGAGTATATGCACTTGAATTGTAAATTCTCAGGGTGTAATCTCAGACTTGGGTATGCATATGTGAGATAGTGATACGAGAATACATACGACTTCATTGCTTGAATAAACTGATGTTAAAAGTAGTGATTTACTTTTCATGGTATTTTTGTCTCTTAGCAACCTCAATTGTTTTCATCGTAGCGCATTTCTGTTTGAGTTATTCATTAACTTACAGTACTTGAAAGTGGTTATTACTATAATCTTTTTGGTTATGAACTGTTCTTTTAGGCTACAAGCTAATAACAAGAGAGGCAGCCACTTTATATTTTAAAAGTTTTTAAATGTTATCAGATGAAATAATTCTCTTATTGGAGTGTTAACAGGGTTACCTGTGTTAACAGGGTAACCTGAGAGACATCTTTTCTGGATAATTTAGTCTCAGACCTCAAGCGTGCATCAATTAAAACATATTCCAAACTTTCATATGTACTTTATGCATCATCTGTGGATCTGAATAACATATTTTGAGCAAATGCATTTCTTGGTTGTATTTATTGGCCAAGGCTACTAACTACTTCTCTGCTTTGGTTTTCTATTAAAGTTCTGTTCACTGAGGGGTTTTTTATTAACTTACTTCAAGAAGATTAGCGTGACATAGCCTAATAGTTGTTATAGCTTTTTAGGAAGTTCAGTTATTAAACTTCTTATGGGATGCTATCTCATCTCCATGCATTACCTGGAGTAGTCATCTCCATCACAAAATTGCAAGAGAAGGAAAAAGAAAAGACAGCACTTGCAAGGATTCAAGTTTACGTTGGTGTCCTTTTCAAAGGATGTAGGCTCAGATGATATCCATGAAAATGTACCAAAAATATATGAACTCTTATATACATTTCTCAATATTTATTCTTTCCTTCTTTTGAAAACACTGACTATTTTTATGTGTGTAAATTATTAAAATCACACAGTACTAATATTTCAACATAAGGAAATTATTGTCTTGGAACAAATATTCCTCTATAGCATCCAAATCATGAATAGAACAATTAATAAATGTGATCTGTACTGAAGCAGAGGAACTGAAATGAAACTTGACAATTAGGAGAGAGACCTAATTGTCTAAATCAAATAAGGGCAGAAGGTGAGTCACTGGTCTCTATAATCATGACAGAAAAAATTCAGTTCTGGACTGTAGCAAAGTGTTTCCTCAGAGAAACAGAAGCACCTGATAAGTGAGTCACTGTGGGCAATAAACTGATGTACCTGAGACACCTGTATGAGGAAGATGTATTTGGTAATAAACCATGCCTGACCTACAAATGGCAATGGGAAGCTCAACAAAACATCATCTTATATTGCACTTGTCACAGATGTTTGGGCCTCTGCAGTGCTCCCTGGGATTTGTACCTGTTTAGGTTCATTGATCAGTAATGGAGAGAGTGGAGTCCAAGAGAACATGTTTCTCCAACTTGACATTGAAGAAGTTGTGAAACTGTTCCTTTAGGTCCACAACTTTCCAAGAAGTCCATTCCATTCCCACACAACAAAAAATTTTACTCTTCTGAAAATAAAACTTTCCTCTAAAAGCAAAGAAAGAAAATATTTTTTGCTACACTTAAATGAAACTACAACTTTTCAGGGGCACTCCCTATGCTCTTTTAAAGTTCATGATTGCTGCTTTGATGTCTCCTTTAATAAATGGAGATATGGCAACAAACTTCACACATCTTCATGACTTGGCTGTTGGCTTCTACTGATTTAATTTGAGTTGCCATAGCTTTTCACTTATTATTAGTGAACTTATTATTAGTTTAGTGGTCATACCTAACAGCAACAAAAATAAAAGCTTACTGTGGTGGAAACTTTATCAAAAGAAAGCCTAGAAGACTGTGAAAGGATGCTGAACTCAAGAAGGGGAACAGAAGGAAGGCTGAAGACAGAGATGCCAAGAGGGAAAGAAACACCTACTTATTTCTGCAGAAAATCCTCTCAATGTTTAAAGGCCTGTTTGGTAGTGTCCTCATCTACTTCTACCAGCTGATGTTACTTGCTGATTTATCTTCACTACAAACCCCCTATCAGACAAAACTGCAGTTAAAAAAAAAAACAAAACAAAAAACAAAACAACAACCCCCATCAAAAAAAAAAAAACCAAAAAAAAAAACCCGAGCCACCCCCACCCAAACAAAACAAAACAAAAACAAAGAAAAAAAAAAACCAAACAAAACCCACAAAGAAATCAACAAAATTCTACCACACTCTGGTAGAAGAGAGTGAATGGAGAAAGGATTCCCCAAGCCTGAAAAATTCTCCCTTAGGCAGTCATTTGTTTGAGGAAATATAGAAGTAATTGCATTTTAATTGGACATAATCTTATTGGAACAGGGAATAGTGAATTTAGCACATTAAATAAATACAATCAAACTACTTTCTAATTACCTTCATACAATCTCAGTAAGGAATTTGCAGTCAGATTAGGGTGTTTCAGGCAATTACATTAAAGACTTTCTAATTCAGAAAAGAATCCAGCTGGCACTGAAAAGCAATATTGTCCTTTCAGTGCAAAATGCAACATTCTCCTGGTTTCCTTTAGTCTTTTTTTTATCAGTTCTTTTGGTTTGCTGGGGTTTTTTGGTTTTTTTGTTTGGGTTTTTTGTTGTTGTCATCGGGGTTTGTTTTGGTTTGGTTTTTTTTTCAAGAATAATGGAGTTTGGAAGGAAGTGATAGATCCTAGAGCAGTACATCTTAATGCATGTTTCAACCCACAGAACATGGCAGAAAAAGGAACTGAACACCAGCAGCCATCACTATTGCTGCACGTGCTCCGTGTCCTGACAGATGCTACAGACACACAGGATATGGTAAAATGCAAGTAATGTTTTCACACATTCATTTTTCATTCTAAAACTACAGCTTAAAATGGACAGAGTAGAGGGGGAGCATGCCTGATAAATGTCACCTTAAGATCCTTGGAACTGGCTAAGGCAGCATCAGAGGAGTGCCTGCCCTGTTTGAGAAGCTGCGGAGAATAGAGAAAGAAGGCAAACACAGCACCTTTCCTTTAAAAAAAGTCAAGCATTTACAAACTAATCCACTTAGTTTACCATAGAAATTCTGCTAAAAATAATTAACCAAGGTCTCAAATGAAGACATACTAAAACAAACTTGTTATGAACAAATACTCTCAATGCAGCACAGCTTTTTCCATGACTGCATAACAGGCAGAAGGCCTTGCTTTGGCACAAGCCATTTGTTTGCTTGTCAAGTATTGCATAGAATTTGATAGGCAAAACCATGGATTCGGCTTCACTTTTCTAAAACATGATACAACTACCATAGGCTGGATATAGCATTAGTTAGAAGACCTCCTTCAGGTAGAAATCTTTAGTTGATTATCAAAATGGAAGGTTGAACTGTTCAGTAGGGATGTAGTGATAACACCAGGGGTAATGGCTATAAACAAGGAGAGGGTAGGTTTAGATTATAGGAAGAAATTTTGTCTTTTGAGGAGTGTGAGGCACTGGCACAGGTTGTCCAGAGAAGCTGTGGATGCCCCATCCCCAAAAGTGCTCGAGGCCAAGTTAAGAGGGGTCTTTGAGCAGCCTGATCTCATGGAAGTCATCCCTGCCCGTGGCAGGAGGGTTAGAGCTGTGTGACCTTTAAGGTCCATTCCAGACCAAACCATTCTGTGACTCTATGACATGCCCTGGATACAGTACTCTTCAATTACCTCCTGTACCACCTGGAAGACCAAACAGAAAGTATGTGCTATTGAATTTTCAAGTGACAAGAGGCTCAGAAACAAGAACTGCCTTGGAAGCAGAATGCAATACAAAATGAACTCCTGTGGACGGTTCTGTAAAACACGGACAAAATTCAACAGGAATAAGTACTCTGTATTTATATCAGGATATTGAATTTTACAAGTGTCCAGGGAAACAATTCATTAGAAATATTTTCCTAGAAACTCTAGGGACATCACAAGCTGGAAATCAGTTATAACCATCTTAACTGTTAAAAATGTGTGTGTGTGCATTAGAATATAGCCTGCAAGACACAAGAAGCAGTCCTTACTCTTTGCACCATACTGGTAAATGTTTTGCCCTAATACTGTGCTCAACTTCTGAAACTGCACTCTAAGGAAAAACACTTAAACATTAGGGATAGTTCAGAGAAGAAACTGGTAAGTGGTTTATATAAAAGAAAGGGGGGGAAATTGCTTTTCATTTTCATGCCTATTGATTCCAGTAGCAGAGGGCTAGAAAAGTTCCATGTTAGATAGTATGAAAACTTTGCTAATTATATGGCTCTAGGCCTCTACACTGCCTGGGAAATTGGGCTGGAATAACTGATTATGATATGGAGTAGTGCCTCTTTACAAACTTCCATGAAACATATTATATTGTCATTTTTGAAGCAAATAAAAATGTTCATACTATTTTAAATCAGATGGCACTAATACCTGGAGAAATTTGCTTTTTAATATACTCGCAATTGTAAATAAATTTGTGATGATCTTACTAGCTGCTGTTCTATCATAATATGCTTTTATGACAGCTCTTTTTAGACTTGTAAAGTTCATATTTTGATAACTGTATTTCATAACTACCTAAATTCACTGAAACTGACATATTCAGTTAATTCCCATCTTGCTCATTACTTATAGCAAATTGTAACTAAGACTATTTTATAGAATGAATTACAGGAATTAGCCAAAAGCTGTTCATTTCAGCTGTCTAAAGAGCATTGAAAATGCCCAGATTTCCTATCAAAAACTCAAAGTGAGTAAAGTGACATGACAGACTCATGTGTGGCCCTAATAAGTGAAAAAAAAACATATAATGGTGTAAAAGGGGTGCTTTAACTGATTGAGTAGCAATTGTGTAGCTTACAATAAATTCTGAAGCACCATAGAACAATATACAGATTTCAGAAAAGGAAATTTTCTGAAAAGGAAAATCCTTTTTCCTTCAGAAAAGGAGCTGTGCCAGCTCCTATGGGGAAAAGTCTAATTACCATTTTGAGAGCAAAAGAAAAAACTTTAGATTTGAACTACAGTTTTCATAGAGACAGAACCATAAAGAAAAGTGTGTTTTAAAAAGGGTAAAAATCATTCTTCCTTCAGTAAATCACATGAATTTAATTTGTTCATAAGTACAATTTTCTTACATGAAGATCTGAGCAATTTTCACTACTTAAAATGAAAGCACAGGTGTTTCCCATCAGGTTTTTGTGAACTCACATCACTGGGTCTTGCTTTGGAGATTGGGAGAATCTTTTTTAAACCAGCACGGGCAAGACTGTGAAGAGGCCCAGGTAGCTCAGCTGAAAATGAGGCTTCCTGGATCGGAAATATTTATAATATTTTATACTCAGAGGTCCATGAGATTCTGTTGCATGATGTCTGTTCCCAGTGCTGTGCCTCCTGCGTAGTCACCTGCATCAGTGAGGTGTATGTCTGGGTTCAAAAATATTACCTTGATCAAGAGAGCAACTTGGTTTTATTTAGCACTTTTCACTAACTTTCTGGGACTTTTCATCTTTTCTGGGACTTTTACTGATATTGTTTCATACCTGCTACATTAAACTAATGCCTAGTAGTTCACAATTTATAATTAAAATTGAATCTGTAGTCTGACAGACCAATATTAACTCTTCAGTAAAAAAGATTAGTTTAATTAAGAACGCATCTCATTCTTTCACTGTGCCAAATTCTCTAAGCTGGTAATTTTTAACACCTGGATTTTTCATTGAAATAACTGCAGGTATGCTATCTAAGCAATGCAAGATATTTTTATCACACATGAAATTATGTTTTTAATATGGTAAGCTCATGACTTAATCATCCGGATGAAACTACATTCATGAGCAGAGTAGCATTTAAGTACTGCCGTGACTTCAGCAAGAGCACATCCATGATGCAGAAGGTATCCTTCAGCTGGCATTAACAGGATTTTGTGCCATGTTCAGCAGTGGCAGCACATTCCCTTTGCGGGGAGGACAGAGCTGTGACATTGGCAATGGACAGTTATCGATGCAGGACGCCCCCAGCCATGGAATGATGTGTAACGACTCCAATGATTTCAGAAGGCTGAAGAAAAGCTTTATTAAGCTATATTATATTACACTACATCCTATACTGTACTAAAACTAAAACTATATTATACTAAAGAAAAAACCCATGACCCTTTCCAGACAGTCACGACACGGCTTTGACCCAATTGGTCAATCACTCCAAACAACCATCAGGAGAGTGCAATTAAAAAATCCCTTTTGGTAAACAATCTCCATAACATATTCCACATGTGCCAAACAGCAGGAGCAGTGAATAGAGATAAGAATTGTTTTCTCTCTCTGAGCATTCTCCCTGCCTTCCCCAGGAAAAATCCTAGGAGAGAGAATTATGTCTCTTTCTGTTCAGAGAATGTGAATACCACAGACAGTGGTTCCCTCCATGCCAGGCAGTGTCCAGCTGGGCCTTGGGGGCAGCCAGGACAAGCCTCTCACTGGGGACACCGCTGCAGGCACCGCTTTCCTCCTTGGCACTGACTCCCTTCTGCTTCCCTCCAACAGAGACCACGTGCTTATTTAGGGCTGGGGCAAAAAGAGATGCAGAGACATGAGGTGAAGACAGATGGGTAACATGTCTTGCATGTTCCTTCTCAAGCAGGGGTCTGTCCAGCTGGTGTGTTTTATGGTATGGCTGCACCAGGAAGCACTAGTCTAGGTTAATTTTTTTAATTTATTTTTACGAGAGGGTAATCATTCATACAGGTTTCTCCAGTCTCTTTTTCTCCAGCCATCCAGCTTATGAGATATTAAAGGCTCTTGACCACTTCTATGGCACAGTTGCTTATCTAAGGCAGGACTAAAACATAAATTTTAAAATTTCTTCACAAATTTTAAAATCTGCACATGACATTTACATATTCTTTTTAAGATGTTAGAGAGAAGTATTAAAGTTCTCTGTCCTGTGGCTCTTAAACAGAATACCAGTACTGGCTGACATACCAAGATCAAATATTTCATTATGTCATACTAAGTACCAGAATTTTTCTATGAGGTAGCTAGGGAAACCAGAGCTCCTATTTTACCCCAAGTTCTTTCCCTGACATTGTGATCTGATGCTAGAGGCAGAAGTAATTGCTCTCACCATGGATACCTAATACCATCTGAGGTGCTCCAGGGAAATCAAATAAATTCCACAAAGAACTGGCACCCACTAGAAATTCATACTTCACTGGTACAGCCAAAGTTCAGCAAAATCATTGACCTACAATGGCATTAAACATTCACAAATAGGCAAACATGCTGCCCAATCTATATCTCCTCTGGGTAGTGGAGACATTCATATGAAACATGAAACTGGAGAGGGCTGAGTACTTACACATCAGTAATTAACTTAAATTTTGAATCTCTTTGGGCTCTACTAGAAGTTTGGACAACTGCTTAAGCAAATATTTACTAATGTCTTAAATGAGGTGTTTATTTGCATCCTGAATCCCATTCTCCATGGCTTGGATTGTTCTAGGGCCATGGCAGCATTTCTAGAGTTTTGACCTGGGGTTATTGCGCTTTTCAGCTTTATTCTGTACAGGTTTGTGTCCTGTCTGCTGGACTGTCCTCAGACAGTGCATTGCCCTTCCAGTGGCTGCCTTTTAAACAGAACTGAAAGCTTCACCTTCATCTAACCCACCTTTTTCCTCTGCATTGTTACAGAACAGATTCTTTCCCAGCTGGTATTTACCTGGATAATCACATCCTCTATTGTATAATCACATCCTCTGATGTAAGACCAGTGTTACACAGCCTAGCTTTTAGCTGTTTTACTTCTTTGGTGTACTAATATCACTGTTTCTGGCACAGCTTTTGCTTCTTCACCTTTTTTTATCCAAATCAAAATTTGCAAATATTTTGTGTGCTTTTGGGCTGCTTGTTTATTTTTTGCTGCAACGTCACCTTTTGTGTCTAGCCCTAATTCTTTTGAATTAAGGGCACTGCCTCAATCCTCCAGTCCATGCTGTGCACACTGGTGTCATTTGCAAAGTCCAGACAAATAAAATAATCTGTTGCTAATATCATGTTCCAAAAAACCGCTGTTAGTTCTGGAACTTGATAGGGTAAATATATGCTGGCTCTGAGCCATTTTTCACCTTCGATCATTTTTCTTCTATTTCATGTTGTGCCCTTGTCAGGTCTGCAGTATCAGAGCCCTCTCCATTCTTTATCAGCTTCAGCCTGAATGGGAATGTGGGGGTATCTTAATTTTCTTGGCAAACCCTAATGACTCGGAAGGGTTAACTCTATTTCCTAGTGTACGTCTGCACATCTGCCTCTTCTGTTGGCATCCAAAACAAATCTAATTATGTAATCAGTATAAGTGTCCTGATCACTGAGTGCTGTTAAAAACTAATCATAAAATCCACCACCAGAAGCATAGCTGCACTCAGACTTCGTGCTTTCATGCTGCAACCCACCAGTTGCAGATTCAATGATGTGTGAGTAAATCTTCACATTTCATGAGTGTCAAAGCTAGTAGAGCTCTTATCCTCACCAGTCTCTCTCTCAGGGTGATGTTTTCATCACCATAAAACTGACTTCATATTCTTATTGAGCAATTTCAGACAGGCATTTCACTGCAGGAGCATGATTCATTTCCATCTAAAATAATTTATCCTGTACGTATCTCATGATATTTTGTTGCAAAAAGTTTCCATGCTGTTGATTTCACAAAGTACAGACAGAATTGCTTAGATTTATTGTGGTAGGGGTGCCCACCCTGTGAAGTAAAGCACAAATGTCATCCTGATTATATTCCTTTCAAGCTGATACAGTAATTTCACCTATCAGTGACTAAGTAACAGTTAATACAAGATTTTAACCTATTTATTCATTTAAGAGCTGTCTTCTGATTAGTTTCTGCAAAGGTGTTTGCCACTGTGCCCTGCCAATACACCAAACTCCTAATTTTGGTCCCCTGATGAGGGTGTGGTAGTGATGTGTCATTCCCTCATGCCCCCTGTTTAGGATGCGAGCTCTGGTGTACTGCCCCCTCTTTGCAAAAAGCACCTTCACAGTGAAGCATCATGTTGCCAGTTTGTGCAGTGAGTGCAGGAGGCAATAATTTGCCACAAGACAATCCACAGTGAAGTCTCATTAAAATATATTTCTCATATCTCTTACATAATATAGTGACAGAGATTAAAAATCCCATTTAAAATGCCTTTGGGTATTTTAATTGGTCCAGGGCAGAAGATGCAGCTCTAAGATAACTGTATTAGTGTCAGAAAAACAATTCACAATTATCAAATTCAGTTCTTTTCTTTCTTCCTCTGTTATTTACAGAACATTTTACATTTTTGTAGATGTTAATCCAGAGCAAACCAGAAAAAAATAGTAAGTTCTTTGTTTTATTTTTTTTAATGTGTGTTGTGAAAATCATATTCTAGGCACAGCTGCACTATTTTCTAATAGTTTCTTAACAAGAAATGAGGCTGTGATAAATACCCATTACCCAACCTTTAGCCCAACATTTTTTACTTTCTTCTTTACTGCAGAATTTCAGGTTTTGCTTGTCGTTACACAAATTTCATTTCCAGCTGAGATACATGACATCGTAACAGCTTCCTTAGGGTTGGTGTCCATTTGAAAGATTAAAAGGCTTCTGGTTCTTCTCTGGGGCATTTTAGAAGTCAGGTCTTATGACAAATTACTGTTTCCTGTGTGAGAGCAGCATCTCAGTGCTTCAGACTGAGAGAGAGTAGAAATTTTCCAGGGTAGAAATCCATTTTGATTTAGGTGAAATGTACTTATTTAAGTCTGTAGCTTGCTGTTTAGTCTGACTGCCTGTTCTCTTGAAGGGCCTGTGCTTGGAGGGACTGCTTCAGCCGAAGGACAAGAGATAAGGGAGGAGGAGGGGGGCAGACAGGGCAAGGCAACCTGACCCAAGAGTTCCTTCTGAAGAATTAGTAGCAAGTGTCACATGAAATCAATGGAATGAATATGTATGAACCTATTGTGAAATTGTATGCATATGTATTTGAGAGGGGGATGAGAAGGGACCTGAAGTTCCCAGAGGTACGCATGTCATTTTAGGGGAACGCATGTGCTTTTAGGGGAACAATTCCCACATGCGTCCAGCGCTGTAAAAACATACCGGCTTTACAACTTTCACAAAGTTGTGGAGTTTTGTTTTTTCTCCACAAAACATCATCTACCAGGTGCCCTTGTACTGCCTGACAGTGGGAGGCATGGGAGTTCTCTAACTCCTGGTGGGCCTCCCTCAAGGATGGAAGGGTGAAACTCCACCAATCTATTTCCCTTTCACTTTCCCTAATACTCCTTAATCTTTCTACTTCCTCCTTATGCTCTGCCACCAGCGAAAGGACATCATTCACCTGTTCACACCGCAGGCAGGCTTCTTTTGCAATGTCCCCTGGTACCACTGACAAGCTCAAACACTCCTCACAGGAAGGGGTCTGGAAAGACTTCTTGAAGGGTTTTGTTTGGCTATATGCACATTTACTAGCTGCAGCTTTTGATTGTGTAAAGACCATTGCTAAAAAAGAAAAACAAAAAAAAAACCCCAAAACCAACCAACCAAATCACAACACAAAACAAACTAAGAATCCCACTAGCCGGAGGATACCTGCAACCCTGCCTGTTTGCCCTGCCTGCATGAACTGCAGCACAAACTGCCATGTCACGCCCTCAGAGAAATGCCACGCCCCTGTTCGCCATGCTCCAGGTCACCGCACCCCCTAAAGCCCTTTTTTAATCACCCCACTGCTGGCACAATAAAGCGCTGCCTTCTGCCTGCGTAGCTAGCAAGAGCAAAGATTTGGGAAAAGGACTAACAGTTCTTTACTAACATATTTATATGTCCAACAAGGCAAACAAACTACAATGGCAGCAACAACAAATAAAACTCAGGCTACCACATGAGCAATCTCCTGCTTGATTTGGGCGAGGGCTTGTTGCTGTTTAGGGCCCCAGTGGAAATTGTTTTTCTTGCAGGTTACCAGGTAAAGAGGGCTTACAATCTGGCTGTACTTGGGAATGTGCATTCTCCAAAAACCTATGGTGCCTAGGAAAGCTTGTGTTTCCTTCTTGCTGGATGGTGGAGACATAGCTGTGATCTTGTTGATGACCTTTGTTGGAATCTGACACAGTCCATCTTGCCCCTTTACTCCTAGGAACTGGATCTCACAAGCTGGTCCCTTAACTTTGCTCTTTTTGATGGTGAAACCAGCTCCCAGGAGGATTTGGATGATTTTCTCTCCTTTCTCAAACACTTCTGTGGCTGTGCTCCCCCACACAACAATGTCATCAATATACTATAGGTGTTCTGGAGCCTCACCCTTTTCTAGCACAGTCTGGATCAGTCCATGGCAGATGGTAGGACTGTGCTTCCACCCCTGAGGCAGTCCGTTCCAGGTGTACTGCACTCCCCTCCAGGTGAAAGCAAACTGAGGCCTGCATTCTGCTGCCAGGGGAATGGAGAAAAACGCATTGGCAATGTCAATTGTGGCGTACCACTTTGCTGCCTTGGACTCCA
>JAYDZK010000001.1:39489941-39529753 GCA_034509185.1 Euphonia xanthogaster
CATTTCTTCTCTGTGCAATGATGAACTGAAAGATAAAAAAATGCAAGGAAGCAGGATTTTCCTGCCACACCACTGCCAACCTGGCAACCTCTGTTGCCAGGTGGGATTTTTCTACTTTATCACAGTATATCCAAATGCCAGAAAAAGTCCAGTAACATGGAAACTGTAATTCCTGAAGAAAGAAACTTTGGGTGTATTATCTCTCCAAAGTTGAGCCGTAGAGGTGGGTGAAGAGAGATGGAAAATAATTATGAACCGTTACTAGGATTTCCCAGGATCTTCTCTTTAACTGAGGTAGAATCACAAGGGCAAAAATCCAAGCAACATGAACTTAGTTTAAAAGAAAAAACAACATTAAAATACAGTCTCACAGTTGCCTTTTTCTTTTTTTCTGTTTTTATTTTTAACAAAGTCTAAACTCTATTTCCCCTGTCATTTCAGCTGAGAAATGTGGAATTAAGGGAAGAAATTCCCTTTCAGTTTTTGCTTCTCAAGACTGAACAGGCCCAGCTCCCTCAGCCTGTCCTCACAGTGATGCTCCAGTCCCTTAATCATCTTCTTTGCTCTTCATTCAACCCGCTCTAGGAGCTCCATATCTCTCTGGTATTTTGGACATCAGAACTGGACACAGAACTCCAGCTTTTGACTCCATTGGAGAGAGAGCATTACACTGAGACAGAAAAGCTGAATTACATCTGACCATTCACTAGTTTGCAAACCAAGACCAAGTCTTTGTGTGATATTTTTCCTGGGTGTTAAATAATACAAATTTTCTTGTTAGTCTTTTGTTGTAGAAAGTCTTATAAAGGTATGTATGCTATTCATATCTCATTCAACTATAGCAACAGAAATTGCTTATGTTTGATATTCTTATTCAAAAGGAAAAAACTGAAGGGAAGATGTTTGATATATAATTTTCACTGAAGGTCATTGGCCAGTGTTATTCCCAGAAAGAACACCCATTCAGGTTCCTCCATTTGTCTGTCTTTGAAAGTCAGCTCTATGGATGTGTCAAAAAACACTGAAAGTTTTCGCAGTGCATCTGGGAAGTTCTACTTTTGGTAGTTGGAAATATGGCATTCCAAAAATAAGGAAAGCTGACCTGTTCCCACTATTTTGGGGATTTTCTATTTATAATCCTGTACAAAGTCATAGGGTAAGAAAAGAAGAGTTGTACACATTAATTTTCTTTTTAAAAATAGGCACTTCATCAAAGGTGAAGTGAGCTATTGGTCAGTAAGTGCCCATGTCCAGTCAATGAGCAAATCTAAACCAAAGACTTCTTAACTTCTCTCTACTTATATACTTTCAAATATTGAACATTTACAATTTACAATTTGCATTACAATTCCAATGGGAATATTGCCTCTTTTCCCACAGACAATGGATTTAAAGCAAGGTCAGTAGACACCCTCATCTCCTGAAGGGAATTTTTACCCTTTAGTTGCTTTCTGACTTTCTCACATCATGGTTCAATTAAGACATTTTGTCATTTTAGCCTTACTTCCCGTATGCAAAGCCAATCATGCCAATGAAACAGAAGTCAATAGGTTTCTGTCATTGTTCCTCTTGGGACTGAGATGAGAACCCTTTTTTTTTTTTCTCAGCAAAGCTATCTTCAAATGAATGCTCAAGAAAGCTTTCATCTAACATGGCCTTTCATATTTTTTAAAATTTTATATTTAAGACAATCTTCTGCAAAGAATACCTATGTAACGTCATATTTTAGAAACTCAACAAAACTTGAACATGAGAACCATGGGAATTGAGCCAGAGTAGAAATTTTCCAGGGTAGAAATCCATTTTGATTTAGGTGAAATGTACATCTTTAGGTCTGTAGCTTGCTGTTTAGTCTGACTGCCTGTTCTCTTGAAGGGCCTGTGCTTGGAGGGACTGCTTCAGCCAAAGGACAAGAGATAAGGAGGGAGGAGGGGAGCAGACAGGGCAAGGCAACCTGACCCAAGAGTTCCTTCGGAAGAATTAGTAGCAAGTGTCACATGGAATCAGTGGAATGAACATGCATGAACCTGTTGTGAAATTGTATGCATATGTATTTGAGAGGGGGATAAGAAGGGACCTGAAGTTCCCAGAGGTACTCATGACGTTTTAGGGGAACGATTCCCACATGCATCCAGCGCTGTAAAACATACCGGCTTTACAACTTTCATGAAGTTGTGGAGTTTTGTTTCTTCTCCGTAAAGCAAGACATCTGCAGGAAGCACTGCTTTGCATCTATTGCACATGCTTTATGGACCAATCAAGGAATAAGTTAGACAAATGTGGAAAAAAAATTTATTACAGTCCTATTCAGCATTCAAGTTTGATTTTGGTCCGTAACAGCAGACAAGCATGCCTCTTTGCCCTGAGATGAACCATATATACATTTAAATACAGACAAAGCAACTTCACAACTTTTCCATGTACATGTATATAGTTGATGACTTCAGAGTATATGCATGAGCAGTTCTTTGCTCCATTCTTTGAAATATTCAGCACTAAACACTTTTAGTGATGCAAGGACAAGGGCTCTTTTTAATTCATCTTCTTTTTCCCCCTCAAAGTAATCTAAGAAAAAAAGTATCAAATCTCTTTAAAACTGAAATATTTATGGCTAATTTGAAACAGCTTATTTTCTCTGACAATTTTTAATCGACTGCTGTATAAATGATGATACAGATGCTTCACAAATTACATATTGTTTACTGTCAATGAAAATGATATATGACACACTATGGATTTGGTCTATAAAAAATTTTCGGAGAACACCTTTACTTCAAATCATTTGAAGTAGGTTTGAAGACCTCCTGAATCATTTAGGCTGCAGAATGCACTATGTCTTATAATCCCCATCATAAACTTATTATTGAATTTCACATAAAAGTAGGTTCATATTTCACTCCTGTCCTCACTGCTCCAGAACTACTCTTGTGGCCATGTTTAAGGCTTTTATGATTTTTAGCCAAAATGTAATTATTACCACCTTATTCTTATCTGGTTTTATATACCTGTTTACCTTACTCTCTCCTCTTGCAGCATGTCCCTTGGAGGTATTTGTAAACAGAGGACACTTTTTCCTGGAGGTTTCCTGTGTAAGGGACCATTTTTCCTTTAATACACACCACATAGACAAACATGAAATGATTTGCTACTGGCTTTCCAACAAGTCTTAGAACTTTAGTGTAAAAAAATCTCTAAGTATCAAATATTGCATTTTGTTACTGGCTTTTTCTTTTACAGCTCGTGTGCCTTCTCCACAACCATGCTCTACTCCACCCCGTGTCTGATAAAGCTGTAGGTCAATATGTTAATGAGATCTTCTTAATATTTAAACCAAAAGGTGAACATTTCCAAGAAAAAGTAAGCACATCAAAAATTCCCTTAAAACAGAAGTCTTTTCTCTTGTCTTCTTGCTGGTTACAGGAACTCCTGAGTAGCTATATCTGGTTTTCAGTACAAACATGTACTGATTGATAATTTTTGAGATTGTTGGTGAACCTCACTATCATCTTGCCCACTTATAGAGGGGTAGTTCAATAAGAAAGAGGGGGAAATTGCAGCAGACCAGGAATTCCATCAGTCCAGTTCCCCCAGGACCTGTATATACAGAATTCTGAAAGCTGGGACCTAAAGCAGTGGCAAGAACCCACATCTCCCTTCCCTCCCCAGCAGTGAGCCCAGATGGCAGAGAAGAACTTCCCCAAAAGGAGAATTCCACTGTTACATGATGGATCAAAGGGGAGAGAAGTAAAAGACATTAACGGGCAGGCCTAAAGCCCATGGATTTTGCATATGCTTGTCAGGAAGGCAACTCCCTGGCCTGCAGAGCAGCTCCCTGTACAGCAGTGGGAGAGCTGGAAGCTCCCTTGCTGGGCATTGCACTGGGGCAGCAGCATCAGTCACTGCAGGGCAGAGGAAAGAGGCCTTGCAGGAGAGAAATGGGAGTAGGAATTTGAACTTCTTGCAGTGGAGAGCTGTGGGGAGCTATGTTTTTGTAGGGGCTGATAGAAGCACAACTGTGGTGACCAGGGGTGGTTACAGGGCAAGGAGGAAGAGGCAGTGTGAAGCAAGGGGGTGACACCAGGCAACAACCAATGCCTCAAGTGGTGGTACAAGATCAGCTGTGAGATCAAAGTCACTGTGTTTGTCCGTGTCTTCAGACTTATTTTCTTACCTCTAGTAAAAACTATTTGTTAAGCCAATTTTTAGGCTTTAAAAGTGAAGAAAACTAGCTCATTTAGTATGAAAATGTTAGTTTAGTTTTCTTCTTTCCCCTTTTACTGGGAGGCACAAATCAGCATGTTAGCACTGGCTCCTTTGTATCTAAACTTGTCCCTTTTTGCTTCTAGTCAGATGCTGACAGAAGCACTGTACAGGGTATAATGAACCGTGGCTTCCATGATTAAACACATTTATCTTCAAACAAACTCTTCAAGTCACATTGAACAGCAGTCCTCCCTGGAAACTCTCAGACTTCAAGCACACTGACTGATTGTTCAGTCAGCAGTGATTTTTCATTGAAAGTGTTACTGTGTGCTAGCCAGGTTTTCCCAATTTTATTCCAAACTATGTCAAGAAATAGTCTGGGACACAAAGTAGCAGCATAAATAAGTCATTAGGAATATTAATACCACCCTTCATAGCAACATCCAGTATGGATGTCTGTATATAGTCTGAAAGGAGGTTTGGGTGTTAACACTGGAGTCCTTGAAGCACCTCTTCAAAAAGCATGGACACAGCACAACTGTGCTAGAAATATTAGTCACTGCAATTAAGGCCAATTTCTATGCAGAGATGTCAAGTAGGAGCTGATTTTTTCCTACTTACTGCAGTGGTAGATGATTAATTCTTACCCAATTACTTCTTGTAACATATGGGTTTCTAAAGTTCAGGGAAAAAGTCTGGTATTGCTTTCAACACTGTGGCTTCCTAGCCTTCACTGTTACTAGGCACACAATAAAGGAAGATGGATAAATTCTCTCATCCATACAAAAGCCCTATAATATTGGTCTCCTTCAGCTTTTATTGACATGGTTTAATCCCTCCCATGGCTAGTCCATTTCACCCTTGCCTCAGAGTTGTCTGCAAGCACCATCTAGTCTGAAATTGTCTTGGAAAACAGCCTCACAGCCCTGAACAGCCTGCACCTGGACATTCTCTAATCTTTTTTCACCACTTCGCCAGCAAGTGCATTTTGAATTGCAGCAGATGGCACAGAGAAGAGTCACCAGAAGCAAAAGATTAACAGCTCATACATTAAATAGTAGCTTAGCCAATAGATGTAAGGAAGATGTTACAGTGATTTACTCTCATTGAATAGAGCCTCTATCTCAGTCCATTTAAACAGATATTTAATGTGGATTCTCTGGAGGCCAATCCCTAGCTGCTCTGTGGTGTCAGGTTTAGCTGAACAAGGGCTTCTGGGTTCAGGCACTCTTTTAGCCCATAGGATAAAATGGAAAATAAAGCTCTTTTCACCCCACAATTATACAGTGTTTTGTTTCCTACTGCCTCCAAGATTAATATTTTATCTAGTATTTCCAGAAAACCCATAGCCTCCTTGCCACCACCAAGTATTTACAAAATTGTCTGAAATGTCCCCAGTCTGCTCCAGAAAGCTGGAGAAATTCAGTGCAGCATACTATGTTATAACAGCACCTAGACCTTAATTTATTTTCACTGAGAGAAATATGAAATATTATCATTGATTCATAGAATGGTTTGGGTAGGAAGGGACCTTAAATATAACCCAATTCAATTCCCCAGCCATGGGCAGGGACACCTTTCACTAGACCAGGCTGCTGAAAGGCCCATCCAACCTTGAAGACTTCCAATATATATTGATTTTTTAAATTCTTTTCTGATATGCTCTATCATATGGGGAAACTTTTCCTTGTGTATTTCCACCCTGTAATTTACTGTGCTGATGCCTACTTCTAGCTGAGAAGCACAAGAAATCTAGAGCCCATCTTGAGAATCTAATTTTCTGACATTACTCCTTCTCTAGAAATGTCATTTATATTCTATGAGAAAGCATCAAGGAATTGCAGATGCTCAGGAATCTGAAATGAAAGCCTATAAGACACAACTCATTCTTTATTTGTTTACCTTTCATGCAAAATAGTTTCAAATTATACATTTTATCATTTTGTTTATTTACTGTTTACTATTAGTTATGATAATTTACTTTTCACTGATTAAAAGCTTAGTTTTTCAAGTATTTGCTTAGAGTTTAATCAGCAAGTAACATTTCCAGAAATAGTTTATGATTTTTCTGTCAATGCAAAACAAATTTCACTGCTGTTATGGCAGCATTTTCTGTATTCCTTTTTGCCTGGTGCTAAACTTAGCTTTATAACTGAACTACAGAAATTGCACAGTACTTGAGATTTCAGGAATTTCTTTACAGCACCATGAGCAGCTGTAAGAAACTCCTTTAAGAACACACACCTGAATCACTGAAGTTTCTCCGCAGCTGTGTACAACGGGGCTGAGGAAGGATTCAACCTCTTGTCCCAGGGACTGGGGACATCCATCAGCTCTGCTAAATTGGCATCAGATGAGTGGCAGAACTTGATCTAAGAACTGATTTCTAAACAAGGTTATAGAGAAAGAATATGCTCTAAAATGAGGGTTTATTATGTCAAATTGTGTAGCAGAGGCTAACACTCAGTTTCCATCTCCTAAAAATATAATTTCTTAGCACGTATCTTTCTATATCCTAATCTAATGGTGAATTTTGGAGGGGTTTTTTTGTTTTATTTTGTTGGGGGTTTTTTATTTGTGTTGTTGTTGTTTTGGTTTGGTTTGGTTTTTGATTTTTCTTGCAACTCCAAAAGAGAGCGGTATTGAGAGCTGCATGGACTACAGAATTCCTGTATCCTTCTATCTAGTTTTGTCTTTTGGGAAGTTGCGCACAGCATGCGGGATACAAAATTCAGGCACTTGACATGAAACATGGCACCTGAAGGATCATCTGTCTAGCAGAGTTACTAACATAACTACAATTTATGTGTAAGCTGCTGAATCTGTCAGCCAAGGCTTAGGAACTGGATACAGCCTCCTGAAATAGAGGCCCCACTCAGAAGTCCTTCACTCTCTTTCACTAAAAAAGAAACATGATAGTCATTGGAGTGACATGCCAAAAGCAAAGCTGCATTTTTCAGAGGAAGAGAAGTTTTAGCTAACACATACCCACAGGTTTGCAGCTTTGTCATCAATATTGCCCAATGGCTTCAAAACCATTTTAAAGTCTTAAAACTCTCTGGCTGCTTAGGACGTGCTACCACCCCAGTTCAGATGCTTCATCCAGTCAGAAATTTGACTGAACTCTCTATGCCTCTTTTCTTATTTTCTTTCTTTTTTTTTTTTTTTTTACTGAACAGGAACAAATCTCAGAAGATCTAGATCTAGATCTAGATTATGAAGCTCACAGTTCCAAGAAGTAAATACATCACTGTTTTCATGTATTACTTATGATCAAAGCCCAGGCTGAAGTAATGATAAGCAGCATCACTGCAGTGCACTCTGAACACTAATTCTAAGTGATGAATTTTTGTGAAAGTGATCACTTTTTGTGATAGTATTTGAAAGCAGCCCTCTTGGAGCCTTTCACAGTGCATTTGGATCTCAAATTTACAATTTACACTGTAAATTAAATTTATTTTCATAAGCTTAGTGGAAAGGGGAAAAAAAAGAAACAAACATGACAAACAAGGGCTCAACCCTCTCGGAACAGGCTAGTCTAACAAGTGACTCACGGATTCATTGATTAGTTCATGAGGTTTCTAACTCACAAGTTCTCTAATTTACAACTTAGAACTTGTACCTTGTGCACCTATGTGCAAGTTAGTGGCTGACAGCGAGAGAGCTCATCCTCAGTCCTCTGCCACACCATGGTTATGCCCTTCATCACACTGAGCACAAAAGGCTCAGCAGTCCAGCTGCTGATGGATCTTCTTCCAAAACTTTTTGGGCAAGGTAACATAACTCTGAGCTTGGAATTTGGTCTTGCAGGAGACAGCAAGCTGCAGGTGGCAGTGGCTAAATGATGACCTTTAGCCCTCTCTGGCCCTGGTGTCCTGCCTAAATGTTGTCCTTTCTTTCACCTGATGGCCCTGCTCCCAGAACACATCAAACTTTAGCATGAGCTGGGTAGTAGGCCAAATCTAGCAGAAATTGAACAGTCCCAGCGAAGTCATTTTCCCATTGCAAGTACATTAGAGCCTTTGGCTGTTAAGTGACATGTTTGGTTAAAATTCCTTCCATTTAAATCCCAGGTGTGTAGGACATTCTCTTTTCTTTCTCTCATACACTCTTGCATTGCCAAACTCTACATGGAAGTGAGATAGTTGATTGCAAATATGGCCTCACATATCTGTCATTGTCAGAGAAGGGACAGAGATGTGATTTGCTCACAGAATGTTTTTCAGAATATCCTAGCTCTCTTACTCACTGGGAGCTGCAGAATACCAAAAGGACTATTTTCTTTCAGTAAGATTAGGGGAATTACAGGACTGTCACTGTGGCCTCGAAATATATTCAATAATATCTTCCCTTGCTTCAGATATAAATAATTTTACATAATAAATGGGGAAAAGACCAAATGTTTTCACCAAACTGATATAGCAGAATTGATACTAAACAGCTTAGTACTTACAAATATTAGCAAGCCAACTGCACCCAAAAGAATAAAAGAAAAAATTACAGAACCCTATAACCCCTCCCTCAAATGCTTTACAATGAAATGGAATTTAGCTCATTAGCTGCAAATGGAGACAGACTTTAGAGTCAAGCACAATATACTAGTAAGAACAGAAAGTCAAAACATGCTCTGTCCCAGTTCTGTCTCCCACTGAACAGATACATACATGCCTTAGGCTTACATAGCCTCAGGTTTGTCCCTGTAGCTTTGTGTAAGCACCCTTAACTTTAACTCTTGTTTATGCTACCTTCTGTGCTGTTCCTGTGTTGCTTTCCAAATTACATCTTCCTTGGAATTTCTTTTCTGTACATTTTTTTTAATATATTTTAAACACATTATTCAAAGTCATATTTTGCCCTGTTTAACATGTTCTGTCTTCTTACTGCCTAAACTTCAGGCAAAGAGGAGTTCAGTTAGAAGGGGTGGTAAATGGATGCCTTAATCACCACACATTATGGAAAGGGAGTGGTCTAACAGACACTCTACAGGGTCTGAAGTTTTACAAATGGGTTGAGCAGCTCTAACAGCTCTTACCAAAATGCAAACCCTGCTTCCTCTTGGCTTTCTTCCTCCTCCCTTTCCAGTTCAGCTCTCCTGATTTCACATCCCAGCCCCTCCCATGAAACCACTTTAGTTGCCATCAGGATGAACCAATTCCTCTCACTAAATCATCAAGAATGAGCCCATCAGAAACAAATGTGTCATTTTCTGCCAGTTTAAGGAGCTGAATCAGCTCATCACAAAACTTGATGTGTGCCAGTGCCAAGCAAGGGAAGTATGGGGAAGAGAGGGGAAAGTAGCGGGACTGCATCTGTTGGCAAATCCAGGCTGCAACATCTCTTCTTGTGCTAAAATTTCTTGCTTGAAGTAAGTCTGCATCAGAGGAGGTGTAATCTTGGTTTTTGTTCATTCATCATCTCTAGACCATCTTTGCTATCAGCCATAATGTCAGCACTTACTTAAAAAGTAAATAGAAGCACTACTTCAAACACAGTCCCTCTCAGTTTCCAACCTTGCAGAAGTTCCTAGTATCAAAATATCATGCAGTAGTTCCACCAAAACTGGTGCTTAAGAGCTGTTCAGGTTTCCCACTAACTTTAGTGGGAACCCTGTTTTCTTTATATAGCTTGATCATACGGGACAAGTTACAAAATTAAGTTATATGGCTTAGATTTTCTGCTATCTTTGTCACAAAGTAAATATCTCAACAAAGTGTCCACTAACTTGTAGAAGTAGAGAAAATCTCTGTCATATGAAGATGAGCAATTACTAAAGCCAGAAAGTAGTTTTCTATCACTTGAAGCATAAGCCTCGCTACATAACTAGCAAATAAAGCCTATAAATGACATTAACTGCTTAGTTTTTATTTTAAAGATAATTTTATCACCCATTAATCACAGTTACGTCCGTTATTAAAAACCCTTCAATGTTAACAATGGCTGACAAATATTAAGGTAGATTAAGCTGATCTCTAAATGAAGAGAAGAATCCACAACCCACCCTTTACCCTTCCAGGTGCCTGGCAGTCACTGCAGGAGGGGCTTGCTGTCTGATTTAGAAAGGCAAAAAGTCTTACAGTTCTGCAATGATAAGACTGCGATGAAAGTAGAAATAAAGTTCAACCTGAAAAAAATAAGAGCCATTTTTACCACAAGGCTGGGAAGCATATCCTCATGGGCTAATGTAGGGTTAGGAATTTCGTCAGTCAGGCTGTCAAGGAGGTTGCATCTGTGTCCTGGTGTAACCCTGTACAGCTGTGCTCAAGGTGCAAATCATGGAGCCTCCCAGATCCCAGCCTTCTCTGCTGGAAATTGCACAGCTCTGTGTTGCTGCTGTTACCAAGCATGGGTGCAAGATGGCACAAGGCAGAGGGAATGCAGGAGAAGGGGGAAGCTGGAAAGTGAGAAACAAAACTTCTGACGCCTGTTAGATTCCAGCCATTCAGCGATTTATTGTGTGCCAGCACTCAAAACACATTTCTTAACAATCAGGGTTCTCCCTAAATAAATAGGAAATTATGTTGAAGATTTTATAGGAACAATTCATCCTGAAAATTGCAAAGTAATATTTTTTGTAAGGCCCCTGAGATCATGGAATGTGTATTGCGTTCCCCTATAATTTTATCAGACATCTTCAAACACCAGTAAGAGTCTTCTGAAAGGTCACATGAAATAAAGACTTGGTTTTTATACTCTTCCCAGGAAAAGAAGAGTGTAAAAGTGATTGGTGTTCTCTCTCATGGAACTTATTTCAGTATAGCACAATATAAAATCATAAGTGAAAGAAGTGTTTATTTCCTACTGAAAATAGGATAACTTTTTTTACTGTTGAATAGTTAATAGTTTAATCCAATTGTTTTAGTAGTTGCTAAATTATCTCAGTAACTTACAAAATTTAATTGCAGCTGCTTTTTTAGAAAATTACTTTTGAATAAGAAAGTTCTTGGAGTTATTACGATTTCATCCCCAATGTAGGCTAAGACAGTAACTGCAGGTCTCAGTTATGCCAACTGTGAAGATAACTGATGAGAAATCTCTTTATTCTTGTTAAGAAAAAATTACAAGTTTGCGAGGTACCTTCATGTTTTGACTAAAAGGTTAAGTAGGTATTGACAGATAATTTTTCACAATGAAAAAAATAAAACCCAGAAAACATAAAATTCCACACCTAAACTAAACCATAAAGTTTCTTTCTACTTGAGTCCTTTGTCTTAAAAAAAATTTAGAGAGAAAATTTCAAACTTGGCTGAATATTATATCTATGTTACATAAATTTTGAGCTAAAAAAAAAGTGCTGGAGGAACTAGTGTATTACTTCATCTGTTAGCATACAAAAATTGTATTTCAAAATTTTTTATTTTATTAGATATGAGGAAGGTGACAATTGAGCTCAAAGAAAAATTAGATAACTATTAAATGACAAGATTTTGACCCATAATGATTGCTGCCATCACAGGTGATACAGCACCATACTAACCATATTAGCACTCTTTCCTAGGAACTGTGTCAATTATTCTTAGGATTTTAGTGAAAGTTTCGTATGGGCAAAAAATCTTGGGCAAATCAATTAGCAGAAAAAAGCTGAGTTTCTAGGTTTTTCCTCAACAGCAGCTACCTTGACAATCTGAGCTCAACAAGTACTGTGCTGTTTGAGACACCACAATTTTCTGAGACAACCTTACAGAGCAGGCTGGTATTACACAAGGCCTGTCGGAACAGCGTCCTTCACCAGTGGTTTCTGGAGGTCAAGCAGAAGGTCATGTCAGACACCTCTGGCCAGGGGTTGCAGCCTACAGTGAGCTGTATGCTGCTGAGAATGTGCCAGAAAATTCAAGGTTAGGTCAGTCGTGTCTGCATCAGGAGCAGTCACTAAGAGAATGGCAAAACCAGAGGAAAAGGGGATCCAGAAAACCTGAAATTACAGTAGCTTAGGGGATCACTGAATTTCCTGAAATTTCACAACTAGAGAGGTCGCGCCCATGGAATTCTCACTGATGCAATACAAAAATGATAAACTGTCTTTCCTGGCACAGAGAATGACCAGAAATAGGTTCAGCAATCCATTATCTCTTTTAGCCTTCCTCTAATACTTTGTCCTTTAAAGACATTATTTATTGACACATATTGTCCAAGGTTTGCTCTGAATCAATTTCAATAAGCTTTAATTAAAACAGAGATGTTTCCATAAAGTCTGTGGATATTATTAAAGGTTGAAACAATGATTTAGTGAAGCTTATTGATTGCCTTTTGTTGCATAGTTCATGGATTCAAGGAACTGAGGGCAATTCATAAAAATTAATAGGAGTGACCTTGCCTGTAGGCGAGCAATTTGTTAAAGAGCCTGTAATAGTTTGAGCTCAAAGGTAACTGCTAGAGAGGTTCTCACACCATCCTTGACATGCTCTTTGTTCTCCACCTTTTAAATGGATGACAGTGATTCATCTTCTTAGTTAGCCTGCTGTCTGAAAGCCTTGGAGATACATAATAGTGCCTGTGGAGAGAGCCATATTTGACATTTCCAATTCTTGCATTAACAGTGCCTAGAGGGTGTAAGAGAGAGTGGATTTTTGTATTTGTTTCCCAAATTGAACACAAGAAAAATATTTAGGGGAGATACTGCAACTCTGGCATCTCAGAGCAGTGCATTATTTCCCTGACAGGGGCCTGGACTCAGCTGTACAACTTGCTGAAGAAAGTAAATCAACTCAAGGCATGCAGCAGGATTTAGAAGAATAAAACTTATAATGTTTTTTAAAAGGAGCCTATATGCCCTGATGCAGAGGCATTGGACATCATTTTAAAACAGCCAGTTCCTCCTTACCACTTCCAAAAAAACATTCACCAAGACACGCTTTCTACTCACTACCAAGAAACTGTCCCCATGCAACACTAATTAAATTTTCCTATACTTCCCAAAGGACAACTCTTTGAAAGTCTAAACCTCTGCCTTCAAATAATCAAGTATCCTTCCATTATCATCCAAAAGAGGTGGGCATTTGTCCCTCACTCCTGGCAAAGAAGGAGTGCCAGTGTAGGGAGGATGAACTGGAAAGTGTGTTCAACTCCCTCTGCCATTCTCAGCCAACATATTAAAGTTTACCCACATGGCTGGGGATGTCAAGTATTAATAGAACACATTTGCTTAAATTCTTCCATATTTTCTCTAAGAAGAGTGAAAAATTGCTAATTTTTGAATCAGTTTTGCTGGCAGCAAACTGTCATGCTATGAGGAGTTTGTGAAATTGTACTTGGGCTTCTAGATATGTTAGTTCTGGGGCTCCCTGAAAAATGAGGGCAATGGGCTTGCTAGGGCTGCTTACTATCATGTGGAACAAGAACTTTTATTGATATACAGTCTATATATGGGCATTTTATTTGACGATCAGAAGTTATGGAAACTGAGGAAAGACTTGTCCATAAACTGTCAGTACCAACTCCTAAGATGTGTAGAACCAATAAAAGAAATTATAGCTTTCATTGCTATTCAATTTTTGGTTTATTTTTTATTGAATCAGCAAGTGATTTTAATTGAGTCGATGTTTGACAGAGATGTAATTTGCTACATTTTAAAAATCTATTAGTCCAGAATAGAAATGTAATTATTTCACCAACATCTGGAATTTATTGAGCCATCAATTCTGTGCTATTAAGCAAGTGACTCAAGACTTTGGGAATCTATTTGGTATCAGTCCTCGCTGGGAGCATCAGAGAAAGGTTAGAAGGTTCTTACAGTACCTCTATCAGCCCTTTGATTCTTATTTGAGAATTAGCTCAACAGAGTGATAAGTATGTCCAAACGAGAATAGAAGCAATATTTTCTGAAAATAGACCTTTGAGATTTTCTTCAAGTATTGGATTGAAATTAGTTAATTAATTCAAGTAAAATTTAATAGTATTCAATATGAATTACCAGGAATCAATTTTTAATAACCTTGAGTAAGCTTACTTAAAAGATTAATTAAGCATGAGATTAAACAAAGGAATCCATAAAGAATTATAATAAAAGATGTATTTGTTTATTTTGTCATCATCTTCCACATTGCTGTCAACTTTGTTTGGTTTGGGCTGAGGCTTCTTTAATTGATTGTGACCAACAGAAGGACAAATATGAAAAAAAATTAGGAGGGAACTAAACTCTGTCTGCAAATGAAGGTCAAATTCATGACATCTGATCTCAAGAACACAAATTTCCCATTATCTCTAAAATGAAATACCACAAGAACTTAGGCTGTAATACTTGAAATCCATGAATTTATTTAGAAAATACTCAAGTAACCGCTTTTGCTTATGAGAAGAAAATTAATGCCTAATCACTAATGTGTAGTGATTAAGAAAAGCCCAGGTCTGATGCCAGGCCCTGCCCTGCCAACCCAAGGAACCCCAGGCTCCACATCTCCCCCACACCTCACAAATACTCTTTAAACTCTAACTGGTTTTTAGTTTCATTAGCACCCAATAGCAATGACTGCTGAACAGTGTCAGTCACTTAATTTGAAGACAACACAGCACTTAATAATGAAGATGGGTAACAGCCCAAAAAGAAGAACATCCACCCCTGATCTTTTCTACAGATTCATAATGATTTCAGAAGCCACTGCAATTAAGAAATAAAAAAATCAATCATGCTCCATTCAGCAAAAAGCAAAGCAATTGTAACTACCAAATTTGACACAGAGGGAAAGCATCCAAATGAAGCATCATACTGACCTGCCCTAGCACCCAAGTGAGAATGTCCATCTTGTGTCATCCTGAGTCAGGTCAGAACCAGGTATAACCAGGCTGTGAGGGATTTGCAGCAGCAGCAATTGTTCAGAAGACATTCCCAATGGCAGTACTGAGAGAGGCCCTCAGTTTACTCTGCCAAAGATTTGTAAGGAAAATTAATCTTAAAAACAGGTTTCAATAAATTTGGGAGGTGAGAGATTTTTGTATCTACAGGGTCTCATTTTTCAGTGACACCCCTATTTGGCCTGGATGTTCTCCCAGTGAAGATTGTGGGGTTTCACAACTGGTACTAGCCTGATTTTGTACCTGTGGTAGACTTCATCAGATTTCAGCGTAGGCTAAAATTGAGGTATTTTGTGAATCCTATTATCTATGAACATTAAGGAGAAGGAAATGGTCTGCAACGACCCATGAAGACAGAAGATAACTCACATATTTTTTTCTAATGTTCAGATAGAGAATGTAGCACAGGTCAATCCCATTTTCAGCTCACTTAAGGGAGAGAAAAATACCAGTCTTGCAGTTCATGCTGGAACATCCTCACCACTGTCAGATGCTCATGGCTGCAGGGTTTGGGGTTGGGCATGCCTTTAATTCCAGAGATATGAAATAATACCTTCTGTCAACTTGCCGAGCATTATTCTTCCAGAGTTTAGTCTCCAAATCCACAAACTTCAGCAGCAAGCACCACATAAATCTTTGACGTAAATTTGGGCAGCAGGTAGAACTTGCTGCTTTTAATTCTCTTTAATCTTTGCTGAGCTGCTTTTCTTTAAATTGCACTACAGGTACTAAATTTCTCTCCCCAGCATTACAAATTTGTAGGGTTTTGTGTTTGGGGCTTTTTTATTTAATTGTTTCTTCTTGCTTGAATGGTGGAAGATAATAGCTATCCTGTGGCTAGCTGGAACTGCCTCCCAGAATGGATCAGATCACAGCTTCTGAACAGGTCTCTTTTCTTTAAACTGTTTTGCTGTATTCTTACAGGGAGCTCTGAGAGTTTTCCTAGCCAGGATTAATGTGCCATGGCTGTGGAGTGAGTAGAGGGCAGGATTAATAACTCAGCATGAGCATAGCCAGAGATTGAAGTGTTTGGGATTCCTGACTGCAGAGTACTGTCTTAAGCAGGTTTCAGGTACAAGAGAACAAAGAGAAGGCGCTGGGGGACAGACAGCAAAGGGCTGCAGCACTCTGGAACAGCTTTATAAGAACTTGGGGATCCAAAGGCCATAAATGCCTTTGCTTTGCCTCAGTGATCCTGAAAGCACCAAAACTTGCTATGTGCCCCTCACTTAATGTTCAGCATCCTAATCTCTTGTTCTATATTAGCACACTCTGAACTAAGCTTTGGGATTCTGAACTCCTGCCTGCTGTGGATCATTATCCAGAAACCAGGAGAAATAATGCCCCTTCTGGGATTCATAACTGGTCCAGGTACTCAAAAATCTAGTAATTGCTGTTTTTCTAAAAAAAATTCATAGGGTTCATAACCTAATCACAAGTCCTTTCAACAGAGAAAAGGGAACCTTGAGGTTTAGGTCCTGTTTAGCCTAAGGATTTCCACAACTTCAGATCTACATTCTTGGAGAAGAGTGCTGGTGTTGGCTACCACTGATGCTTTGAGCATTTCTTCCTTTTCTCCATTACTCAAAAATATTTTTTCTTCCTATTCCAAAAGAAAAGATCACATCATCTTGTGCTTTGCTCAGCCAGTGAATTTATGTTTTTTTGTTTTGGTCTTTCTTGTTCTTTGCTTGTTTGGTTTTGTTCTTATGGAAGCGAGGGCAGGATTTAAAAAAATGTGGAAGAACAGAAGAATATTTAAGAGAGAATTTGCTACAAAAAGGAAGTAGTATCAGGAACTAAGAGTTATGGAGGGACAGTGATTTCTAATTAATGCAAATCTTTACAGTTCAGGAAAGAAAAGATAAAATAGGAAAATTTAAGCAAAAGAAAAGGTATTTTGCAGTGGAGGCGATCTAATTTTATTTCTGTAAATGCTATCCTAATATTCTTTTTACAGTATTAACTGTAACAGTGACAGAATTGCAAAGGGAGACAAACTATGAGAAGAAACTGTCTTTAAGCACACCACTACACATAACGTATAAACTTTGATTAGCACAGGTTTGTGTCCCATTACATCTCACACAGTCCTGGCACCTCAACTATGGCAAAATCATCATGGCAACACTAAGACAAGCCTTGGCCAATAAAAGCAGGGAGCAAAATAAGTCAGTTCATCTTTAAAGAGCAATCACAAGCATGTTTAAAAATGGAGCCTGAGCTCAATGATGAGTTTCAGATGCCTAAAGTATTGTTTCAATAGAATCAGATCTTGTCATTCTAACCCTTCAGACTGGGAGTCTGAGTATGCAGGTGTTTTTCACAGGCCAATTCTAGTACAGTAGGCATCGTGTTTCGAATCTAACACAGAATGAAGAAAGAAATTGTGGATTATTGAAAAGAATGCCCTTGGGATCTATGCCCTGACTCAGAATATTAGCCTCTCAGGAATGCCTAGAAGCAGGCTGGAATCAGGCTCCCTGTGTCTGTTCTTCCTTTGGCCCCATGACTTGTATCCGTGAGAAGCTGTAGGAAGAATTCCCAGTTCAACAACAACCGTGCTGGTGAGGACATTTTCTCAGAGGTGGAAGAGTGAGTGGAAACTATAGACAGGGAGGAAGTTTAAGGTGGTAGTGAGTGCTTTATCCACGAAATGTTAAGTGCAAAAACATATATGAAGCCTCCTCTTCTTCCAGGAGTTGCACAGACTAGGTGACAGTCTGTGTAAACCTGGATTATGATGTAAGTATAGCCCGCTCATCCTCTCAAGGAATGTTTGCTCCCCTTTGGAGCATGTTTGAGGAGCCAGTGAGGGTTATCTGAAGGTCTTCCAGGTTAGGTAGGTAAGTGCCTATAGGACTAGGAAATATTTGAAAGCTGCAAGTCTATGTTGCTCTCTAGGTGAAATGCACACATCTTTGATTTAGGTGCCTGTGTCTCTAATTAAATAAGATTTTGGCAGCCTGGCCGCTATCCAGGGTGAATTAAAAAAAAACATTTTTGCCATTTGTTGATGTAAAAAAAGAAGATGAAAAATGTTATCAATACAGAATTTCTACAGCAGATTGAAATTAAATTGTTTTTTGTATTTTTAGCTAAGCCGAAGATGATAAACAGGAATAGACAGATAAATGATAAATTAATGAAATACAGATTCTTAATAATCCTTGGTCTCCTGTGCCCAAAAGATTATAAACTCAGGAACAGTTGCAGGCAAGAATAAATGCAGGTAAGAGCCAGCAGACTCATGATTGCATCCCAAGACCTGGATTTGTCCTGTCGTCTGCAGAGGTACAATTGACCTTGTAATTGCTTCTGAGAAATCTGGATGTGCTTACAGAATTATTCTAGATCTCTCTAACCTAAATGATGTTTCTAAGACTTCCCAAAGCACCCCACAAATTGTTTCATATTTTAGAATCTAAATTGTACTTCTGGTTAAGTGTAATGTGTTTATCCTTGAATAAAGGTACGGTAGCTCTGAAAACAGCAATTTATAATTAGAGGTAAATACATGGACATAATGAGCAGGGAAGGAAGAAGCAGCTATTAGAACTAAACCTGTCTTCTCTCCAGACATCTTCACAGGAAATATTAAAGCTATTATTTGCAGTCTTGAAGATTTAGACTCCATCTGACATAAACTTGGAATTTTCATTAATGTTAATGAAACTTAGGCAGATGCATCAAGGGAAACATAGTCAGTGAGTAATAAAAGCTGTTATATAGCAAAAACAAATGACACCATACAGAGATGACTAAGCAAAGCCAATATTTAAATATTCCCAAAAATTACAGTAACCTAATAAATTATAGGGATTCTAGCAACACTATTTACCTGTAAAGATGTGACTGGACACAAATAGTCGGACAATTGTTTGGCCTGTCCTTTAACAACCATGTTTCCAGCTGTCCCCCTAAAGAAAAAATCTCCTTCTCTGAGTGTATGCATTGCCCAGATTCCATAAGAAGAAAGCATCCATAAGACACAATTTCTCCCTTTCCCATGAAAAAAAAAATCATTCCTCTGTCTGAGGATTATTTTTTTATAAATATCAAAACATAAATATAATTTTTTATGGTCTATATCTCTTTGCCTACTTTACATATATATATATATATATACAGTGGATTTTTATCTGTTAAAACAAATTTAACAGATACTTTCAGGTATCTGAAAATCTGGATTGGTGAATGCTTAACACAGGGAAGCTTTTTGGAGCTTGGTGTCTTAAGTACTAAATTACCCCCATTTTTAAGGCTGGATAGATTCTTTATGAGTTATTAGTAATTCAAAGGCCTCAAGATTCCTCTGCATATTTCACAGAGAAGCCAATGACAATTATACATAAAAAGAAACTATTCTTTATTCTGGCTGCTCTTTGTAGCAGCCAAAGTATCTACATCTACCAACACAGTATTTTTATTTCTAAGTTAATTTTCACATTCCCAAATGGGAAGAATGAAACCAAAACCAATCCTGTGTGTATGAACAATACATACTTGTTTTCTTTCTTTCTGCTTCTTGTTTCAACTTTTCTGAAAAGCTGTGCTGTTCACTCATTTTACCTCCTTAGGCTGCAAAGTCATAACACTGAACTGAGTAGCCTGGAAGAAACTGATGTTTTCCAGAGAAAGGTGAATAAGGAACTGTAAAATCTGTGTCTTTGTGCCTGAGCTACATAAGGTTTAAACTCTAATCCAATTAGCAATTAAACTGGTAGAATCCTAAATCTGCGTCCTGAGTCTCCTAATCTCATGTTTCAAAACTTTCTTCTCCCCAAGGGCTGATAGCTTAGCTGTGTAGTGAAACAAGTGTGGGCTAGTTTAATTCAGGTAACTTCATTTTCCCTGATTCTACTTTAATCTTTGCAGATCTATTCAGTCCATGCTTAGCCTATGGATTGAGTCTAAAATATGTTTGATAAAGATGATGATATAAAATAACACATAGCCCTCTCTCTCCTGTCTGCTGATTCCCACCCTGTGCCTGGGAAGGGCTTTAAGGAAAACCTTGAAAAATATTAAACAAACAGACAAATAAACAAACCACCAAAATCAAACACTAGATTTGTTCATGGTCTGACTGGCAGAGCAGGCATGCATGCTGGTGTCAACACCCCAGGCAGTGACAGCAAGTAGGGAAGGGCAGCAAAAGAGAGTCCAGTAAGGGCAGTTGTGATGAACCATTTGTTCTGTAAACAGGGACATGATTTCCATTTCCCAGATGCTCATCCAGCCATTCATAAACTGGCAAGTGACTGCGCAAACACTAAACAAAGAAAAAGTATTTGTAGAGGTTTAAATGATCTTTTAGTAGGTAACAGGCAGATGGATTCTGCCTACCCAAGGCAGTGAGTATGCTGGCAATTGCTGAAAACAGCTGCCTGGAAAGACATGTACTTGACTCCTTTCCTGCTCTACACCAGCGCAGGCTGCTTGATCACTACATTGACTCTGCAATTTGCAGAGGAACAGCAGCTGGCTACCATCAGGTTTTTTTGGAACACTAATAGTTTCACTGGGTAAATGATTAGCAGCATTCACAACAAACTGAAATTTCTTCCTTTTTTTTTTTTCTGTTTTTTTGCATACAAATGCTGTCTTGGGTAATACATGTCTGAATTGCCATATAACATTTATCCAGCCGTAACCAAACCAACCAAACCTTTTGTCCATGAGGAACGAAGGTTGACAGAGCAAACGGAGAGTATTTTGAGCTATAGTTAGTTCCTCAACTTTTGGGAAGTTTTTGAGACAATTGCTACAATCTGCAGCACAATAGAGTGCAGAGCATAATGTAATCACAGATTATTCTTTAATTTACTCAGTGCATAAGAGGATGAACGAGTTGAACATCTGGTTGTAGAGACATCTACCAATGAACTTAGAGCGGTATTTTAACTCATGCAGCTGTCCTAGCCAGCCAGATTAAACACTTTTGTTACTTTGAATGTCTGCAACACGTGTAAGAGTCTGTGGGAAAAAACTAAGTCTCACATCATTTGCAAGCTCTTTTTGTGAAGAAAACTCTTCCTCTCATAAAATATGTATTCATTCAGGCTAAAAATAGAGCTTTGTAAGTCATGTTCACATGACCTATGTACTGAGAATGTGCCTATAACATCAAAATAGTAAATGTACCAGAAGGACTGACAAAACAGTGATACCTGACTCTGGACTGACAGAAGGTTTTCGTTCCCTTGTGAATTTTTTCAGTATTTTTCCCAAGGAATTGAAACATCACATACTTCTTTCTATCCCTTGAAAATTTAATGCATTTCAATTTGATCCAGGCTAAGAGCCTCTTTCTGCCCCTCTACGAGTCAATGACCTTGTACAGTGTGTATGTCAGTAAATAACTTGGAGAACAAATACACTATGATTTAGGCACCTTGGACCTTTGCACTGGTTTTGCACAGGAGGACAAGTTGATGGAGTAATAGTGAAAATGTTTCTTCCCCAGGCAGTGGAGGAATGGGTAACACAGCCCTGACTACACTGACCTGAGGAAAATGAGTCTTGCCTGCCACCATGATCTGGGACCTTTTGGTAGAACCAGATAGTTCAGGGTGAGTTTTATCCATTGCCTATGAATGATTTTCCAGGGATGTGTGGCTGAACATCTAGGAAACTATTCCTGAGATACTTGAAAACTGCTGTAATTTTCTGTCTTTAAATTTTGTCTTTTTAAATTTTCAATAAGAGACATAAACAAACCAATATTAGAAGTCTGGCATTCTAAATTTTCTTCACCATACCAATATGGAATTTCTTCAAACTGCAGGATGTTTACTCGAGCCTGGCTGCAAAATGAGACACTTCATTAGGACACAGATATTTGACTAGACTGTCCTTGTTACATTATTTTTATTAGTTATTGAAATTATTTCTGTTTATAAAGTCAGCAGCCTCCAAAAATTGTCTGCTGTCCTGAGCTACCTTATTACCAATATATTATTTCTGCTTCAGTATGCATCAGTGGCTCGTCATCATTAGTCATAATCCTAGAGTTGTAGGATTTATACAGACCCTTAAAGGCAAAAATGAGTTCTCAAGGTGGTATTCTAAATCTAGGAAAGACATTAGTATCATACATAGTAACAGGGAATGTCAGGTAAAACATGTATGATTGACTGGATGTTCAAATAATCTTAACAAAGAGCCAGCCAGACACCCTGCCAGCATGCAAACTCTTCACTTCTCCTGAGACATTCCTGCTTGGTTTGGGCTCTTGTTACTCTGACAGTACACTGCTTTCCAGGCAGGATGAGGTCTTCAGCAATCAAGCTTTACACCTAAAATTCAGAGACTGGAATTTTACTTAGGACTGGGGTGGCACTGGGGTAGTAATTTGTAGGCCTTGTTTAGTAAATGCTTCTTTTGTGTTCATGTCAGTGTAACTACATAGCAAGAAAATGGGAATTTCCTTTTGTGGGCTACCATTGCTGTGTTAAAGATCCTCCAAAATCAGTATGACTTGTGCTCAGTACGTGCTGTTCTGGACTGCATGAGACTTGTGCTCCTGGGAAGTGGATTTTAATATCAACAAACAGGGAAGTTGTCACAAAGGCAAGACTCATGCAGCACGTAGCCTTATTTCAGGATCATTGGTAACATCTGAGAGCTGCTGTATGCAGCTGCCTTGTTATTTGGGTACTAAACAGAGGACAGTGTGTTTAATTAACAAAGCCAATATTAATTTTCTATCTCCTATTTATTAATAGGCAAGCTATTAATAGGCAAATGCAATTGACACTCATATGATGCTGAAAAAAAACATCTGGAAGTCCACCAGGATCATTGATGCCAGCAATGCTGTGCATTTCTGTAGTGCCTGTGAGGTGTCAGTCAGATCCATGGGCACTCTCCTGGAAGTGCTTGGTAACCTGAATTCTCTGTGGGCACAAGGATAGTCATCCTGATATCCAGGGCTGCACCCAGTGCCAGAACGGAGGCAGTTCTCCTTGGGAAGCTGTATCACTTCTTAGAGGGACAGCTAAGATTATATTTATAGCACAGCTGAGAGCAGGGTTCTAGGATACCATATTTGAAACATTACATGACCGTTTACTACATTTCCTGCCACTTTTGCTTCAAGGCACATTAGACACTGCTGTGAATTGTGCTCCAAAACAGAAAGAAAGTTTAGTCTTTTGAATCAAAGCTATTTATAACTAGTTACTCTGCTTCTCTGCTTTTTAGGTCTTTCTTGGATTTATGTTATTTGCCTGCTTACCCTGTTTACCATGAATTACCTGATTCCTTGTAATGCTAGACTTTTACAAAGCATCATAACAAATATTTTTTGGATCTTGTTTTCTGTCCTCATTGTAATTTAAATCAGAAATACAGAATTTCACTTTAATCTGAACCACTTATCTGACACTTTTAATCCTTAACTCTGCTGCTCACTAATAATCTATTCATCTTTACAAGGTTCAAAACCATACATAAATTAGTATAGAAAATTGTGGAAACACAGAGAAAGGCAGGTAATTCTGTGGTAGCTCAAATAAATTGCTTTATCGAGTTTCTTCTCAAATTAAAAAAAAAAAAAAAAACAAACATAAAAAATAAAACCAAATCTACAGAATCTGAAAGGTAGGAAGATATTAAGACATGAAATCATGGTAAGAAGACTAAAAAATTTTTAAACATAATTCTGTGTTAGGTTGATAGTGTCAGTTCTATCTTTTTTCTCTTGTGTAGTAATAGTATCAGGGACATACTGAACAGGTTACCAGGTAGGAATGAGAGAGTGAATATGAAATGAGAGAGAAACGGGGATGCGTGGGCAAATTCTTGGAGAGTGTAAGGTCCTTCAAGTGAAATCCAAGACAGAAAGTATTACAAATCAAATTAGAAACTGTGGACAAACTGGGACTCATAGATGAAACACCTTAAAATGGATGAGTGGATGAGAAGGAAGGACACACCAGCGGTCAGATTTGGGAATGTCAATGTCTCTGCTTTATAAATACAATGATGCAAGGAAGACTCTCCATAAAGACAGCCCCATAGTCTCCCCAGACACAGGGGAAGAGAATGTTTTCAGAAGCATATGCTTGACAATTATAATAATTGATGTCTTGAATTATTCCATTTATTAATTTTAGTTATGATGCATAATCCAATATTTTGGTGGAAGAGGCTAATGACTGTAAGAGATAACCCAGTTAGGAATGTCTGAAACAGAACACTAACCATTCCTCATGGAATAAACCAATGGAAACAAACACTGCATAACTGTTCCTCCATAAAATCATGTGCATGTGTTCCTGTATGTTAATGTGTATGCATGTGATGAGGACAAGCAGAGTTTAAACATAAGTTGGTATCATGCTGGTCAAAAAAAGGAAAATGTTTGAAGACTAAAAAAGCTGCTTGAGAACCTTCACTATATGCAAAGTCATTCTTCTTTTGGAGTAACATTATTTTAATTCTCTTCATCACTTGACATAATGATCATAGTTTTTAAGCATGCTGAACCCTTGAAGTAATACCTGCAGTTATAAACAGCAAATCAAACCTTGGCATAAGCCCAACCCCTGATATTTCAGACATTTCTAGCTAGTTATCTCTTACATTACTTTTGAGTAGAGTATTCATTGGCTCGAACAATGAACACATCTCTCAAAATGTATTGTTAGCGGTTGCCAATTAAAAACGAGCTATATTTGTTGGATTAATTGTTGTGGTGTCCTGGTTTAGGGCAGATTTTGGAGAAAACCTCCAAATTGGGATTCCCCCTAGAGTGCAAATCCAATAGTAAAGTCACCCCAGGACATGTGGTTACCAGCTGTAATTGGGAACATGCTTGCTCCTTTCTTCTGCAAAGTAAAGCTAAGTACTCAGGCAATTTCTGATGGCTCTGGCTGTCAGGCAGGTCGGGATCACCATGAGAACAACTCGTCAAATTTCATTTTGACCCTTCCCTTTCCTGTTTTTTCTAATAAACAAGAAGAACAAAGGTAAGCAGAGCAAGTCACAGAAAAGTACACAAGAGTTTCTTCAAGACTTAAAAATGTTTCTCTCTCAGATGATGTGAAAGTTCATGAGACTTACCAAAACATTTCAACCCTATTAATAGCCTTGGTTTAATATAGGCACAGAGCAAAACCACTGTGAAAACTTCCTGACACAAATCTATTAATGCGCTTCAGGTTTAAGCTACATTAAACTTTTGCTTTTCCACTTCTAGAACCTCTTCAGAAGCCAAACCATGTTAAGCAAAATTTGAAGTTTTCTATGTATGGGTCAGGGCAGTGCTGGATAAGATATTTACAATCAAGCAAAGAGAATGTCTAAGGTACCAGCTAGTTCTCCACCAGGTTAGTGCTGTGGTGTTCACCAACTCACATGGGTGCAGTACTTGTGAGTTTTTCCACAACTTTGGAGGGAAGTGTCCATAGGGAGGTGTTTTCTCAAGCCTGGCTTTAGCTTTGAGAGCTGCAGATGGAGCTACTGAGCTATGAACTCTTCTGAAAATTGGGTTCTTAATGGAACAAATTACTTGAAAAAATTATCAGCCATCACCCATCATGCAGCTGTTTCAGGACTGATGTCACTCTTGATCTCAGTTTACCAGACACAGTCTCTTAAAGGTCATTTCACTGTCACACTTTAGACTGAAAGATGCTAGGCCTGGCAGCAGCAAAAGAGATGCTCAGTGTCTTTTAGCACTGGAGTATTCCTGTGAGTTATCTTGAGGTTTTGGCACCTTCTTCTGAATGGTGATGAAATGTTTTAAAGTCTGCCAGAGATTTTAACTCCTATATCTCCAAATTAGTAATGCTTTGGTCTGAAATTTTGTGCATTCCCAGTGATTAATTTTGTGAAAAGATAAATACACGCATTAGTTTTCAGATTCTCTTAGAATACAGTGAGATTCTCATTTATTTCAACTTCTTTTTTCAAAGTTAAGTGCAAATATAGCTGCCCAGGCTTTTGTTTCAGCCCTCCTACCAACTAAAACAGGATTTAATTTGCATTCACAAATGTAGACAGGTGATATTCCTGGGAAGGAACCACAGCATCCATGGGATAGAGAAGGCAACCAGAGCAAAAAGGGTTCTCAGATACCCCCCAGAGAGCAGATGGGGAGAAGAGAGACCCAAAAAGCAAAATTCAGGGATCAGCCACAAAATAGAAAGGGCATATGGTGGAACTGTGTAGGGATAATTTTGCTTCGGGCATGAACAGAGTCATAGGATGACCTGGTAATGACTTTTCCAGTGATTGACTTTCTGGCTTAACTTTCTGACTACTGTTGGAAATGACAGTGGAATACTTTTTTTGCAGTGGTTACAGGGAAACAAATGATAGTGCCAAAAATGAGGGATGCATAATAAACTTAACATCTGTGAGGCTCTCAATGACAGATGCTCCAAATGTGTCTCCTGGGGAGATATGATTCCAGTGACCTTGACCCACGTAGTTGTCTCTTAGAGAAGTCCCTTAAAAAGTTGTTGTTATTCACAGAAAAAAGGCATGTGTGAAACAGAATGTCATGACATACAAATAAAACTGTGTTACAAAGAGTCTCATACTGGGGGAGGAACCCAGAGGTTGTTTTCATTCAGGGTAGGATCACATTTCAATGATCTCAATTGGAAAATAACTGAGTATGCAGCTAAGAAGATGAAGTAGCCCCTCATTCTAGCACATGATGGATTTGTTAATCCCAAACTCAATCCTATGGGATAAATCATTCCCAGTTAATATTAAATCATACTGTATTTGAATTTTATGGGAAAGGTTCAGGTATGCTTTATTTCTTATTGCTCTAAGTAAAATTTTTCTACAAACAAAAATAAATTATTTTCATTTCATTTTTCCTAATAACAGTATTAATTTTCTATAACAACTTATTTATTCCCTATAGAGAACCTCTTTAAGGAAAACATAGAAACAAAATTCCCAATACTAAAAGTTAGCTCCTTCCTGCCTTCACACCAATTTTTTCCTGCAGAGTAGGAGGATGCATTTGAAATGACAGTTTTTTGAGGATGGGGCTGTTTATCTAAAGGCTGCCCTTGAAAGCAATCATATGAGATGCTTGATAGAGGAAGAACCAAGGAGATGGAAAAACCTTCATGTCCATACCCACCTATTGGAATGAGACCTCCAAGAGGCAATTAATTTCCTAATTAATTTCCTAATTAATTAGGAAAAGATGAACACATTTCTGAGTAAGTTTTGTGTTTACTTGTCCAGTCCTCCACCTCAAGATTTAGATCCAGATAATAATTGTTTTATTCCTCAAAAATAGTTTTACTTTCATGGGCCTGTCACATTAAAGCAGGGATAAATGCTACTCACAGTATGTTCGGGGGATTTTAATCCTATAATCTTCAAATAGGAAAATATCTTCAATTGAAAATTACATACTTTCCAAGAAAGAACCTTCTAAAGAAGATAGCTACTGCAAAAAAAGATCAAAAATTATTTTGTGAGAAACTGAGTACCACACTGAGCCCTCTCTCTGAGTAATCAGTTCTGTCCATATTCTCTGGCTACCATCAATTTGTAGAATGTAATGCCACGTGTTTGGAACACAGTTCTGTTTGCTCCAAGTTTTTAATGGTTTCCTTGTCAAGACCAACAGAAAATTGGTTCACCATGATTATCTATTCTCCAGAAAGGAGAAAACACTAAGTATGTTACGCATAAAAGCATTTAAACTACTAGTTTCTCAATTACAGCACTCATCCTCAAGCAATTCAGTCTTTGCAAGAGACTGCAGGGAAAATCTGGACCTTTAGAAAGTGATGCTGCTCAAACTCAGCAAGCATGAAAGATGCAACCAGAAATGTTAGATCTATGCAAGCAACTCTGCAAACACAGAGGTTTTGTTCCCACATGAAGCTCATTAGGGCACACACTGAAATCTACTTGCCCGGTACAGACTTTATTACCAAAATGTAACTTGATAAGAGACATGAAATTAGTAGGATAGGCAGAAGAGGAAAGAAACACCACAACCTTTATCTCAAAGAATGCTACAGTGCCCAAATTCTGGAATTTCTGTTCTGTGTGCCTATTTAGTTCTTCAATATTTCCTTTTGACAGAAACTGAAATAAAATGTCCAAATTTTCCATGAAGTGAAATTTCTAGAAAAATTCACTTCAGAATTATTGGGTATTATCTGGATTTTCATTTCAATGAATCAAAAAGACTCTTCTCACTAAAGCTTTCCATTATAAATTTTACTATAAAAATCATCATGATGAAAGAGAATAAAGCACTTCAGCTTTATCACAACACTCCATTAAGAATTTACTTGTAGCAACTATGAGAACTGACAGTTCCTGCAGCCATAGGACTTAATCTGATCTCTCCTTTCCAAGGAGAAAAATGTTCAGAGGCCTTTAACACAATAATACACTCATATATCAATATTCCCAAACATTCTCAGAAATTTCAAGGACTGATAAGACCTCTGAAAGTATTTTTAGAAGTGTATATTATTATCCACAGAAGAGTAATTTGTCTTCCTCTGTTTGTGTTTAGCTTTCCTTGATGCACTTTTTTTTTCTTTTATTTCCTAAAAAACATTGCACAAGAGCAGCTGCTTCCCTCCAGTCCCACAGAGCCCCACAGCACAGCTGGCAGACACCACAGTCCAGGCAGTGGTTTCTGGCTGTGCTTTGAGATCCTGTCTGTCTTCTGGGAACTTCTCCTGACACTGTCGAGGGACTCCAAGGAACCCTTTGAGGAACACCAGGATGCCTGCTGCTGCTGGGAAAGAGGATGCAACCACAGCATCCACAGGGAACTCTCACAGCAGGAGGAGGCCAGGAGCCTGCAGAGTCTCAGGATGAAGAGGGGCAGGGTGGCTGGGTCCTCTCTGAGACCTGCAGCCTCATGACCTTCAGCCTCAGGTGCCCTGAGAGAGGGATCAGCAGCATCTCTGCTCATCAGGTCGAGAGAGGGAGACTCGCACAGCGGTACCCTCCAACCAGGGGCCAGCTGGCTGGAAAGCAGCTTTGCACTGCAGGCCTCGTGGGTCCTGGCAGGGAGCAAGTTGCCCATGAGCCAGAAAAGTGTCCTTGAGGAAAAGAACGCCACCAGCCTCCTGGGCTGCATCAAGCACAGCAGCACCAGCAGCTGGAAGGAGGTGATCCTTGCCCTCCATTCAGCACTGGTGAGACACACCTGGAATGCTGTGTCCCTGTGGGAACACAGGGCACAGGGGATGTTTCTCTGCCTGTCCTGAGAAGTCCTGATCCTCAGGAGAGCACTGCTTTTAACCTTCATCCATGAAAAAAGCTTCCAAGACTTTGGAATGAATTGGAATCTACAAGTGTGTGAAATAGATAGTAGTATAGTTTATCACAGGGTGAAAAACTGAGAGTTTTGGAGTTTTAGTATGGAGGTAGATAGGAGACAAGATGGAGGATTTTGGGCATTGTTTAATCTCCTTCTTGTTCTTCATCTATTCCATTTTCTGCAGTGGCACAGAGTGATTGGTTAGAAAGAGCTGCAATGCAGACATTGCGTGAACAGACAATTAATTATCAGTAAAAAGGTAGAAATAAAGTACGTTCTAAGAACTAATTGGACAAAATAGTTTTAAAAGACCTTGAACCTGCTTATCTTATGACTTTCTGGTGCTTTCTCCTTGTATGCTAAATTTGGTTTGTAGTTGGGGTACTGAACTGTTAAGAGAAAAAATAAACAACCTGAAGACCAAAAAAACCAAAGTCCCATTTGTCTCTCAATTCTGGTACAGAAGTTTTTAGGGGTCCCCCCATCAGGGGATCCACGGCGGGGGTTCACATGTCTGGACCTGGGCTCCCCATTGCAAGAGAGATATGAACATACTGGAGTGAGTACAGTGAAGGGCCATGAAGGCCATTAAGGGCTTGAGGCATCCATCATACAAGGAGAGACAGAGATGGGTCAGCTCAGCCTGGACGGGCAAAGACTCCAGGGGATCTTAGCATAGGGTATAAATCCCTCATGCTGGGAGTAAAGAAAGCAGAGCCTGAGTCTTCCCTGTGGTGATCAGTGACAGGACAAGAGGAAATGGACACAAATTGAAATTAAGCACAAAATACCATTAAAGAAATACCATAAGAAAAAAGAAATTCACTGTGAGGGTAGTGAGATACTGAAATGGATTGCCTAGAGAGTCTGTAAAGACTGCCTTCTTGGAGGTATTCAAAACCCAGTTGCACATGGCCCTGAGCAACCTTCTCTAGCAGACCTGGCTCTCAGAGAGGTGATTGAACTAGGCAATCTCCTGAGGTGCCTCCCAGCTTCAGCCTTTCTGCTTGACTGATAAAACTACTTTCAGGTTATAATCATGGCTTTGTCACAGCAATGTTGTTGCTTTATAAGCAAGAAACCACATATATAGTGTCAAATCCTTTCTCTGCAAACTTGGTTTACTTAGTTTTCCATCCCTCATCTCCATATGACTGCTGTCTCATTCTCTTTGTTATCTCCACTCTATTCAGTGACAGACAAAATATGTTTGATTTTTCTGAATTGTTGAATTTTAAATGAGCTGAAAATAGGATCCAATTCGAATAAAATAGATCATGGCTTCATAAGAAGATTTAAAGTGGCTTTGTAAAGTTAGGATAACTACATATTTCCCTCCTTTCATGCAATTCATCTGATATCAACCTCTCTGTTTGGTCTGATTTTTATTCAGTTGGTAGGTTCATGATTTTAAGAGAAGAAGAAATTACTAATATTTTCTTGATTTTTGTAAGTTTTTTCTCTCCTTCTTCTTCTTTTCTTGTACATGATATACATTATGGTAATTTATGACAAAAAATTCTACATTTTAAGTAGGGTATTAACATCTGTATTTTTATTCAAGAAACGATTGGACCTCCTGCTCTATGCTGGAGGTGACACAGGTGCCACAACAGAAAGAAAGTCTTTAAAACAAGGTAGGAAATTACAGAAGAGAAAAAGAATCTTCACTGTCAAGGAAGAGGGATGAAGCCTTATGAAGTAGAGGGCTTGTGTGACTTTATTCTTCCCCAGCAGTGTACTCTGACTGCAAATTGCAGCTCATACTTTGATTTTTCAGTTTAGACCTCTGCCACCAGTTTTGCAAATATATACCTTAAAAGTCATTTTAGGCATAAAAGATGGGCTTACATCAGAACACAGGAATGGCTGTACTTAGTCAACAAAATGCCCATCTAGGCAAGGACCCTCATTCTGTTTGCTAGAAATCTTCCACAGTGAGAAAAAGAACAGGGTACTTCACTATAACACCCTCCTGATTCTCCTTGTTCTGACATAATACCCTCCTAGTTCTTATCTAGATTTAGAGATATACAGCAAAGATGTCAACATCTGAGAAAATCACTTTGGGAGCCCCATCATATGGAGCATGCATTTGGTGAAATTTGCTTGACCTACTTTAAGCATCATTATCAGAATGAGACGAATCTTGCTCTCACAGTAGTTACTTCTGCTTTAACTGTAGAGGGAATCAAGCAAGTTTAATTCAGACATAAGTGGCTTTCTGAACAGAGACATGGATTAGTTTCATACAAAATACCTTTAGTCAAACTTGGATTTGGGGTTTTAAAATCACGAGATTTGGGGTAGAGCTCAGACTTGTGCTGTGACCCACAGCTGATGGAGCTGTACCTCAAGGGAGAAGAAATCTTGCAGTGCTGAGATGTGTTTGAAAAACTGGGAATAGCAACAGCAAAACAGTGACAGGAAACAAAAACAGAAACAGCGTTCAGAAACAGTAAAAGGAGCAGCCATGGGATAGCAGGCAAAACAAGGGGGTTTCAGTACGAGATATTGAGCTGAGCAGGAGCCAGGCACTGAGCGCCAAGTGCAACATCAGCAGGAAAGAAGGGTTCTGACTTTAGTCACATCAGTACATCTCAGCTGGAGAAGAACATATTTGAGGAACATTGCCACAATTTCTTCCAGAATGCAAGTCTCTCCCGCTTGTAACTCTATCAGCTGTTTTTCCAAGAGGATATCATAACTCTGCTTTCCTTCCCTCAGATAAGGAGAGCCTTTATCCCGCTTAAGGGAAGATGCAAATATTGTCTGTGTGTAAGTGCTGTTTTTCCTGAGGAGTTCAGAAAGGCAGTTTAGGGTCTAGAATGGAGCATGAGCTGCAGTTGCTTTAACTATTTAAAGTAAAAATCCTTATAAATTGAACTTTTACTTTTTTTATTATTTAGACACATGTGACAGAAGTGTTGGGTCAGACTGAGACAGACTGGTTCTCCCAGCAAGGAAATCATACAAAAGAGCAGCTTCATTCTGTACAGCATCTTTCATACAAAACAAAGCAGCAATACCTTCAAAAGCAAGAGAAAGGGATAGAATTACTCCTATTAGGGAATCACAAAAAAACAAAAATAAAAAGTAAAACTAAACAAGGACAAAAAGCTAAGAAAATCATTCTAAAACCCAAATTAAGAAAAAGAATCAAGATTACTTTATTTATTAGTTCAAAACAAGCAAAAAGCAAAAGATTCATCCAGACACTAGACAGCTAATGTTTCGCTTGAATTTACTTAGGAAAATGGGACTGTAGTTCCAGAACTTATTTTCAGTTAATATTTTAAATTCAGGTGGTTTTATGGCAAAGTAGATTGGATAAGGGTAAACTATTAAGGTTAAAACACGCCTAGGTTATCTTAAGAAAATGTAGTGTTGTCAACTTCCTGTGATACATAAAACCTGCATAAACTTCTGAATGCGAACATGTAGAAAAATATGCAACTTTAAAGCCATTCTCACAAGTAAGGTCCTGTCTCTCCAATGTTCAGTATGAGAGGCTGGAAATATTGGTGGTCACAAGTCACAAAAAGGCTGTAGATGAAGTTTCATCTGTTATCTGGGCCTTTTCCAGTCAGTCTTCCCACTCTTCAACTTTCCAGGCCTAGACCTTCTTCCTGCTGGGCTTAGGGGAAAAAACACTTCTGCATGTTACATGCTTTGCTATTTGCCAAAACAATAACTTTATTTTTTCTTCCAGCAGCTCTCATTTCACAATCATCCCTTCTGGTGTCCAACTACTTTACTCTTCAATGACTCTTGAGGTTACTTTTCACTCCAGAAGGAAGAAAATTCTTGAGATTTGTTTCCCAACTTTCATCTTTCTGCAACCCCTTACTGTCTTGTCTCTACTGGTTCTCTGGGCAGGGGTCCACGAAAGGACCACCTAGTGTTTAGCTATGGTATTGCTTCTACTAAGCCTGGCTGTAATGTTTTGGGGTTTAATGAGGCAGAATGAAGCTCCTCATCTTGTTTGCCTTTTGGAATTTAGTTCCCTGTGAAACATCACACTGAAAGTGGTAGGAAAGTGCATCCTACTGCAGTACTTCTGAAGCAATGAATCTCAGGTGGGGAAAAAAAATAGGATTTGTACATATTTTTTCTGCCATAACCATACAAGAGTCTTAATTTTGTAAAATAAAATATTGCACATAGGCTCTATTACCATTTTTAGAATCAAAACAACTTCAAAGACCGTCAAGTTCATCTGCAATGATAATATTTATTGTGGGTTTTCAAGAGAGGCCATGAACAAGTGCTCTGAACTTTAAAAGCAACCATGACAAATTATTTAAAGCAGCAATGTCAAGTGCTTTGACATCCAGACCACATGGAGTTTACAAATAAAGACTGTGGGCCAGAGTGGAATTGCTCCCTTGGGTTGTGTGGTCTTTGTTTCCACGACCTCCTGTGATCTGCTTGTTCAAGTGCACTTTACATTTCCCTTCTCTGTGAAACACCACTATTTCCAGTTTATAGAATGATTTAAAAGGTCACTATCAAAGCACGTTCTAAAATTCACAGGCTTAGTCAGCTTCTCTTGGAATTTTCTGTGCCCTATGGCATAAGGTTAATGATCCTGAAATGGAGGCATTTGAAAAATATCTTTCAAAGAACATGCTCTTCACCTGCTCCTAAAGCAGGCCAGTTTAAGTTGAACAAATTCTCCTGACTTTTTTGCCTCTACAAGGAGTTTGAAAAATGGCTCCTGTCAGCAGTACTCTGTATTTTGCAGGGAACAAAATATAGGAAAACTGTTAACCAGAATCCAACATTTTCTTAACAGAGGCCACACTTTAATTTGGAAGAATTGTACCAAACAGGCCTGATACTTGTCTAGTTGCAAACCCTGAATTCCCTCCAGGGGAATACTTGTACATCTTGCAGTCTCTTCACCTCCCATGGATATTTTAACTCATGTACTTAAGAGGCCACTTCACTGAAGAGCACTGTGCGCTAAAGCCATCTACATATCATTTCGGCGTGTTAAATAAAAGTCAGTACTCAAATAAAGCAAAACCCCTACCCCAGGCTGCACACAGATTTCTACCCTTTCACCGTAAATATGTGAGGAAGGGCAAGGAGCACTGGCAAAATACCTCATCTTGAAGGACTCTCACCAGCAGCAGCCTCTTATCTAAAATCTGGGGCACAGGCAAGGTTTCGGTTTCATAAACTGCTGTTCATCCATTGAGCCACAGTCATGGATCATGTTTGTATTCTCAGGTTTTGGAAGACAAAATGGTACATGGTGATGGTGGAGTTTGTAGCTATTCCACTTCATCTCACATTTGCAAGGAGGTTTAAGAGCATGCATGCAGTCAGACATTACTACTGCATGATGCACAGTGATGTGCTAAATCACAAAACCCATGCAGGACAGCTAAGGAAAACTTCTCTCCCTATTTTCTACAGCCACCTGGGAAATTTCAATGCAGCCACACTACACACAGATTATTCCCAATGACCCCACTGGCTCCACAACTCAAGCAATTTGGCAAGTATCTGAACTCTCTACTATTAAAATCATTAAGGTGATTAATAAAGGTCACTGGTTTGCCTTTTGTCTACTTTCAGATAACTTATGAATATTAACTGCCAAAAAACTACCTAAGAGGTTTCTGAAAGGGGAAATCTCTAATTATCCATATTATAAGGATAATTAGTGGACCAATTTTCTGCCAAAATTTAGCTTTCCTGTGTGACTTTTTATTTCTGTTTTTACTCCGGTTATTTTATGTATGAAACATTTAGTAGTCATTCTGTGATCAAATGAGAAGTAGCTCTTCAGCTAAAATGTTACAAAGCAGCAGAACTGATTTTAATTACAATACTGCCTAAATATCAAAGCCTAAATCCCAGTCACACTGAAATACCTGCCAAAAGAAATTTAGGAATTCCATGAGGCCAAGGTTTTACCTTTTGAGTTCTCTCTCTCTATTTGCTGTTTATGGAGCATCCAAGATGAATAGCCAAGACAGTACACTGGCTAATTTGAAATGACCACTTAACAAATTAAATAAAAATCATTAAAACAAAAGAAGTGACACTGAAGAGTCTCCAGAAAAATATCTGGTCTATATTTCTCTGGCTCTTGTTACAGTTTGTAAAGACAAGACTTGCACTGAACAGAAGCCCTTCTCTGGCCTTTTCCCAAAGCAGTGATGTTTTCACAGAAAGGGACTAGCAGCTATTTTCTGTTATGTGGGAATCCACGATACCATACCAGCCCATTATCCTTCCTAATTGAATAGGGACTGAAATCAGAGGACCAGAAATATCATCCACTTAAAGGGGACTTGAAAGAGTAAAATCCTGAGTTTGATTAAAAAAAAAAAAATGTATGGAGTGGTAGGAATACCACATCTCTCTCCAACTTCACATTTAGCTGCAGATTGTGAGTAGTGAGAGATCTGCTGATTCAGCCAGAACTGACATTCAAAATGAGTCAGAGAGGAACAGGTCACAGGAAATGCTTATATACAAGATGTTCTTATGGCCCTTACATTAACACAAAGACATTTCATGTTGCCAGGCAACTGAGCCCCCAATACCAAGAACATTTTGTTTAGAGGTATGGGCATAGAATTAATTTTTGGTGGACTACATCCTTGTCACAGGATAACTGTTGACAACAGGGCTCTGAGGAGATAACCTGAAAATATCAATGTGGCTAACTTCAATCTCTATACTCTTCCTCACAATTTTTTCATCTGTTGAAAACATTATGATCTCTGTATATACATATACAACACACACATAGACATACATATATATATATATACATATAACACACAGGTTCTAAGAACTACAAGACTTCTGTAGGCCTTTTTCTTTTTGCCCTGAGGAACAGTTAAACATTTCCACATGCACAAAGAGTGGTTTCAGTACTAGTGCACAAGTCTTACTCAACAGATTTGTAGAGTGATTGCTCCACAACTTATGCTGGGTGATTCTGAAGTGACACCTGGACTCAAGGTTGGTAAAATTGCACTAAAGAGGCAAAAATTGACTGGAAAACCATTTCAAAATATCAAAAATTGGAACTTGCACCAAGCCTGTCTGAGTTCAGGAAGTGTTTAGATGATGCTCTCACATACAGGCTCTCCTGTCCTGTGAAGGGTCAGGAGTTGGACTTTGATGATTTTTGTGGGTACTTTCAACCCAGGATACTCTAGGACTGTATGATTGTTTTAAAAAACACGTACAGCATCCTTGTCCATTGCTCCTGAACTGCTTTAATAGAAGACAAAATGATTCCAGCAAGTTATCCTTTTTCTCCTCTCTCAGCATTGCCTCTGCATGAAGAAGACAGAGGTTAAACAAGACTTCAAGCAATGCAAGTCATACACATTCATATTTCAGAAGGGTAGAATCAACAAAATAAAAACACAGAATGTGAAACTAGATTCTGGAAAATAACTGTATTTGTACTTCAAACTGGCTCACCAAATGAATGGTATCCTAAAAGTGGAATGTATGTTCCAGAATTAATAATGAATTTTTCAAATACTGTCTTTTGACCAAAAAAAAAAAAAAATACCACTTTCTTTTAGCCATGAATAGAAAAAAATAAAAAGAAATAAAGAAAATAGAATTATGTTTTGCTTCTGTCACCTAGTATTTACAGAGTTTTTAAACCTCAGTTATGAAAACATTGAGAATTCTAAGGATCATTTCAGACAGAGTACATATTTTTCAAAATCTGCTGTAAGAAAAGTGATCTCTTCCCCATTTTTAGTATGTAATCTGAATTACATTGTTCATGCTGCATTTCTGCAATTACTCTACTAACAGCAGGACCTTGATTTTCTTTCCATACTGTTTTGTGCAACAGATAATTTGCAAGTGTGCACTTAATGGATCTGATTTGCTTTCATTTCCATTTCTGTAAATGTGACCATCAGTTTCTGGGGAGATATTTAATTCACTACTATAAGCAAGGTCAAACTCTGACCTTCTTCCAAGTCATGTTGTAACAAGTTTCATCAAATGGTTTCATCAAACATTTTCTAAATCACAGTAAATAGTTTAAAGGTGCTTCAACAATATTATGGCATTTGAAATTAGAACAGATGTCTGTAGTCAACACCAGCTTAGTGAAAAACTCTGTATTTTAGGCCTGTTAACGTTCTTATTAACAAGCATCTTGTTTTAGTTTACCTTATGTGAAGTTTCATATCTGAATTTAAGTTCAAGTTAACTTAAGGCTTTACCAGTGTTTGACTAGTAGGGAATGAGTTGAAACCAGTTTAAAACAAATTTGGTCCAAAACCTTAAGATTAATCTATTTAAACTTTGTATAAATCACATTGGAATAAATCACATTTTTTGGTTTGGACAACCTTTACTTCTGCTTCTACATATGAACTGTAAAAGGCATTGGATTCAGTTGTCATGGCACTGTTTTGGGGGGTTTTTTTGGTATAATGAAATTGCTGATTAAATTTATATGAGAAATTCAGCTCTGGCTTTTGAATTCTGTTATAGAACCTATTGGGGGAGGGAGTTTTGCTATTTTTCAAAAAGAGGAGAGAATTCTGTTCTATCCACTTTCCAGCTAGAGAAATATAAGATATTTGTAAATCTGTTGTCTTCAATTGTCTGATTTACATGTTCAGTGTCTGAGAAGAAAAGTGGATAAGAAAAATATTGAGGAGGTTGTAGCACACAGGCTTGCTGTTGTTTTTAAAATTTTATAGCTTGCACAATAGTTTCTTCTTGCCTTGAAACTGTAAACAGCCCATCTAGTCAAATCCTTCAGAAGTTTCAAAAAACCCTGTGAATTTGTTACTGTAGAATAATTAGCTCTCAGAAACAATTTATATTGTTATAATGATCACACTTCTATTCAAACTATATTTTTAGGCTTTTACCAAAATAAATGTGTCCCTAAGTACGTATTCAAGCAAGGACATTGTAAAGTCCTAAGTTAGTAGTAAGCGTACAGAATGATTTTGTGTAATAATTGAATGTGTAGCATTACTAATTATAATATGTTTTATATTGTCTGATATTTATACTGCATGATTCAGCAGAGACAAAAAAAGAACATGTGATTCAGGCACACCGGAAAGTGAGTGGTCTGTCCATGGAGTTTGAACAGAAGTACACACAAGACACCTGACTTTGAAATACAAAACAGAAAACTTCCAATTCCCACCTTAAAAACCTTCTGAAGGACGACCCTATTTTCTAACCTTCTAGCTGCTGAAGAAAAACAGCATCAGCAAAGTTCACCCAGCTTTTGTTTTGCTTTCTTTTATGAAGACTGACCCTTTCTCTAGTTTTTAAAGAAAAATATGTGGGCACTTATTTCCAGAGGAGGTCTTGTCCTGCTGTTCTCAAGCATCAGAGGCTCTCAGGATGAGCACAGCTGAATGTTGCTCCTGCCCTCCCTGCTGTTTCTGCTTGGAGTCGTCTCCCTGGAGGGCATGGGGACTGGGGTTGCTGCAGGCACTGGATCCTGAAAAGCAGTGCAATGGTAGTGGGTTGGATCCAAGGACTCAATGTGCACAGTAGTTGCACAGTGGGAGGTTTAACTTTAGACTGGAGCTGGTCTGTCCCTGAGAATTTGACATCCCTTGGAAGGCAGGGGGCATTGGAGGAGATTTTGAGGCATATCTACCAGATTCAGTTTCTTCAGAAAGTATTGAGTCTGTGTGCTGTGAGACAATTTGACCCAAGACACAGTTAAGTGTGCTAAGACTGAGCTTCACTTCTGAAGTGTACTCCTAACCTAAATTAAGGTGCTAGCATGGGTGCAGCCAAAGGTCCCTCACTCTCCTGCACCGGAGAGAGCCTTGGTACTGAGTGTAAAATTAATTCAGAGTCCAGCAGCACAGGGTTAGCTGCATGTGGGGATCAGAAGGCAGGTAACAACCAGCTCACAGAAGTTTACCAAAGCCAAGTTGGTTTTGTCTTTTAGATTTGCACTTGTCAAAGTGACCCAGTGTATTTTATCAGTTTGCCACACCAGTGAGCCACAGCGACTACTTGACCTCATATGCTGAGAAACAGGGATGAAGTCCTTATAGGCCAGGCACAGTCCATTTGGCAGAAGCACGATGATATCAACAAACAAAAAAAAAAATCAGCTCAGTGGTTCTCAAAATCTTTAAGTGTTGAACAGCACCCCGCAGTTAATGAGCACTTGAAACAATATCTTGTGTCCTCTTTTTTCTCTTTCCTGCGTCACCTTTACTTTGAAAGCCAGTTTCCAAGAGGTAATCATGTAATGTACCAGTAAAGTACATCACCTGTTGTTAGCATTTGGAAATTAAATCCTTCTCTGATGAGTCAGTCCGCTGGAAAATCAGCTTTTACTTTCCTACTGCACCATCAAATGAACTAAATTAACTTCCAGAAAGACACGCCCCTAATAAGCCAAGCCTCCCACTGGGTCATATCTCAAAAACCTAGCATCAACAAACCAACGTTGCTCTTTAAAAAAACAAAAAAACAATACCTTCAATACAGCAGTTTGGTCATTTAAACAACACAGTATATTTTGTGTAAGTTCTCAAAAGTTGGC
>JAYDZK010000001.1:39529853-39545872 GCA_034509185.1 Euphonia xanthogaster
GGGAGCGAGTGCTCAGTTAATCAGATCATTTTGGCTTTTTAGGAACCTTAAAATAGAAATATTTTTAAAAATTGCACAGTAGCTCTTGTCTAGAAAGAAACACAGAGAGCAGAACACCCCAGCTACAAAGTCAAAACACAGAGGGTGCAGAAGAAGGACAGGAGGACTGATCAGTCAAGATCCAGCTATAGGTTTGCTGTTCTCAGGGCGCACTTACTATACAGCAGAGATAAGGTGAAGTTCACTTTTGCTACAGACCCTTTTCAATGAATACCTGACAGTAAGCAACAATGGCAGAAGTAGTTTGGTAGATGTTTTCAGAGGACATGACAGCTCATCAGTCTTGTCTAACCATGAATGGCTTGAGATTATCATAAGGAATTTTTAGCACTTCCAACAAAAAGTACAGAGACAACAATTTTTTGCCAAAATGCATCTTCATTATTTGCCTATTTTTTATACTGAATAAATGTGTATACCTACAAATTAGTGATTGCTGGGATGAGAGACTGATAGATCAAACTTTGAAACAAAACACACATTGAAATTCAAGCCATGTAGCCTGTACTGGTGGCTATGGCCCCAAATGGTTGTTTTTTTACCCAGTGTGGGCAATCAATGAGAGCTCTTTGACAAGAGAAGCTGGACCTAACACAGGCTTTTTCTTTATCCCCTGCCATCACCTGCAAATCTGAGATCTCCTTTCATATGTGTTTTCAGTCTCTGCATGGTTCTGAGCCCTTTGCCTGAGTTCCTGAATTACAGGTGGGTGATGCTTTGCTGGGGTTATTTTCCAGGCTGTAGCAGGCATCTTACTACATCACCTGGCTGTTTTCCTTCCTTGCCTGGCTGCACCCTCTTGTTTCAGAGCAGCACCAGCTCCTAGCAAATGGGTGACCACCAGCAAGTTGGTCACAGTTCTTGGATCTCAATTTTCAACCTGCACCCATACATTCAAGGTTTTCACTGCTATCTCATGCTTCAGCTTCACATCCTAATAGGGAATAAGGGGTACCAAGCTCCAGTTCACACAGGAAGATCACAGAGTAAGTTGGTACAAGCCCTGACTGAAGCTTCTGTTGTTTGCATAAGGCACTTTTAGCATAAGGTACATCATGAGACACGTCCTGCTACTGGCAACAACAATATTATTTGTACTAGAACACTGTGTACAAAAATCTTCATAGATTTGTTCCAGTTATGATGTATTAGTGTGTTTACTTCTGAGTTCAAAGTAAGCTAATACTAATTAAATCCTTCTCAGCCTGTTGCTACCTTACAGGTACCAAAGGTCTGTGCTTGGGCTTCTTCACTGTCAAGCTTGAAATATGGATAACCAGCAGGTTCTATCCTGCAGATTTCCGTGGTCTCAATGGGTGTTTCTGCAGAGAAATACCTTGTTGTAAGTTCAAAATTAAACATTTGTGCCCATTAGCTGGAGAAGAAAGGGAGATGTTTGTGAAGTACAATCTCTCAGCAGCCTTGCTGCCAGTATCCAAAGTAGTAAGAAAATGGGCTTCAGTCAGCAGATGACTCCAGCAGACGCATGGTCTAGGGAGGGGGCGGGGGGTCATGTTAGATACAGTGTGAAACAGTTGCTGTTTGTGCTGATGCAATTTTTTTTTTTTTTTTTTTGCACAAATCTAAATTGTTTTTAAACATACTTACCTCCAGTTATTATCAAATAACAACAATTTGCTTTGAAGGACTATGATTTCCTGGAGAAGAAACAATTAAAGCAATTTTATGGGCTTCCCAGGCCTTTAGATCCCTGATTAGTGATCACAGTGGATGCTACTGTGTTTGCTCATTTGTTTGCTAGCTGAAGGACTGTGCGACCATGAGTTTAAAATTTTTCCATTAGGATTTAATCCCTTTTCCAGGGAAATGGAACTGATACATATCTCCCTGACTAAAGATGGAGTGATAAATTATTCTCACCCTTTCTCACCCCAGTGAGCCAGGCAAGTTACAAGAACCACTCTGGTGGGGTTTTTTTCGCTGTAATGTATGGGGGAGAGCAGGGAGGAATGCAGGATAAAGTTTTTCCATAAACTTCACTTTTAGGAAGATGCACACTAAATTAAACACTGTGTTTGCACTCTTGACTGCCTCTGTGGATCTGACAGGGTATTTAAGGCTTTCTGTGTAATGCTGAAAATGCATGGAACTGATAAAACGGACAAAAAGCAACACTAAATTAAGATACTGAGTCACTGCTCAGGCAAGCAATTCCACCGGTGATGTGAAGCATGTAAAGCATCACTTATGTAGTTAAGAGTTACTCTTTTAAAATAAAGATATTGGACTAATGAGGTACAATGTAGCATTTTAACCTCTTTTTTGTTCACTTCCATATCTCTGGTCATTTTTTCCCTCAATATTCTCAAGTCTGGATACACTTGATGTCAGAGCGATAAGATGGCAGATCAACAAGACAAACAGTCAAATTCTAACTTGAATTTGTACGTTAGGTACAGGAAGAAAAAAAAATTGAAGACTTAAGAATCAAAAAGATAGTAAGTGGAAACAGAAAATGTATATATATATATTTTTATGCCTGTTTTGAAAGGAACTTATGGTTGAAGAAGCCAGGGAGTACAGGGATGAAGAAAGAGAGAAAAGGGAAAAAAGGTTTCCTGAAGAATGACAATAAATAATTTCAGCTTGTTCCCACAACAACTGCTTTACCTGAATTCAAAGTTATAAAGTTGAGCTTGGAGACAAAGCCAAGTTACTAAGGGAGAATGAGAAAAAAAATCAAAATTTCTGTACCTGAGGTTGAACAAATTTCAGCATTTGCTTGATGGATTTTTAACTGTATAAACAGGGTCATCTTTATCCCAGCATGATGAAGGAGCATGAAACTCCAAGTCTGACAGCAAGAACTGAGCAGAGGTAGTAACAAACTTACTTCTTATCCTCAAGAAAAGTGGCAGGAGGATGTCCAAGCAATGGGGCAGACCTCATCAGAGATGGGCAACCTGTGCCACTGTGCTGAGTGCTGTGGAAAAGGGTTGCAGAGGAGCAGCACCGGCCACACAACATGATCTAACACCCATCAGCACCTTTCTACTGGGACTTGGTGTAGTTTGGCTCATCCCAACAGGGTATATAAAGCTCTGGACCTTTGATCTTGAAGGAGATGCTGAAGTCTCCCTACCTCTTAACCAGCTGTGTCAGCAGCACTGTGGCACTCTGCACTTGGGTGAATCCTGTTAGCAAGGGCAACATCCTCAGCTTGAGCTGGAGCCTGGCAACAGCTCCAATACAGGTAAAGTAGCCTTTCTGCACCAAAAGGAAGAGTAATGCAGAACTGAATCTACTCAAGGAAGAGTGATAAGGAACAGGATCTGTTGGGCTCTGATCACTTGCTCAGAGGGTCTGCTGATACTGACTGATCTCAAGATATCTGTCTCCCAGATTTTCCCCAGCCATAGCTTGCAGCCCCACTAGCTGAGCTGAGACAGCTGTTTGGCAGAGCAGTTCTGCAAAAGGGATCACTGAAACAAGCTGGCTCACCGTGCTACTGAGAGCTATGCAAAAATCCTGGACACTGAAAACAGAGTGGGGACCAAATGCAGAACTCTCTGGGGAAGAAAACTCCCTAGGAGCCATCTCTTCTATACCTATTGAGACATTTTCCTTGGAGAGTCTGCACGAAAAGAAAAGATGAAAACCAGGATCCCACCTTTCTCTGGGGAGTTCCTATATGCCAGACCTGGGAGCTAAGTTTCCTCTCCTTTGTTATAGGAGACTCCGATCCTGTGATTCTTTGCTTCCTCTTTGAACAGCATTCCAGCCATTTCAGACTTGGCATTTTGTCAAAGGATTGAAGGGTACCCAACGGCAAGGCCAGATGTTCCTTGGGGTGACTCAGGACTTCATCAGAATATTGTCCTACACAACAACTTTATGAGGAATGTGAATAAATCATGGCAGGAGTTAGCACACATCCTCATGAACTCCAGTGTGATCTTTGCTGTCTTAACAGAACTAGATTTGTATCATTGTACATGTACACTGAGGGCTTATCTCTAGTTCTAATTGCCTGCAGTGGACTTTTACATTATGTCAGTATTGTTCAAACATTTACACAAGAATCTTTTCCCACAACATGCAACATTTCCCGTTTGAATTCCAGGGGCCTCAAATGCTGAGAAACTCCTTAAATAGCTCATAGTGGGTGACATAAGCTCATAGTTTTATTTCAATGAGAAAAGATGCATATCTAGTGAGGACCATCTACTCATGCAATATGAGATCCTGAGGCAAAAGATTCCAATTTAGCATTACTACAAAACAAAGTGAGTCATGTTAACAAATTGCAATCAAAAATACTTTTATTGTGATGCAAAATGTTTGGCTTCATACTGTTATTCCAATATGGCAAAATCTAAGATCAGATTTATATATCTACTCTCTATTAGCTAGTAGAGCTCAAGATCTGTGGGTAGTATACAATAAGGTTTTCTGTCTTTTTCTTTTTGATTCCAATTGAAAAGTGATTTGTATTTTTAAAGATTTCCTTCCTTTATGCATAAAATCAATAATTGCTTCTGTGCTAGTGTCTGCCTATAGCATTCCCAAACAAATGGAAAGCAGGATCCCAATGTGCCAGTCAATTACACCAACCTTACATCAAGGTCTTCTTTGAAATCAATTATGTGACACCACTGTAAAATCAGGATCAGCTTCTCTCAGTTTATAAGCTGAAAGTAATGAGAGAAAGAGAAAATCACAGAAGTGATCAACCACATTCCTATCTTTAGGTCTGTGCTATGGAGACAAATGGTGCCACCAGCACCTTTCAAAAGTTACTAACTTCTATGAAATTGTCTTCTCAGTAGTGAATTCAGCACTGTGATCTCTGCCCTGATTCGCCATTGCTCAGACTACGTTGAAATCACAAAAGTAGAGGTTGTTTTAATAAAGACAGCAGTGGCCAGGCAAACCAGCCCCCTCATGCACCCATTGATATCAGACACTGGGCAAAAGTTTGAGTAGAGCTGAAGAGTGATGGGAAAATGTGGCAGGCATGTGTTCAGCAATGCTGCAGTTTGCCTGATGAGGACCATTGTCCCTGCAAGAGAAAAAGGGAGCAGAAAGTGAATCCTTCAGTCAGATGTGAAATGATTAAATGATTGTCCTAAGTTCAGCTGCAGTTAAGGCACATTGATGGGCCAGCAAGGGACAGATGCTGTCACCAGAAAAAAAGGAAAAATGTGTTGTGTGTAGTGAAAACATACAAAAACCTGCAAGGCATTCAGATGTTACTTAGTGACAGGGGACATATAAATACCTATAAGACAAAATTCATATTCCCAGTGTCAACACTAACTTTGATTCACTGTTTTGTTCTTCTGTATTAAAATCTCCCACCCTTCCCCATGAAAGTAAAAAACCCAATTCTTAAAAAACAATGTTAGAACCCAAGTGCTAATATGTTTGTTGTAGTAACACCAGTATTTTCCTGGTTTTGATGGAAACCTTGCTATCAGCTTATAGAATCATACTATCACTAAGGTTGGAAGGGACCTCCAAGATCATCAAGTCTAACCTTCAACGGAATACCACTCTGTCCACTAAACCATATTGTGATGGTCTATGTCCATCAGTTTTTGAAAATTACCCGGGATGGTGACTCCACCACTTCCCTTGGCAGCTGGTAACAATGCTTAACCACTCTTTCAGTGAATGATTTTTTCATAATATACAACCTGAACCTCCTTCTAGTAAAACTTGAAGCCATTTCCCCTTGTTATACCATATCTGTATAGTATAGCTCTCTGTATTTGCACACACACACACACACACACACACACACACATATATATATATATATACACATACATATTTCAAAATATTTCTATTTTCAAGAGCTGAAAAGTGTTACAGAACAGTTTACTCAATTTGAACTCACTGGTAATAAAGTCTCAGGGAATAAAATATGTGTATATAAATAAAATTAAGACTTCCTTCTGGAGCAATTTCTTCCTAAAAACTGAACGACCATCCAAAAATTACTCAGGAGGAATCAAAGACATCTGTTAAGAACAAGTATTTTTGTGTTGCTTCTAGCCTTATGTATGCTAGTGTTCTGAGTGAAAGCAGGAGAAAGCATAAATAAACCATAAAGTAATTAATTGCAAAGAAGAGTAGGCATTATTATACAGAGTTAAAAATTACCCAGTTTACTGATAATCAGTCTTCATAAAATTGCACTAGTGCTGCTCTTGTAAGGAAGGGAAAGAAAAGAATAATGCTCTGAAATACTAATTCGGTATATTCAGGAACTACTCAGCAAGAAATAGGGCCTCATTAAGGCACTGACCAAATTTGTAAGTGCAGCTTTTTCATCATTATGATGAAATAGGATGGTGGTCAATCCAATATCGTTGATAGGTTAAGCAAAATTTATAGAAGTGTGAGATCACCAGAATTACTCAAAGAGAAGTATTTAGCACATGAATCTGATGAAGATGAGCTGGTAAAAGTAAAAAGCAAGAAAACATTTGAGCAAGTACAATGGATAGTGATGGAGAGAAAATTCAATTTTATTAGAGCACAAAAAAAGTTTTGAAGACATTATTGGTAATCAAATCGTACAACTTCAGGAGGTCCAGTAAATCCTTTGTAAATCTTTGTCAACTTAGCCAGTAGCATTAAAAGAGCACCAGGACTTAATCCTTCCTCTCAATTTTCTTAAGATTTAAAAGCACCACTTTTTTAACCTCCTTTCACAGTAAGATTCAGTAAGCAAAGGCTAGGATCCCATAAATATTATTGATTCTCTTTTATTATTCACAGTATAGGAAAACTGTGACAATAAAACTAATAACTATGGACTTAAATGGCTGTAAAGGCAATAAAGTTCAGAATCATGCCCTGTGGATTTCCATGCCACGTTACCAAATCATTACAGCAGGAGATCTATCCAGTGTAGTATATCCTCAGATGTTACCTCCACATGGTTCACAGCACAGCTTTAGGCAGGGCAAAAGCTGGATATGTAAAATTAATTTTACTTAAAGCTGTCTCATTAAACATCCTATTGGTATAAATATGCTACTGATATATTTACTGGGGAGCTGGTACTCTGTTCAAACACCAGCTTAGATTCTCACATAAGGAATTGGTACTTCATTTTCAGTTGGGCCAATTCAGCTGACCAAGCAGCAAATTCAGGTCCACATATATGTTTATTACTACTCTTCCTATAAGAAAAGTTGCAAGGCTGAGTGAAATAAATCGCAAGGCATGCAACCAGGAATTAAATATTGTTTGTCTTCAGTGAGTATCACCTAGGCTGCTGTATTCTGCTACACCAGAAAAGCAATCAAATCACATAGCAACTTGTTCACAAAACTATTGGAATGTCAGGGTCTCCACAGAGTTAATCACCATGGATCTGGTAACTATCTGTGCTCCTGTCATAGCAGGATTCATGATGTGAGGCCCTAAGTAACTTGCAGCCATAAGAACCTGGATAGCTACGGTCTCTGGATGTGTCCCACAGTGTTCTGAGAGGTTTCATAGACACTTAGTGATGCTTATTAGTGACTACAGAAGCTTGAGTTGATCTGATGATAGAATAAAGGGCCTGACCCTACACTGAGATTGGAAGGGGTAAACATTTGCATCCCTGCATCAATTTACAGCTATGAGCAGGATTAAGGGCCTGCACAGGTGGATCCTTTTGCAGGTTCCAGACACAATGAACTGGAATTTCTTGAACATTATTAAAGCAACCAGTCAGTAGCATCATTCCTTGACTAAATATATGTGGATTTGCCATCCATCTGTGTTACACATTGTTATCATGAGGCTGGAGCAGGTCACATAATGTATTGAGATGGAGTTTTAACTCAACCCACCTTCTGCAGTCCTTACCGACCTCCCTGTCGACAGCCATATGTTTTAGTGAGACAGTCTCTCCTTACAAAGAACAGCTTATATTGGTGAAATTTTAAAGGAAGCCTCTTTTCTCTACAGCTACCATGAGCTACCAGCTCACTTTATGACTGTTTCCATCACTGGTGTTTGCTTGGGAGCTGTAACCCTGCCCTAGCCTCACTGCAAAACTTGGCTTAGACAACTTTGTGCTCCTCTTATCTTCTGCAGAAAAACCCTTGAAATTCAACATTTTTGTGGCAAATAATTGTCTTCAATGAAGCAGGGTCCAGCATGAATAAATAAATAATCTGTCAGAATTTTTTTGGGGATATTTACTATAATCTTTCTTATTCTTCTTCATTTTTCTTTGTTCATTTCTTCCAGAACTTTGAAGTTTACTTATTTTACCCTACTAATCTCTTCCTACCTGTCTAGTCTAGTCTTTGTATTCTGATGCACCATACTTCTGGATTTTCTGTGTGGGCATAGTGATCACCTGCTGTTCCAGGCACAGAAACCCACAGCAGCCTCATGTGGAGAATCACAATCATTACCATTATGCCTGCCATACACAGCAGATATTCAAAACAGGCCAGTCTCTTGGGTGACCAAGTTCAAGTTGAAACAGAAGCTCTAATGAAATACGAAATGTTGCCTTTGGGTACATCATCAAATTTAATCACGCACTTAGTGGAAATTGTGCACTTGGTCTGTCTCAGGCTGCAGCAGCCTTTATGGAGCTCTCCAAACACTTGTTTCATCCCCTAAAAAGCAGTTCCATTCAGAACACAAAGTATGAGCTAGTCATTTACAGTTCAAAGCACAGTTAAAATACCCAAATCAGGGGTAGGTTTCCAAGCTGTGACTGTCAGTCAGTCTCACACAAGAGAATGTGAAATACTCAATCCCTCACTCTTTTCCCTTTGAGGTTCAACCCCTTCCTCCTGGCTGGTCTAGATATACTCTAGAGAGGAGACTCCCTCTCTAAAAGCACAGGAGGGAGCAGGTGCCAAGACTGGGCCAGGAATGCACAGAAAGAGCCCCTCCCATCTCGAAGAGCTTGACTCAGGCACAGTAGATTCTGACTGAGGAAAAGTAAAGATCACAGATCAGCTCCGTGATTGCCCTTGATTTACTCCTCTACTTGCCTCTGAATGACAATCTGATTATGCACAACTAACATTAAGATTTTAATGAGTACCTAAACTGCATGGTTTTTATTTTTGGGATACCTGATAAGCTTCTCCTGGCTCTTTTTTTTCTGAAGCACCAAGCATTTCCATCTGTGTTATATAAAAAAAACTATTTTGAAAAGCTTAGTCTTTAGTAGACATCTCTGTGTCTCAGTCCCCAAGATGTGAAATGAGGATAAAAACAATGCTTCTAACAGTGTTTTTGTGAAGCTAAATTAGTATGTTAGAAAGCCTTATATTTCATGTGATGATTGCAATGGAAAGCACAAGGGAGTTGTTAGTTTTATTTTCAGAGAGATGTAAAGCAAATAAATGACAAAGACATAGCTTGATCAATTAATATAAGACAAAACAGTGATGAGTGCAACAGAGTCAGCACATCTGGTCCACTGCATGAGCCTACATCTGCAAAGAGAATATGCTGTCATGAAATATTTAGTCATGCACATGTATTTTCAAGTGACTTGCTCTACATCTTTCCCACTCTGATCATTTAATAAAAATATCTATGTAGACACACATGCAGAACCAAATAGAGAATTGTGTAGCTCTATATATATGCATATTCATATATACGTATGTAGGAACATTTCACAAAATCTTTGCATTTTTACTTTTAGCATTAAAAGTTACCACTGCTTTTCCTGTCGTATAACACTGGCACTAGTATATCAAAGGCTTCCCCTGCTGGAGCTCCTGAACATGAACTTGCATTTCTTTTTTGTCTTCTTTTTTTTTTTTTTTTCCATCAAACCTGATCAGGGTAGTTCTACCAGCATTTATTTTATTTTTTTTCCTGTAACATTATAATACTCAAACTACTGTGAGGTGAAAAACGAACCTCACAATTTCCTTGTTTAATGACACACACTGTATTGAGATGATATTTTATTAAATATACTTTTATAAACAAAAATTAATTACATGTATTTGAATATTAATTTTATTTTAAATGCAATAAAATTTGAATTTCATTTCTTAACTTCTTTTCTTCAGGGACCTGCTGTCTTAAGTTTCATTAATTCTTCCATTGATGGTGCTTTATTTGCTTGAATTAGGAATGACTCACATAAGGCACAAGTATCTTCAAACTATCACTGGTATTTTGACAAATCAGTGTTAGTTGGGAAGTCTTTCCAATATTAACAAGATTCTCTGTTCACATGGTCCTTCTGTCTTGGGGTTCTAGGATTTGATAACAGATTTTGTTCAATTAAATGAATGAACACAGAAAAATGTTATTCACAGAAAAAATGTTATTCACAGTAGGTATAAAACTGGTGGTCAGGGGAGGATAATCCCTCAGAAGAAAAAGCAGTGGGAAACTCTCACATTTATGCAAAGACAAATGAGATCTCATGAGGAATATTTTCCCAGACTCAATAATTTCAAAGTGGTAACCTGTTTGTGTAAGAAAAGCATAACAGGATATCATTTAACTCAGAGTGTCATGTATGTATGTATGTAACTGACACTGCCATATGGCTTAGCCAAATCGATTCTCTCTTTTCTCAACTTCTGTGAAAATTTTGGTTTAGAAATCAAAACACCCTGCATCTCTCTAACCAAAGCTACCAAAAAAAATTACATCTCCTGCCTTTTGCCATGCATCCACTGGCATCCTTTCCATTTGTGCAACAGATTCAAACTTTACCTCACCTTCATAATTCTTCAAAGACAGTGCTGCCTGTAGTCTAGTTTTCAGTTATGCTTCATCCTCCACCTCTCTCCACCGCTACCCATGGCTCCATCCTCTCCTTGATAGCTCTGCACCTTCTTTTGTCCTTTTTACCTGTCTTCAGTCAACCCATGGAACAGATTCCTGGCCCCTCTCCATTAGGTAATTTTCTGCATCTCCATACCAGCACCTTAAAATTTCACTGTCTTGCCTTCATGACTCACCTTGGACTCCCAGGTTAATAATAAGCCCCTTATGCTGTTATGGCTTCTATTTGCTCAAATGAGCTCATCATCAGCTCAGAGCAGGAATTTCTCCATCGTGATGTTAATCCTAAGGTGAACATTCTACAGAATTAGCCAATTTCTGTACTAGTAACTCTGAGAGGATACAGAAGAGTACCTGAGTACTGAGCAGGACAAAAACCTTGTACGGAAAATCTCACTAACATAAAAGTACATGTTTCACCTGTGACTTGTTTCTCCCAAAAGCATTTCTACCCACTCCCTTTCACAGGACCTGGGTTTGATGGACAGGCTGAGACTGAAACAAACTAGAAAGACTTAACAAAATAGCAAAGGCAAGAAGCAGAGCTAAATAAAAGCAGCAGATGATTCTCCTGGTGTGGATCAGAGGGTTTCAACATGTGTCAGAGCACTGAGGAGGCAGAGAGATGAAGAGAGCTCAGCCAGGGACAGGCATGTGCCTGGTGTCTAGTGAATACGTTTAGTTTAATGCCAATGTAAACATTTTAAGGGCATATGACGTAGGTGAGAAAGCAGGGTCCCTGACCCTGTCTAAATCAACAAATGGCCATCAGCTTTCCTTCCTTTCCCCCCTACAGATATCTCCATGCCAAGCTCTAGAAAATCTAATTCTGCCCAGTCATCCTTTCCTCCCCAAATCCCCGTCCGCAGGAAATGGTGGGTGTGGGAGGCACGTGGAATCAAATTAATTTGGAAAGCAAGCGCAAATTCATTTGAGACCATCCTGTTGGGGGAAGCTATGACTGCAGCAGGGGCTGGGAGGGCAGGGAGGAGTGCTGGCTCCCTGAGCCCCCACGCCCAGGACTGTCAGGGGACGGGAACACGCAGAGATGCTGCTTGGCACCATCAGAGGGAATCTATGAAGAGAAGGGCTTTTATTTGGTCTCAGCTCTCAGCTGATTGCTCCTGGACCACAGCTGATTCCTTGGAGTACAATAGCTGCTGCAGGGCTTGGTCACTGCTGCTGTGCTTTTGCCACATTTCAAACACCTAAGGGGTTTCACTCCACATGTCAAAGGGGATTTCTAGATCCCATCTGAGGTCACAGACCTCTGGTTACGCTGAGCTTCTGAAGAGCAACTGAAAAACACAGATGAAAAATCAGCAAGTTAAAAGAAAACAATATAGCAAATAAGCTTCCAGAAGCTTCTAAACCCAGTATTTTTCAATAGAAAACAACTGGCCTGAAAAATTTCTAAATTTTCATCAGCTCCACTAAAGTTATTCATTTATGCTTCACCAGCAATAAAATAATATTTTTAATATTATAAGAACCATGCACAGAGGGCCATTTAACAAGCAAACACCTTAAAATGCTTTCAGTATTCCTGAAAAAAAATCCTTGCATAGTTATGCAAATTCAGAAATAAGGAAACATCCCTCTACCTCAAGAATTTAATCAACTCACTATACTCACACCTGTAAAGGACTTGAATGATCCCTATTTCATAGAGATGCTATCAAAAACTACTGTAATATTTTTGGTGTTTACTTTATAGCTAAGGACCTTCACATTTTCTAAAGATCAGCCTCTTCAAAAAAGTCTTATACAATTTACAAATGGACCAAATGGATCAGCTGAGATCTGCCTATCCAGCAACAAGAATAATCACATATTTATGTGACCAGCAGACCTGTTTCGTAACAAACATAAACTACAGAGGAACATACTTTGCTCTCATTTAAAATGGGTTTTGAATGTTTTCTCTCAAGAGAGTTTGACTCTCTTTTTAAGCCATTTCTTAATCTAAGATTACATGCTTCAGTGCATTGCAAGGCTCTCTACCATGAAGCAGGCCTAAAGCAGACTCATGCATCCCTCCTTCATATCCTCGACTTAGAAAATTCCATGCAGGCAGAGCCCCTATTCCAAAGAGTCTTTTCCCTTAACTATAATCAGGAAAGGCACATTTGGCTACATGATGCACACATGTGCATACACATTTGGCTACATGATGCATATACCCCATGCTTCTGGGTGGCTTCTAAAAATATTGAATCTGGAGCTTGAGTGCTTCCTTTCTGATGTAATTTGAGAAAGCAAGTTTGTAAATAATTGGACTATACCTGCTGTTGATGATATTAACTGCATCTGCTAGTGAATCCATACCTACAATTACTGTCTTCAGTAACTCTGTAAGTAGCGATGCAGAAAAAAACAGAGGTTTTTCAAGGAAGAGCATCAACTATTCAATAAAATTATGTTTGATTGTGTCCAAACTGACTGTGGAATTTTCCTGTCATTTTAAATCTTGTATCGTTACAGCACAGAAAATAAATTAAGCCAAGGCGTTCTCCAAGTAATCCTTCATAACATTATTGACAAACTCACCAAATAAAAGTTTGTCACGTACATTTTTCAAAGTGAACAGAAGCATACAGCCTTTTAGGTTAAAATTATTTTACAGCTACTTTTGTGAAGCAGATTAATCACAGTTGATTCAATTCAATAGAGAACTTTATAACATAGCTGGAGCACACTCTATAAATACAAGTCAAAGGAACAACTTGCCCCAATATGTCCAATACTAAATTGAAAAAAATATTTTAGCAAAGCCAAAAGATTTTGCTTTGATTTACTACTTGTGGGTCCTAAACTGAGACTTCAGCTTCCAGAAAATACCTCCTCTGGGTATCCACCTACTCCAGTGTGGGGTCTCCCACAGGATACAGCTCTCATGTACCTCCAAGCACTTCAGGGGCACAGCTCCCTCACCGTGGGCTGCAGGGGAATCTCTGCTCTGGTGCCTGGAGCACCTCCTGCCCCTTCTTCTGCACTGACCTTGACGTCTGCAGGGCTGTTCCTCTCACACTTTCTCACTTCTCCCTCTGGCTGCAGGTTGTCTGACAGAATTGATGACAGTTTGCTTGATGTTAATCCCAACCAAAAAAAAAAAAAAGTGCAAGTTCTACAAGGGATCTGACTAATATTCAACAAGAATAGCAGGGTTTTTGCTCATCTCAAATACATCATCCCAGAGGTGCTACCACTGCCTCTGATGGGCTGGGCTGTGGCCAGCAGTGGGTTCACCTTGGAGCCAGCTGCCATTGCCTCCATTGGACATGGGGGAAGCTTCCAGCAGCTTCTCACAGAAGCCACTCCCGTAGTGCAGACCTCTCACTACCAAAACCTGGACACACAAACGGAATGCAGTGTTTTAGAAGGATAAGCACTAATCAGTCATTCACTTCCATCAGAATGCAGGAGTTACTTCTGCTTATGTCTTGGAATTATTAATTTAAAAGAACAGAAAGAAAGTGCAGAAAAGCAGTTGGAGCATCTCAAAAGGTATTAGGAAAATAATATAAAGCAAAATCTGAAAAGTTACATAGCTGAATTCCATCAAATATTTCACTAGAAAATAGAGTGTACTTTTTCTTCTGATTGCAATTTCTGGATAAGAAATAAGCTATTAAAATTGTAATAGATAAAAGCTTTTGTACAAAATCTTCTTTTATATTGTGAGGACCTTCTCAACTTTTGTACTCTGGTCTGTTTATTACACAGCATTTTAGAGGACTGCCAATGTGATTTGATCATAATTGAACCAGAATGCTAGAAAAGTTTGAAAAATATTTAACCTTGCAACAATACAGGACCTTATTGAATATTATGAGGAAGAAATAACTGCAAATACAAAAATGAATCTGTTGTCATAGGCAAGAGACATAAAATATGAAACCTTATTTTTTAAATACTCAGTTTTATACTTGTATGCCTGTGTTGAGTTTGTTTCATAACTTGTGTATTTCATTTTGCAATCCCAAAAAAAAAAAGAACAAAAAATTCTATTTTGCATCTGTTCATTGTAGAAAATTAATTGGATTTTGACATTTTTTTGTCTGCAGCTAAATACCACAAAATAGCTGAAACTGGAAGAATTGACTTCATTTTCCTGTATATCTCATAGTTTCCCCAACCCTGCTTCAGCTGAGAGACACAAACCTATGTTTTTGTACATGGTCCAGGAAAAGAGGCACAAGAAGGGAGAGAGTGACATCTTCTCCCTCTGCCCTTAGTGTGGGTATATGGTGAACTCAGAAGTCCTGATCTGATGAGTGTTCTGACCGGCACCTGGTCAAAGTGTCCTCTAATGCCCGCCTAGGAAATGCCATGCACTACTTCTTGAAATGTCAGGTGCATCATATTCCCATTACACAGTCTTCATCCAGAGGTCCATCTAAGCAAGCCTTATACCTGATGGGAGCCTGGAGCAGATGCCTGTGGAAGCTATCGAGGTCAAAAAGAACTTAGTCTCCAGAAACCTCTGGTGCAGGGGCTCCCTGACCTAGTGGCAATGTCTGTGAGCATAATAGCACCAGGTGAGGTTTAGATTGGATATTAGGAAAATTTTCTTCACTGAAAGGGTGGTCAAGCATTGGAACAGATGGTGGAATCACCATCCCTGGAGGAATTTAAAAAATGTGTAGATGTGGTGCTTAGGGACATGGTTTAGTGGTAGACCTGACAATGTCAGGTTAAGCGGGGGGGACTCAATCTTAGAGGTTCATCTTCCATGAATCCATTCAAGTCCTTTTTGAAAGCATGCAAACTTTCACTATCTTTACCAATCTTTTCTGCATAAAGATTCATTGTCATGAACCCCTCTTCCCTAGAGCTAAATACAACCAACCCCCCCTCCCACCCCCCCCCCCCCAAACCATTGCACAACACTGTACACAGTGCATAAGGAAAACCAGAGCACATGGAAACCCTGATGGGCATTGGTCTGAGGGTTTTCTCATGGAAAGCAAACATCGGTGACTGCAGTTCTGGGCTGCAAAGACAACACAGAACAGTCTGTGCCTCCTGACACCCCGTGCATGGCTGCTGCAATTTAGGGAGGTAACATGTGACATCACTGCTGGAGAAGACTGTAGGCAAAATACACTCCGAAAAAGAGGAGAAGGGAAGGGGAAGGGGAAGGGAAGGGAAGGGAAGGGAAGGGAAGGGAAGGGAAGGGAAGGGAAGGGAAGGGAAGGGAA
>JAYDZK010000001.1:39545989-39564810 GCA_034509185.1 Euphonia xanthogaster
AGGGAAGGGAAGGGAAGGGAAGGGAAGGGAAGGGAAGGGAAGGGAAGGGAAGGGAAGGGAAGGGAAGGGAAGGGCCCGAGGGCGCGGCGCGCCCGGCGCTTTGGCGCCCCCTAGCGGCTGCTCTGAGCAGACGGGCTGCGCCGCGGGCTCCGCCAGGTTTGGAACCTCGTGGAATTCAGGCCCTTGGTAGTGGACGAGAGACCTGGAAAAACGCTCTCAGTTTTAAATGGCTTTTATAACAAAGCTTTACTGGACTCAAAGATGAGCCTGGTTTTTGCTTCTGAAGGCTTGTTTTTGTTAGACAGCCTCGCCTGTGAGCCCCCTGCCAAGGACAGCCTGCCACAAACACAAAACCCAAAACTGTTGGATCAGATGAGCCTGGGGAAAAGCTGAGGCAAGGGAAGATAACACATGGAAAATATATGGTTGTAAGCCACTTCGATATGGGTATTAGCAGCCTTCTGTCTCATTGAGAATTGTACTGGAAATACCTACCTAGGTTTGTCTGCTCACATGTGAGTTCTACACACATAGACACACACACAGCTGAAAACTGAAATGATGGAGCAAAAAAGCTTTCTGTAATTAAAGGACCATTCCCTTCTATCTTTGTACAATTCTGAATAGTACAGTATCATTTGCACTGTTCTGTAAAAGAAATATTTATTAGAGCATGTGGTTAAGTAACAACTTAACTTCTAGTTGATGAATATAGAACATGCCAGCAAAATCTGTGTCCACTGAAAGCCATAGATGCCTTTCTCTCCTCAATTTTAACTCATTTTCCAATGAGCTGCTAAATGAAGTGTATCCTGTCTTTATAGGTCAGAACACACGGCAGATCAATACCCAACCTGGAAATGGGTGTGCAGGTTTCCAGTACCCCTTCAGTAAATAAATTCTCTATACAGCCATTCCAACAGAAATCCCACAAATCCCATGCCAAGGGATTGTCTCTGCTGGCTTCTGATTTGGCAATGGGACAATACAGGGCATACTTCAGAGGAAAACATGCAAAACAAAATTAAAGTCACCAGAAAGGTTTCTTGTGACCAGAATGGTCAAATAACCAAACAATTTGAGTTCACCAAACTGAGATTTACAAATTGAAGACATACTACTGGAAAAAGAAAACAAAACAAGTGCAGTTTTGTAGCATCAGAGATTACATGTCTTTAAATGGCAACTTCTCATAGTTTGAAGTATCATTCCTGGAGTAGATATTAAGTGCAGTTAAACCAAGGCACTCTTTATTTGAAACACTCAATTGGTTTCTCTTAATATGCTACACCCTACATGTTCCCTTAAATTATAGTTGAAACAAGACTATTTGGGAAATAACCAACTGACTACCAGTCCCAAAAATGGCCACACAAATCTTATGCTATCTTATGACAGTTGGGAGCCACCAGCTACAAATATGAAACATAGGCCCCTGGAAACAGTTTAATGTCCTTGAAAATTCTCTGTGTTTAACTAAAAAAATTATTTGTTTTCCTTTTTTTTTTCTTTTTTTTTTTTTTTTTTTTTGTTACTAGGGAAGAAATGGAATGAACCTTTGAAGACAATAGCCATCCATCACATAGAAAATACACCAGTTTTCATTGCTGTATTTCAGATATGCAGCAGGAAGCTGCCAACTAATCTCTAGCACTCTGACTTTCTAGGCATCATACTCTACATCTTAGAACAATGTCTATTTGCAAGAATTATTTAATTATCTTTTCAGGTCCATCTTCTTTAAGATTTGTTGCTGCCAGCTAATCTAGCCAATGCTGACAATGTTGAGATTAAACCTCAAAATTAAATGTGGCAATATCTGCCAGCACAAGTCTGCAATCTTCATTTGCTACCTTCATTTTTAAGCTGGAATTCTAATTAAACCAAAAGCAGCCTCAGGGTGTCAGTAGAATATAGCTATGTACATCCAAAGTACCTACTGAGACTCCTGCTCACAGGCTCAGATCTGGTTGTCAGAACAGAGGCCACACCATCAAAGTTTGAGGCTTTCATTAAAGCCATTACATTTCCATGAAATTTACCCACTGGCATTCTCCAGTGGGATTCTTGTGCCACATGCTGAGGACTCTTTCTGACATAGGAGCCCTAATACAGTGACAACAAGCAGACTTGCAGCCAGAATTAATACTGCTCCAGTGCTTGTTAATCTTAGTGCAGAAGCTCTTTCATTTAAGCCTCTACCTTTATAAGTCTGCTGGGTCCAGGCTGCTGTTCAAAGCAGTTGCATTCCTGATAAGGGTGGTGTGAGGGCAGGCTGAAGAGGGTGTGCAGACAATCTCTTCACCTTTAATTTCAAATACTTCAGTGTCTGACAAAAACAAACCTTCACTGTGCTCAGAGAATTCAGTCTCCCCTAAGAGCAGGACTATACCCTTTCTCACCATGCCTCTACAAGGCCTGGTATTTTTCCTCAAGCTACTTCCTCCCATGCTTCTCCTGTAAGCCTCCTCATAAGGACAGTCCTCAGTTTCTCTCTAGCAGAGAGGAAACCTTCTGCTTTTAGCAACTTTTTACCTCCAACTGTTAAAGGCTAGTCAAATATACACAAAAGAGGAATATTTTCTCCCCCTTAACCTGGTAATGTACCCTATGAAAAGCTTTGTTTCCTTCTATGGCTACATAAATCTTTGGGAAGAAGCCCTAAATCATGGTGGTTCTGAATTGATGATGGTTTCCGCTCAATGTATTAATGCTTGGATAAAATAAAAAACAGCAAAGAGGAAATTCATGGAGTTTTTAACTATTTTCATTCCACGTGATATTACAGAGCTGGTCTGTTGAAGCTGGAGCAAAGATGAGAAATACCATGCCTAGCTGCTACAGATTTGATGCTAGGTTCCAGAAACACTGTAATGACAATATTCACATTTTTATTGATATTTTTCTATTTTTACTGTCAGAAATTCAAAGAATTCTTAGTTTTAAATGTGTTTACACAACTTAAGTTGGTTTTATTCATTAGCAAATGATTGTTCACAATGTGAAAGCCACTAAGAATGAAAAACATAAGATCAGGCCCATATATCCAAAGATTAAAACTGCACAGGTTATATGAAAAGATATATAAGTTTTCTTTGAAAAAAAGTTTTAAGTCAATTGTGAAATAGACAATGGTAGAGTCAAAATTGTATTATGAAATACACTGACTATGAAAATGAAATACAAAATTGGTCATAGTTCTTGAATGTCACTGTCAACCTTACTTGTATAAAAATCAGGCCCTTATGATATACAAAACCTTATTTATACATTGAAACAATTGTTATCTTTTCTGATAAGGAATATAGAAAGAAAAGCTGATGCTGGAAATTTAACTTAAGATGAAGTATTTTTCCAAAATATTACGATAAAAATGGCAGGTACATGGATTTTTTAAAATAAAATTTGCTGAAACTTCTTGCCAATTTAAATATGGAGAGCATAGAAAGAGTACATTCAAAAGTCAGCATTACACTTCTTTTTATAATTTTTTCTGCTGGTTCTGAGATTTTTTAAGAGGCATTTGAATAAAAGCTGACAAACACTCATCTTAATCCTTTTTCTGAAAACCCAGAATCTTCTTAGGATCTTTCTCAAGCTGGAACACTCTAAATGCTGACATTTCATAATAAAAATTAGTAACTATATTATAATATAGAAATAACTAACTAACTAATTAGTAACTATATTACAATATAGAAATAACTAACAAATTTTTGAGACTGAACTGTTCAAGTGAAGAAGAAAGGTATTTATGATTGTAGTGATACATCATCCCACATAATTGCAAAGAGAGATATATTTCTATTTTCATATGTTAAAGGAAATATGGAAAATTGGTTCTCCGAATTTTCATTGAAACTGATTTAATTTTGACTGGTTTTTTGTTCATTGTCCATGTATCCCAGTGAATGCCAGTTGCAAGGAATCTACCTCTGTAGCGATGAACACCATTAAGATTTGCAAGGCCACACTTGTTGAACCACCACCCGGTATTATCACTGAAGTTACTGCAGCTCTTTACTGGCTGTCCTTTAATAGTGCACATTGGTCTGCATCCATCATTATCAACATCAAAAGTGCTGAAAGGCATGGAATTTTGGTTATCTTCTCTTCTATATCCTCTAAATGCATCACCTAAGTACAACAGATAGACAGAACGATAAAAAAGTTAATTACAGAGAAATGTTTCTTTCTTGATGCACACTGTGCAAACTTTTCCTCTGAATTTATTTAAAAAGTAGAATTCTTCAAAAGAGGTTCAAGAGCACCAGCTAATGAGCTGCAAAAGTGCTAATGATGCAGGGGAAAAAAGAATAAAATACTGAGAAATATGGAAGAAGTTAAAATTCAATGAAATGTCTTTGTATTTTCCTTGCTTTTAGCGATGCATGCTGGCTATGAAGGTAAAGGCTTCTGTCCTCAAAGACAGAGGAAGAAGAGATAAAAGTAAACAAAAAGGGTTGTAACTTCAGATTTTCCAGTAACATGCCCAAAGCCCCAGAGTGAGTCATGAAACATGATGGAATTGTTAAAACACAAAGGTCAGTTTTTACTGTCTCTGTTGTCTTACTAAAGAACTTACTGAAGAAATAGTATTTTTCACAAATACAGAGTAAAGCACTAACACTATTAGAAAGTAATGATTTCCTTGATAATAAGGACCATTCTTGCATAACATGGAAAAAAAAGCAGTAAGACATGATGCAATGCTTAATGCAAATCTTTGCATGTTTAGTATATTTATGCTATTAAGGGAGATCTGGAATTAATTTGAGTCTATGTATCACCCAGCAACTATTACACACTGTAGGTCAGCTTTTTTCCACTCAGTTTCTTTCTCTATCCTTTGTACATGGCTATCTGGGCACTTCTGAATTATCCATAGCATCATCAGGAAGACTGCCAATAGCATCTGTCATGAGAGAATGGGCATCTAAATAATGGAACCATTACGTAAATAAACACTAACACCCACAAAATCCCTTATTCATTTTATATATATCCCATTCAATTTTCTTTTTTTTTTTAATTACAGGCATAACAGATCACCATATAATTAAAAATTTATCAGCATAAATGTTCATTATAAACCAGAGAAAAACACATTAGAAATAAAATTTTGCAGTTAATTATTATTCTTTTGGATGCATTTTTTTTCATATTAAGAAAGGGAATAACTACCTTTAAATACTTCAAAGAAGGAAGTTCTTACCAGCATTTCCTGAATAATGCCCCAAATGGATCTTAAAATAACATGATTCATCCTCTATCCAAAATCCATCATATGATGCATAGGCATGCTTGTCATTTTCTGATTCCAAATCCACATAAAGACTGAAATGAGTGGCCTTTTGATTTACAATGTCAAAAATCTTCCTCAGTCCAAGCCAAAATTCTCCTTGAAGAGAAATATAATATATAGTCTAGAAATGGAAATTATAAAAGTGATTGTTCCTGTTTTTTTACTTTCCTTCCTGAACCAAATGTAATAAAAGTTGCATGATACGCTTATATTCCTTTGAAAGACTAATGAAGGAACAGAGTAATCTTCCTATTTCCTTTGGAAATCCCTAAGAAAACCCATGTGTGCATCATGTCTTTTTTCTCTGTGATATTTTTTAGAAAATTGTCCAGATGATAGATTTCAAATATTTGTCTGCAATATATCTTAGAAGACCACAAAAACTGGGTGTGTTAAAGATACACTTGCATGAACAGAACTCAGTAGCACTCCTAAGGGCAATACTGAGAAATGATAAATGTTAGCATTCTATGAAATACAAAAAAAAAAAGAAAAAGCAAATCCTATTCTCAAAATTTAGCCCTGTTCTCAAGATTTGCTGCCTCCATAAATCACACTTGTAGCCTCATATGAGCTGCACTTCTTTGTAAAGAAAAGCTGCATGCTTCTATTGCAATCCCAGATAAACTTCTGAAAAAGCAAATGGGTTTAGACTGGCAGGATTAAAGGTGGCAATAAAAAATTAATATCACAGTTGTGTTGGTATAAGCTACTGAAATATTTCCATTGTTAATAACTTTGCATGCCCTATGGTGAAATATTATTGATTTTTCTCTGCTCTAAGGGAATGAGTGATTCAAACCAACAAAGGTCTGAAAAGAGATGAAATACAATCTATTATTTCAAGCAGAAAATATAATAATATTTTAAATGGTCTTGTAAGACTGCAATAGCTAAAGTGTCTAGTGTGGTAATAGTCATTATTGGGAAGATTACACAACAGATTGATTAAAGAAATCCTCAAGTAAAAATAAGACTTTTAAGAAACAAGAACTTCATACTACTAAAACTACCACGCAATTTAGTGGAATGTAGCTCACATAAAAGCAGGAGAAATGCGTGATCTAAAGCACTTTAGAGTATTTAAAATTAATACCAGTAAGGTCACCAAATCCATCCAGATATTCAGACCATGTTCTCTGAAACTGAACAATTCCATCATTTCTTTTCTGAACCACAGTCCATCCACCTCCTTGAAAATCCATGTCACACAAAACCTAAAATAAACATAGGCATGATTAAGCATTCTTGAAGCAGCTTTTATGAAAACACATTTTAATTAAATAAAGGCGGACTATTCAGAGTTTTGCTAAGTAACATATTTTTCAAATATCTTTTAAAAAAGCTTTAAGAAAATAAAAAAATGAAGCTGCAGTATTTTCTTATATGTTCTTGTTGAACTGCTTGATTTGGATCTTTCTTCAACCAGTAGAAACTGCTGTGTGTAATAGTCTGCTCATAACAGATATAATAAATAAGCTTTGATAAATGTCACTGTAACATATACAGCATGAAAGGGAAGCAACTTGCAATGTCGTGTATTAATCAGGCAACGTATCATTGATACAGGTAGCAACACCAAATAAACTTTTATTTCAACAAAGCAAAATAAACACAACTTCTTATATGTTCTCCGTCCACTGGTGACCACTGTGCCTTCTTCCAGAGAATATTGTCTTTGTGGTGCCTGGGAAATTTAGAGCCTTTAATAAGGGTGAGGAAATGGAAAACAGTGATAGCAATAACCCAGCCTACAACAATAATTTGCAGCACCAAAAACCTCTACATAAGAAGTGGCCCTGATCCAGGGAAGTCCCAATGTGAACATATAACTGCCTGCAACTAAGCAGTACCACTGAATACATAAGATTAACTCTCAAATTTATGAGTCTTTCCTAAAATTTGTGCCCAGCAGTATGTCAAATGGCAGTGGTCCAGCTGCCATCTGCTCTGCTTTGGAATATCACATTATGTGGCGCATTTTCTCCTCAGCCCATCTAACTTAAGATTTGTAATTGACTTTACTAAGTATATCCACAGTGCCAAATCTTCCTCAGTTCTAACTGGGATTATAGTCTGGAAATCTAATTTAGAAAGATCATATTGCACCTTTATACACCGCACTACCTAAGCTATTCAATGCAGTTCTAAGGGATAGTATCCATAATTAGTGTTTGAAAACAGGGGCTCATTTTTGTCTCCAAAGGTGACGAATATCAGGAGAATTAACCTGGAAAATGGTTAAAGGTAGTGAGCCAGTAAGCTTCTTATGGTAACAAAAGTAAGTTCAGAACATAATGTTGGCTGTGATAACACTAAGCCAATGCACAAGTGATGGAGTAAAGTAAGAAATTTTTTTGACATTACAGGAAATGTACAAAATGAAACGTTTCAGAAAATAGAGATTTGCAGTCATAGCCAGCTGATAAAAGTGTAACTAGGTGTAAGTCAGTTTAACCCTCAAAAAAATTTGTGGCAGGCTGATCATTATATGTTGCACCTCCATTGCCTGTAGTAGCCAGATATTCTTCAGGAAACCAGGCTTGTTCCTTAGCCAGAAAACATCAACATCATAGTTAGAGTCTCTGTGATTTAACAATGTCTTCTCAATGAATGACAAGAAAGCAACAGGACAGAGCTGCAATTTGATCTAATACAGCCTGAGGGATCTTGGATCTTCAAGTTAGAGACTTCAGGACATCCTTGCAAAACAAATACTTAATGAATCATACTAAGGCTTTTGTGCATGAAAAAATAATTGTGACCTTTATTCCCTGGAAGAGTCACATGCTTATTTCAGTCACCCAAGGAGGAAAGAACTGGAATAAAAAGAAATACAGAAGATTCCAAAATGAATATTTAGATGAAAATACCTAAACCTCATTCAAAATAATACCATTGCTTCATCCACTGTCTTGAGAAGATAACTGTATGCTTGGCTACTCCTCTGATTATGAGTCAGAAATACTATGAGGAGCCCACTTGGTCATAACATCAATCTTTGGTGCAATATAAATCAGTGTGACTGTTGATAATTCACAGAAGGAGCAGATATGGTTCTACATGAGAGGTTATCAGCCAGTTAGATACAGCGCCAATACATATACCAGCTAAATAAAAATATTAGAGAGATACAGAAAAATATAGTTATGGCTGTGTAGTTTTCTTAATCCCTTATGGAAATGTTGCAACTGTAAAGCCTTATAACAGTTAATCTGCTTTACAGTTTGCTCTATCTCGTATCATGAAAGGTATGAAGGGCATGATTGTGCCAGGTACAACCTAAATTAAATGAGAAGGAGGACACTTCTACTGAATATTTTTTCCCTTTCCACCTGCAGTGTGTATAAGAGATATGTTCTAGACAACTGTTTAGTTTGTCTGATCCAACTGAGAAATATCATTTATCTAAATTTCTGATACATTGAAAAATGTATCAGAAATTGGTCATGGTTCATTTTTTCCACAAGTAAAATTGGTTTTAATCACCTCATATAAATGCTCAGGAAAAAGCCTATTTGAGAGTAACTTTCTGAGGTGACAGAAACCTGCCACTACCACTAAATCTAGGTATTCTTATTGTTCCTGGAATCTGGAGTTCAATTAGCCCAAGTTAAGCACGAAAATCTATACTCACTTTTGGACACATGAGGTATCAAACATGAAAAGTAAGAGTGGGATCACATTTTCTAAATAGTTTTCATTTAAGTGATATCATTATGCATAGTATTCTAAACACATTTTCATTTAGGTTCCATTGCATAAAAAGACATTTTATTGCTGCAAAGGTCCTCATTGATATAAATTGCTTCACGTTGGGTTTGTTTCCCATTTTCTAGTTTCTTACTATGGTTTTCTACCTCTGTATCTTTTTTTATCTTGCTGGTCTGCAGAACATTTAGAACTCTTGGCTATTAGCCTCTAAAAGATGCTTTATAATTTTTGCTTATATTCAAATGTCTTGATATTTTTGTCTATCTACTATTTCTCTTGTACTCCTTTTATGCTTCAACACATGAAAGAATTCACATTAAATAGTTTCCCTTAAAATAACATCCTTTATGGAACACATATTTTAGAATTTTTTTCTCTGAGAGCTTTTTGGCAGTGTCTTTCAAGCTCTGTGCAACATTTACCAGAAAAGAAATGAGACACTCATGACTGCAAACATTCTTCTCATTATTTATTGTTACCTTATTCTTTTAATCAAACTGCTATGATTTTTCTTTTGTATTTCTGGAATCACCTTCAATCCAGAAGAAATTCTGAAACAGATGCAATTTTTGCTATGGTTGCATTTTGCTCATACTACAGATATGGTTGTTCTGTGAACACTGCAACATCTTTGCCATTCTTTTACATGGAAGGGACTTACTGATGAGTTGCAAATAATTTTCCTGAGCTCACTGCACTGTATGGAGAGACTGACAGGTTTTTATATCAAAGGAGCAGAATCAAGTTCATTTTTTCTTTTGAGATGCCAGCATAATTCTGAAACCTTTTCTTAACCAGTTTAAGCTCCTTTTTGTAGCATTTTGAAGGGCTCCACTTGGCTAGAGATAAAGGGATTCATCCTTCCTTTGTTACATATAAAGGAACATTATGAAAATAGATATTAAACTTTGCTAGTTTTTAGTTGGCTTAAATTCCTTGGTTTTTCTTCAAAAAATAATGACCTCAACATGTATGGCAAAGTTGAAGGTTTGAAAGTGCCATATCTATCTTTCCACTATGCATAAGGCCTTCTCTAAATAAAAGAGCCTGAAATGGAAATAAACACATAAAATATTCCTTGTGTTTGCAAAGATCTTAATACTCTGAGTCTGAGGAAATTAACCCAAAATTCCATTCTTCTAGATGAGCACTATTAATCTGAGCAATTACATAAAGTGCAGGCAGTGATAGGAAGCATGATTGCTGCAGTTTGTTTTAGGGATATATATCCTTGTTTTAGAAATATAAATCCTGCAAACCCCAATTTTAGATGCCTCTGTGCCTCAAGACTATAATGGATTATAATGATACTCAGACAAGGTTTCTACTCCTCAAACCAAGGCACATCTGCACCTACACTTGGATGACTCTGATCCAAGGAGTCCCATCACAAGGGAAGGCAATGTTATACAGCAGAATCACTCTAGAAGTCCTGTCTTAAAAGCCAAATGGATCAGTCAATTGCTCTTCAGTTTTCCATCTCTAAAACAGAAAAGAACAGCTCTTCTCCATATCCAAAAGAGGTGCTGGAAAACACCTTGGGTTTTCATCTTTGGTATTTTTCACTGCATATGAAAACTGACAGTGGGCTCTTATGACAGAGATTAAATTTCTTTGTAGAAAATAAGAAACTTGTCAAAATTATAGTAACAGCAGATATTTGCAGATGATTTAATACATTTTTCATTCATCTGTTGAGGAATTGTCATGGAAAACACTTTAAGTCTATTAAAAATATTCTAAATGTATATTCTCAAGCAAATTATTACTATAATAATAAATTAATTACCTCAAAAGGATAATTTGATCCTTCTGGATGGATAATGTACAGACCACTTGGAGTTTTTGAAACTGAACCAACAGTATCTTTAATATGAGTGCAGTCCAAACCTAGAGAAAAATGGTACACAAGGAAGTTCGTGAGCAAAATATGTTTTAAAAAAATACAGATTAATACGGGAATATTACTTTTCTTGGTGACATGAATTATTTAAAATATAATTTTCTTCTCATGCAAACTTTAAAATCATGCTTTCTCATGAGTTTATCGTGTAAAATAAAATTCTCTAAACACCATTGAGCTTCTAAGTACAAATGACACTGTATTGACAAAGTTCTTTCTAATTTTAATAGATATGATGCATACCTATATGAAACTAAAGATTAGGTATCTGGGTCTATTTACAGATTATTTTTTTCATTTTATTTATAACACCTGGACTGTGAAAAAGACATATTATCTGAGAAATGAAGTCTTTTTCCTACACATATTTATATTCATACTTGTAAAAGCCTTTCCATCTTAAAGTATACATGAAAAACATTCCATTTGAAGAAGGATACTACAGATGTAGAGCACACCTTATTTCATTGCAAAAGAATGAACCATTCAGCAGCCTCAGATCACCTACAAGCTAATAATCAGGCTTTGTATTTTACATAAAAATCAGCATGCTAAATAGGATGCCCAGAGTTGTCAGTTGCAAATGATTTAAAGCAGTACTTATAATAACACATTTAAACAGTTTAATAATTTTCCAGAGTTTATATGTTACTAACACAGGATAAATGTCAATCTACAATTGCTTACCTTTGCTTTAATCAGCTCCTTTTGAAGGTACAAAGATAAAAAGGGCAGGTGTCAAAACTACATTTGAAAAATACTTACCATGTGATTGAACTGCTTTATAAGAAAGTGGATCCAGATGTTTTCTCAAAATTACTGTGTTCAAAAGAACGATTTTGTTCATAAGTTCATTCACCTGCAAATTCAAATAAAAGATCTTTAATTAGGTTGCAATGAGAAATTTTACATTCTAAAGATTTTTTTCTGACTTCTAATAAACATAATCTGAAGTTAATTTTTGTGATGTGTAGTAATTTGTACCAATGTGAAGGAATGGTCCTCCACTTTTTCTACTGCGATGTATGACACCAAGTTGAGAAGAGGGGTGCTTACCACTCCTCATAGAAATGGTACTCACACCCTACAAGGCGATAAGACACTCTAATCCTACTGGTTGAATGACAGTTTAATGGTTTAATGAGTCCTACTTTTCCTCAGAAAGACAACACCTGCTGTGAGAAATAACAAATACAAATCTTTATAATAAAGAAAAAAGTACCTGATTAGAAAGGTAATCCAGCGAAGACTGTTGATCATCCATCATGTCTCTTACCAGTTTTTTTGTACTTCTGGCATGTTCAGCAAGAGAGTTCTGCAAATTTCCTTCAGAAAGAAATATGTTCATCCACTTTGTTTTCATAACTCTAGAAATATTCTTGACTAAATGACAACATACTTATTTATGACATCTAGGTGAATACAGAAGGTATTTTACCTTACAGCACCTAAAAGTGAAGTGAAAGTAATACAGAGATCACAGATTAAAGCCAAAGGTGCTAAAATCCTCTTTATATTATATTATGTATATTATACAATCAGCCTCGGAAAATAATTGTGCAAATTCCTGGTTTTCACATATGATTTCAAAATATATATTATTAATTATATGCCATTATGTGCTTCTGGCCTTTCTGATTGCAGTACAGACATCTTAAGAAGTGATGGATCTTCTCGTGTTTTGAAGAATAAATTAATCTTATCCTTGGGTAAACTGGACAACCAGTTAATGGATATCACATAAACATAAATGCATATGATAAAAGACAGATACATATAAGGTTTCTTGCCACCCTACATTTGCTCATCCATTGTACTACTCCTGTTTTTTGCCCTGATGCTAAAAATCATGATCAGCATTATAATGGCATATAATTAATATATATTTTGAAATCATATGTGAAAACCAAGAATTTGCACAATTATTTTCAGAGGCTGATTGTATAGCTTGTTGTGTAGTTTGTCAAGCTACTGCATAGAGGATATCCTGTGTCAGCCTCCATAAAAGTAAGGTGAAGTACACATTTACTCCCATGTAACTGACTAATTAATTAATTACCTCCCACTTACACCCAGATATGATGTTTAAATGAGCAACAGACATCCTCCTCTTCATCTCTAATTGAGTGAGATACTGACATTCAGAGCATAACAGACCTAGGTGGTTTGTGGGGCTGCTTGGATTTGCCTGTCTTCACCAATGATTATACTTTATCGCACCAGCTGCATCCCTAAAACAGGATACCCCAGATTTTCTGAACAACACACAGTTTGGGCAGCAGGGTCACAAGGCTGTCATGTGTGCTCAAGAAGACTAAAAAATAAATTTGCACAGCATAGCGTAGCAGAGGAGAGGATTGCATAGCACGGCACTGCACAGCTCATCACTGAAAGTATTCTTTTTGAATACATACTGCACATGTAATGTTTGTCCCCTCGTAAAATTTTAGCTTGAGCATCACATGGTACAAGGCATTGTTCTTTTTGTTTTGAAATATCTGCAGATTTATTTTTCTCTTCTGCCTGGAGTGGTTCCTCCACAGCTCCAACATTCCTTGTGTCCTGTTGTACCAAACAATGGAGGGGGAAATAAATTGAACATAAAGCACACATAAAATCGCTCAGTTTGTCAAAATGAAGTATATTGCTTCACAGGACTTCCTTCAAAACCTGTTTTTAAAAAGCTTTATCATGCAATGATTGACAGAGCTGAGACCAAAAATGATTAGATGTTCTCTGCTTAGCCATACCTCACAAGAATAAAGTGGTGTCAGAGGTAAAGAATAACCTCTATAAAAGAAAAAAATATCACCACCATTTCTGGTGAGGTATTCTACTAGTAAGCACTGTAAGTGGGAGGCAAGTACTTACAAGTACTGCATTTTAGGAATCACCACACCCAACAGACATCTCAAATGATAATGGACTTATTTTCACTAGAAAGGAGCAGGCTTTTGGATTTACCGGATATTAGCAAAGTACTTTTACTCTTGAAAATCCCTAAATTCATTATTTAGACACTGATCAATTCATTATTTAGGCACTGATCAACTTGCATAAGTTTTTAACTTATGCACACAAGCAGTCATGAGAAGATTTGCAGACCAATTCAGCAGTAAAAAAAATATTTTAAATGTTCTTATAAGGGAAAGAATAAAGGGACAGTATTCATGGGCACACAATTATCTGAAACAGTAACAATAATAGCATTAGTAAAAGTAGTTATGCCTATTACTGTTATTTTAAAATTATGTTTTCATATTTAATAGGGTTTTTTTCCCATGGTGCCATATGTCATAAAATAAGGGAATGCCTCTGAATCATCACTTAAAGAAATTACTAAAAGTAATTCCCAAAATATGTGTCATTGTCAAAAGACTAAGCAACATATTTTTGTATGAGTCTTTGTTTGATTTAATAATCTCAGCAAACAACTTATAGTATCTTCATATATTGTGTTTTCAAATGTAAATGGGATCCTTAGAAATGCCAAGATTTTAATGAAAAACAAAAGTTATTTAGACTTGAATACATCTTCATCATAGTTGTTCTTTCCTGCCCCAGTTTTCTCTTTCTGCAATTGGTACTACACCAGCAAGCACTGAACAGGCTTTTCCCCCTGATTTTTGCTCTTAAAAAGTGAAAGTAAAAATTACAGAAAACTGTTAACAAAGGGATTTTACAAAAAAAAAAACCCGTTCCTGAATTACTAGTATAATTCCCTTTTATGCCTGGAGAATGATAGAGAAGTAAAAGAATGTGTTTCTTTAATTTTGAAATAAGCACAGAATAAAGAAAGATAAATTATGCAAGAGTTATAAACAGATCTCTAGAAATGTATAAATAGAACACTTGAAAGTATGGCTTGTTCCAGGGCTATCACAGCTACTCACCAGATGTTCAATTAAACACTGTTAAGCAAATATTTTTAATCAATATTTATCTTTAACAAAAGCCAACATGAAACAAGCAATTAAGTCTGATCTCAGCAATTCAAGCAAGAACTGACTCTGCCAAAACCAATAGTTACTCTGCATTTAAAGTCATGCAGATGAGATTAAAAATATGACATAACAACTGAGCTGTGATACAGGACATTAACACAAAAATGTTCTAATATACTGAATTCCTATAATTTCAATGTGGTTTCTTTTCTCTATCTGAAAATACCCGATTCTTCTGTATTTTCCTATCTATCTTGAATAAGGCAATCCATATTTTTAAAACATCTGTCACTTTTCTGAGAAATCATTCAGTTACATTCATTATCTTATCTGAACAAAGTAATAGAAAATCTTACCTTAGGTGAACAAGGTTGGCCATTATTTATGACAGTCTCTCCTAAACCGAACAAAAAAATATTAAGACAAATAAATGAAGTTACCCTAAAGTGGTGGTTCATCTTTTACTTGAAGAAATGCAAATGTTTTGATGGGTTTCAAATTTCTGTGGAAAGAATTGTACACTATGAAGGCCTGATCTAACTATTTGGGAATGTCTACAGCACAAAGGGCAGCCAACACATCACTCCTTTACTGCCTGGATTTAATAAACCACATTTCAACCGCACAGTAGATTTTATATATTACTACTTGCATCCTGAAGGAAAATTACTGCCTATCAGCTGTATGCAACACATCAAATATATATATTTTCATTGTGATAAACTCTACAGATTTTCTTATATGCTATTTTTGAGCATTTGTGTACATTTGGCATGAGTGTTCTGGGCTACTCGAAAGAAAAACTAATATTACTTGATTTTTTAATTTTTTTACCAAGTTCTTTAATCATTAAAATTAAGGAGTCTGTATTGCTGCGGTGGTAGTGCACTAGAACAGGCTGAGGAGGCAATTTTAGAATATGTCATCAAAGTGATTTCAAAAGAGAAAACTGAATAGACATTATTTTAAATTAGTACTTCGTACTTAATAGAAAATCTTTTACCAGGAGAATAATAGCAGTATTTTGGTCTCAGTGGTAGCCCACCCATTGTAACACAGGTACTGAGACTATCATTTAGTACAATGATTTTTATCCCTGAAAAAAAGTCAAAGTACAAGATAATGGCATGAAAAAGAAGAAAATTAAATGTAGTCCACAGAAGCTTAATTAAAACTATGAGGCACTTAAGATTTCACTCAATTGCACTACTTTTGTATCTTAAGTCTGGATCTGATAGTCTAAGCAAAAAAAAAAAGTTCAGAAAGGTCCAACATATTTAGAGAATTTAGACACATTAGAGAATTTAAATTGTTTGTGATCTGGCTGAATAAATGAAACCTCAGCTTCCAATGTACCACTAGAAAATACACTGTCTAAAGTATCTTCAGAATACACTGTTCAATTGCACCTTACATTGGTACAAGAATGCAGTGTTCCAAATTTGGCTTGATAATCTCCACCTCTAGTGGAGTAGTTAATCTCCACCTCTATCTAAAGCTGGAATACACCAGAAATAGCTTTTGCTACCAAGGTTTGTTGGGAGCAACCAACATTTGTTGGGAGTAAGGATTTATAAACTTTTCAATCTAATGTTTTCTTTAAAATTAATAGCTAAATAGTACTAAGAACCTGTAACTGAGGGGACTATATTCAAGTGCCTGTGAAATTCTGAACACTTTGGCTCTTCTGTATCTCTCAAAATCAAATTTTTAATTTTTTTATAAAGTACCCCATGGTACATAATAGTTTTCCAATATGAGACTTACTAGGGTTTAATTAGTGCATCAGTTGATGCTTTCTCAAGAAGATGCAGTTTGTGATCATTAGTTCAGTCTCAGGAAAAAGGAGAAAATATTTCCATGGCCCTTTATATATCACATTAAGGACAGTTTTTCTTCCTCTTTCTATGTACATAAATAGGCAGAGTGACAAATTTCAGGCAGGAATGGTTAAAATAGTCAGAACATTAACTTATCCCATGCAGTTGCCTACACAGCTTGGAGAAAAACTATAGGAAATCAGCAGATTAATCCTCCACTGGGACAAGAAGGAAAGAAAAATATATTTCTGCAGCAGCACAGCTATGCTTCAGCCTTCAAATAAGACTTGCAATAAATTCAGAATCCATCCCACAAATTTTAAGTGCTGATCTTTATCCTGAATATCAATATCCAGCCCAAAGTAAAATTTATGAAACTTCTTTCAAACCAGCTTCCAGAGCACGACCTTCCATTCTGTAACTACTTAAGATCAGGTTTCTTGCCCCAAAATAATCATACACTTCTGAATTACATGGCCCTCAGCTTGTCACCTTCTTGCCCCACAGTCTGAAAGACGTGAGGTTATCCATGAAATTATCCAATAACCATAAAGGAGGACTATGAAGAATTAATTAAAAAGTAAACAAGAGGAAGACATAAATATATATAAACACTGAATAAGTTCTGAAACTCAAAAGGTATCTTAAGGTAAAGCTGCAAGTTGTGCTGTATTAGATGAATATTTTCAGTAAATCTAAGGAAGCTCAAAATCTGTCTGTGGCATGAGTTGACCATGACCTTCAATCTTCCAAGATGTGACATGGGCCCAAATTCTGCAGCATCCCAGCTCTGCCTCAGTTCTGCTTGGGTAACTCAGTTCTCCAACCTGATAAAGCCTTCTATAGCATCATAATGAAACAGTGCATTTTATCAGGCAAACTGGGATTTTACATGTGAGTGGGAGTTGGAAAGCACACAGTGGTAAATTGACAACCACTTTTCCCCCTTCTGCAACATAACAGAGCAGATGGGGAAAAGAAATGGTGAATTTGGGGTTGATTTTCTGAACTAGAGGTGAAAGTCATCCATTTTAGGGTGATCTTCTCAATGGCAGTAACTGGGATACTATAAATATTAAACACATTTGGCAACCTGACCACCACTGGTCTTGACTGTAAAATGGTAACAGCAACACCCACTTCCCAAACTGTGCTACAAATATGGGGGAGGGTCTGTGCAGAAAAGTATTTTACAAATGCAGAGTACTATTTTTTGCCTTCCTAGTCAAAGACATAGAACAGCTGCACACTGAAAAAAAAAGGGAAAAAAAAAAAAAGGAAGAATTGGTTTAAGCTCAAATACATCAGCCAAGAAATGTCTCGCCAGGAAACCACCAAGGCATTTAGCCTGTTGCTGACAGCTCATCCAAGGCAGGGCAATATCCCAAGACTACACACCCTGCTTTGCTAAAAAAAAAAAAAAAAAAAAAAAGTTTTGCCGTCTTAAAAACGGGGGGGTTTTTTGTTTTCTTTTTTTTTCTTTGTGTATTTATGGACTTTTTAATCTTTTTTCTATAATAGTCATCATTTTGTGCATCAACTGCACAAAACATCTTTTGGTGGTTGTTGTTGTTGTTATTCCTGCACCCTGTGGTTTAAAAAAAAAAAAAAAAAAAAGTTTAAGTGGTTAACTCCAAGTCTTCAGCAGGCCTAAGAGGCACCCGCAAAGCTCTGCAAACCCGCACGCGGCGTTTGCCCAGGAGAACGCGTTCTCTCGGACCCCGTGTGTGCTTGGGGCTTTCAAAGGTCATCCCGCGGTGTACAGCGCTGCAGAGGATGGAAAGCCCAGCGAGAGCCAAGCACCGTCCCTGGCAGGGTGTCCGGCACCGCTCTCCCGGACGGGCCGGGCCGGGCCCGCGGCGAGAGTGCGCAGCGATTCCCACGCGTGGCTCCCACCCTGGCACGAACCCGACAGGGCCCTACCGGGCGAGGCGCATCCCGGCCCGCCCAGTCCCCTGCGCCAGCCTCGAAGGCAGCAAATGCTGCGGCAGCCAAAGCCTCTCCCCCAGCACCGCTCCCCCTGCACCGCGGCCCCGCCCCGTTGCGAAGGAAGCGGCGTCGCCGGTTGCTACGAGGCCGGGCAGGAGGCGCAGAGCGGCGCGGCGGGGCCCGGCGCTGGCGGCGGTGTGGGCCCG
>JAYDZK010000001.1:39564971-39599618 GCA_034509185.1 Euphonia xanthogaster
TCTTGGCCGAGCCCTGCGAAGGGGGGCCCGGGCTGCGTGGGGGCCGTGTGGGGCGGCGGCGGGGCCGGGGCGGTGATGTCCCGGCCTCCGCCCTGCCCCGCAGTCAGGGACCGCCTCAGGGGTGTCTTCAAATTAAAACTTGAACATTGCGGGTTTTAAAGTGCCGTGGGAAAGTTGACTTCTCAAGCGATTTCGGAGTTTTCTTGTTTTCCCTTTTCTAGGAGATTATGCCACCAGGAATAGTGTTTTCCATCCTAACTTGTGGGTTCTTGTTTTTTAAATTTTAGTAGTAAGAACTACTGACACAAACTCTTAAGATCCGCCTGCACAGTGCTACTTAGATAACTACTGGCGTGATGCTAGGCTGAGCTGGCTCTGTGGAGAGCTTTTATTTAATGATGTTAATCAATTTTAGTGTAAACAACTAATCCTTTAGGGTGTGGGGCGGGGGGCTTTAGTATTTTACATTTTCCCTGTCATACCCTCATCCTTATGTTACAGGTTTAGATAACTACACAAAATGAACATAATAAAGGTGGGAATTTTCAGCTTTAGTGGTGGTAAATGGTGGTATAATGAAAGTGCAAAGGTGGTATAATGAAAGTGCAAAAGGTGGTATAATGAAAGTGCAAAGCCTCTCCTAAAATCTTTTTAAAAATTAACATGCAGTTACATTTTTTTCTAGGTGAGCATAAAGTTAGTTATGACTGTAACATATAATTATGGGACCTACTCTATATAAGGCAAATCACACAGGCTATTATATCATTCAATGAGCAGTTCCATCCAGTTTCTATTGTCCTTAACACAGTCTTAGGGGTAGAGATTTAATGTTTCATTTTGAACAGGATTTACAAGAAGAACGTCGGGCATTGAAAAAGGATCAAAAAATGCATCGGAGCAAGGCAATGAAATATTTGATGGAGACAAACAGAAGAAGAAGGCAAGTAACTAGGGTTCCTTTAATGGAGGATTGTAAAAAAAAAAAAAAAAAAAAAGAGAAAATCAAAGCAAAGTGTCAAAATCTTGAGACAGATCAATCTATCTCTACTATTTTCATGTTCACTTTGATAAATAGCTCACTGCTTTGGCCTTGAAGAATCTAAGCTGAAAAGTTTCACCAATCCAGTTTCTTGCTATAGGACAAATAAAATAAAAAGAGCAATATTCTGATTTACTCACTAATTTTTGGAAACTCACTGTAGTCGCATCTCATATAAACTCAAGGTAAGTAGCACTTTCATCCTGTGGCTCTGATCTGCATTTCTAGTGTTCTGGGTTTTATTAGCTTCAATGGAGTTGTGAAAAATGCACTCATCTGTACAGCGTGGCCTTCTGAAGTGTGTCTTTTTCTGTCTGCATGGCATAACAGCTGCACAGCCTCCCCTTCATGCCGAGGCTTTGTCTCCCACTTCCCAATAAACACAAACCAACATTTTTCTTGTAGAGGATTATACTTATAATAAACTTATTTTGTACTGACATTTTAAACAGAGCTTTGCATAGTCTGTTTCCTGCATACCTGAGAGTGCAAAGCCATAAAATATTCTGTGACAAATGGATTAAGCAAATTATGCACTGAAATGTCTCAGTGAAGTGCTGTGAGTAGTTTAATGGGCAGAGAGTTTTTTTCCCTCGCACTGAGGTGGTGCTCACATGTACAGGGAGCTCAGCTGTGTGTACTGGAGAGGCAGATGGGTTTCTCCTTGCAAGCCCCCAGCCTCAGACCAGCTTCCTCTGCCTCTTGCCAACTCATTAATGCTCGTGCCCCACAGTTCCCTTATCTGATGACTTCTGTTGTACAATGTTTACTTGTTGCATATGTTCATAACTCATAAGAGAGGTGGTATACATAGTTTATATTGCCATTTTAGCCTGACAGTATGTGCTATCAACTTACGTCTTGAAAAAGAAAGAAAAGTGGAAGAGGAGATATAATTACCTGTGGGTAATTAAAGACAGAGTGCGACCCACAACCTTGACAGATAATAAACTGAGTCTCAGTTGAAAAATTAAATACCTAATTTCTTTTTCTGGAACAGAACCACTGTAATGCTACACAACTCAGATGAACACTGTTTATTGTATTACTGGTCTTGAAATACTATACTCTAATATAAAAGCAAGTACCAGACAGCCTGCATATTTTTGACAGACTGGTGTAGTTAAAGTAATAGTCATGGATACATAAATACATTTCCATATGTATTTCATTGTAGCCTTAAGAAACACAGTATAAATTCAAGTTACTCAGGTGAGCCACTTAAAAATTTAGGTATGGTATTCCTAAAATGAAGGTGTTTCAATTTATGATAATTGAGAATTGAATAATTATTAGTACCATAAGGAGTTCAAATAGAAGTCTGTGGTAACAAGTTTTCTCCTAATAACTGAAAAGGAGTGAGTTTTTCAATGTTAGAAAGGTAGTAAGTGCATACAATGTTATAAGCTGTGACATATATAATTAAAAATTAAGGGTCGCTGCATAGGTGTAGGAAAGTCATTTGAAAATAAAGTTCCTTGAATCTAAATATTTTTTTTCCTGGGAGTTATGCATGTAGGAATTGATTTATCAACCCTCAGGTCATGTCTCAAGTATATATGGGCCAAGTTCCATTAGCTTTCTTACACCTGTAAAGGTGTTAGATATGATGATGGTTTCTCTAGGGTAGCATGGTGTTCTTAAGCTCCACATTCTCACCCAGCAGCACCCAAAATTCTCCGTGCCAGGGCTTACAGGCATGTATCAGGAGTTATTCTTGGCACTGCTGGTATATGATTTCAAAAGACAATTTGTATCTTTTGCATTTTTTATATGGAGAGTAGAAATGAGTGCACTGTGAGGCGTGACAGTCCATTTTCTACCTCTAACCTTCACATAGAATGGTTGAGGTTTTGATCTGGTTGAACCTCCACTCAGGAAGAGCCACCTAGAGCTGGTTGCCCAGGAATTGCGTTTGAGATTGCCTTCTCTAAGATTGGAGACTCCACAACCTCTCAGGGCACTCTGTGTCAGTGCTGTCATCTTTACCAAAAAAAAAGTGTTTCCTGATATTCCAAAGGAAACTTCTGTGTTTCAGTTTGGTCCTGTCAGTAGGCATCTCTGAAGACAGCCTGGCTCTCTCCTCTTTGCACCTTCCTTCCAGGTATTTATAGACATTAGGAAGATTCCTTTGAGCCTTCTCTTTTCCAGGCTAAACAGTCCCAGATCCTTCAGGCTTCCTAGAGAGATTCTCCAGTCCCTTCATCATCTCTGTGGCCCTTAATTGAACTGTCTCCAGTCTGTCCATGTCTGTCTTATACTGAGGAGTCCAGAGCTGGGCACAGTCCTTCACCTGAGGCCTGCCTAGTGCTGAGCAGAGGGGAAGGATCACTTTCCTCTACATGCTGGCTAGGATTTGCCTAGTGCAGTTCAGGATACCACTGACCAGCTAGGTTGGTCCTTTCTCTCGAGTAACAAGTGCTACAGCATGAGAGGAAATGGCCTCAAATTGCACCAGGGGAGGTTTAGATTGGATACTAGGAAAATTTTCTTCATGAAGATGGTTGTCAAGCACTAGAAAAGGCTGCTCAATGGAGTGGTTGCATGTTGGTATACTTCAAGATGTGGTTTAATGGTGGACTTGGCCGTGCTGGGCTTTTTGTTGGAGTTGATGATCCTAGAGGTGTTTTCTAACCCAAATGATTCTATGTTTCTATGTTTAATAAAGATGCTAAAGAGGATTTGGCCCAATACTGACTGCTAGGTTTTGCCACTATGTACTGGCCTCCATTAGGACTTTGTGTCACTAATCAGCACCCTTGGGGTCTGACCACTCAGAACATTTACATTCCCCTCAACTCTCTGCTCAGTCAGCCTTTACAGCAGCATCTCATTTATTATTAGCATAGGGGAGACAGTACCAGCAGCCTTTGTAAAGGCCAAATAGACACTATCTACAGCTCTCATCTACAGGACTGTCATTTCTTTGCAGAATTTTATGAAGTTGAGCAAGCCTAACCAAATTTTGTGTCAACATTAAGTTTATAAATTTTCTACTAAAAAAATAAAAGCAGTGAATTCCCTTTAAGATGAAGCACTAGTGAAGATACAGAAGAGTTTCTGCTCTGTCTTTAATCTTGTGTCATTTAGGTTCATTCTTTTCACATTGCTTTGTGGAGGAAAACTTTTCTGTGGGTTTTTCTTTGTGTTTTTTTTCAGGGACCACCAGCAGGCCTCCTTTAAACAAGGTTGTACCAAAGCACTGTTTAAGCTAATGAGACCTGCATATGCAAGGTTCTTGCAGATTGAGATCTCTTTTCAACCTTTTCTATGCGTACTTGCAGTAAAATGTTCCTGGACAGTCTACTGTTGATTTGTTGTCAATACTTCTAAAACGCAGCACCTTCAGCATTAAAAACACTCATCTTCTACAAGCTGTACACAGTTAATTGGTTTAGTAGTAAAAGACAAAAGCATCATTTGCTCAGAAAGAGCAAGGATAGGTTTGGAAATAAATGTTGCAGTAACTTAAATCTCAGATAATTTTCAATCCCCCTGATGTCATCTGTTTCTTTGCATCTCTTGTACTGACCAAGCTCCTTAGCTTTGTGTTAACAACAGTACATCAACAGCAAAACACCATAGCTTACAGTTTCTACAAGTTTCCTGAGTATCAAGAAAGCAATTTCTTTATTGTCTCGCTGATACATGAAGTTGCAATTTCAAGATCAGATTAAGAATCAGGTATTCTCTGGGGCAGTAGCTGGCAGATATTTTTTTTAAATAACAGTATTCTGGAAATAAGAGCTACTGACTAAGCACATACTTAATGCAAATGAATAGGATATCATATTTTATGTTTCTGTATCACACTGCTTTCTAAATACCAGCTGTCAGTTTTGCTGGGGACTATGGACTTTGTGCTGTTACTGCTCAGTGCAAAATGTGTTTCCCATTTTACTGTGATGTTACTGTCTGCAGGTAGCTGGTTCATTCTGGAAATGCAGTTGTCTATGTGCATTTTAAAATAAACCTTACAGTCGGTTATCTTGGTTCAGCATTTTGAGTTACCTTGAAAAAGCTAATCTGTCTATTGAAACTAGAGAAGGAAATCTATATCCGTTATCAATCTATTTCCAATTTCAACATATGCACAAGCTTCGTGCTCCACCTACTGGCTGATTAACATTGATTATTTCATAAAAGCTCTTTAAATCATTCACCAGTTTTGTTGATAGAGAATGAAAAGCAGTCTATGGCCAGAAATACGAGAACAATGTCAGCACTTGATAAACAGAGAGGGCAGAGTGTTAAGAATTTTGTATTCCTTTCTGCATCAGAATAGAACTGTGAAAAGTAGATGATCACTGTAACCACTCTGATGTGGACTTGAAATGCAGTATTGCCATTTCTGATAATGGGCCACAGGATTGTGCTGAATTTGCAAGGCCTTGGAACAGATGTTTGCCAAACTTGCTCTCTGAACTTTTCTTGACCTGGCAGCAGCTTTGTTTTGCTTGGTTTAGCTGTAACAGCAATTTCTCTAAAAGACCAGGTGTCTGTGGCTTATTTTGCTTTTGTTTATCTTTTTATTGAAGTTTTATATAGATAGCAGTAAGAAGCAGTTATTCTATGCAGAGAATGAGATATTTGTGACTCTAAAATCATGAAATAGTATAGAGAAATGCAGGCCTGATATGGTAGCAGAGGCTTTGAAAACTGGAGGTGCAGCATGTGGCATAGAGGAGTACAGGCAGGGAATGGTAAGAGATGGCACACAGGCTCGGCACTGAAGACCCAAGTGCTATACTTACCAATAGCCAGCTAAAGAAGTGCAGAACTAGATCTGACAAACCTGGCTTTAGAGGTAATGAAGAGAAGAAAAGAATAGCATGTAACATACATAGAAGGCACCATGTATGGAATATTTGGAGGTACTGTGGAGCTACAGATTGATGATGATAGAGCAGAGGTGTAGAAGTGTATTAGCAAATATAAAAATTACTCCAAGTGGATCCTAAGGTGAGGGAGAAGAAAGCAATTACATGAAGATCCTGTTGGCCCTGGTGAAAGAACTCCAGATGCTGCCAGTTCACCTTAACACTCCCGCACAACCAGAATGAAACTACAAGTCCTGAGATGCAAAACAGCAATGCAAAAATGAGCATCAGGAAAGGGGATAGAAACTCAATGTGTGAATAACAGTTTAAACTGGTATATCACTATAACTGAGCCTTTTTCTGTATAGAAGTATTCTAACACTATTATTATTTTTCAGTAACAATTCTGGATTAATGAAAATTGGATGCTTAAGATTTGAATCATGCTAAGAAAAAAAAATGCTTGACTATATAAGGTGTGCTTGGGTTTTGCCTATGAACAAGACTTGGAATGTGACAACTGGTACATAGTGCAGGCAGGCCACCTGTGGATCTTTGGGGCACATTGCAGGACAGCCCTCTGAGCCCATACAGTATTGTAGGAGTTGGTCCTTCTGAAGCTCTTGCAGCAATTTCAGGTTGTCTTTTTGTATTCACCGTACGATAATCAAAGAAGATTAAGGAATAGATTTAATATGTGTTCCTGGTCTTGGGAAGTGTCTTACATAAAAAAAGTTGATTTTTGGGCAATGTCCACAGATCTTTTTAAGGATGAAAGATTGCTTCCTGTTTGCCCATGAAGGGAATTTTGAGTGTGACACTGCATTCTAGTCTTCTCTTCATCCTACTGTAGTCATTGACCATACAAATATCTCCCTATCTCAATTTTTATTATAGAATAATATCAACTCACTATCCAAATGTTCATTTCATAGCACTCCATACACACTGTATATATTCCTTTTTAATTATCATTTTCATCCAATGCAGTAGTAAGCATTTAGTCCACCTGGGAATGTAGCATCTATCACTTCACTGTGAAGAGAATATAACAAATTAACCAGGAAATAGTTCTACCATCTAGTCATACTGTTTTTAACATAAAAATGCCTTCCACATAATGTCTGTATATGTGAGACAGCTAAGTATTTTAAGTTTTGTATTCCAAATTCTCCATAAATATTTTGGCAGCCATTTCAAAAATTGCTGCACCACTGGGTTGTTTATAGTAGACAGAAAAATTGGGTTAAAAAAACACCAGTCAGGAAATTCTTCTGCTAGCTATCCATCTTAAAGCCATACTCTTTTGCCAGTGTTACATCTGTGATATGAACCTAAGCTGGTGACTTAAGGAGAGTGCATGAACAAACATTTGCTTTAAATGTTTTTCTGTAAGATACAAATGTGAATTTTTTAAATTATTTATTTTACATAATGACCGTGTTACAATTTACATTCTGCAAGGTCAAGAAGTTAATAAGGCTTCACGGAATAACTTTAATGTATTTTCTTACATTGAAGTAAGATCCTTTTTTCTCCTTCTTGTCTTAATCCAAACCAAATATTGATCATGATGAGCTGTGCTGAAAAAGACCATCAGCATTTGGACTTTCTCATTCCCAGGTATATGGAACAACAGTCCTTTTTTAATACTCATTATTAGGAATGTGGAAGAGTGTAGCTAAGCCATATTCAAAATAATATGAAAAAAAATACTCTGTCAGAATTGACTTTTTTCCTTTTTGGAGTTATACGCTGGAATTACTCCAGGTGTAAAGTTGTAGAATTTCCCACATGTCTGAGTTTAACAACTACAGTTCAACTAAAGGCCTTGATCAGCTTCTAGAGATATTCAAGGGCCTCAAGAAGAATGTGTTTAAACTACTTATGATGATAAACAAGTCTATTTCCTCTCCTGTGAATTTCATTTAGTCAAGATAAAATTGCGTATTTCTGTATTGGATTTTATGGTGAGTGAAATTCAGGAATACTGAAAGTGGACAATGAACTCTAGTTCTACTTTTTAGTTCTAACATTTTTTGACAGCTATGTATATATGAGTTTTCAAAATAGTGAAAGTTCTTTGTCTCTCTCTCTCTGCTATACTTTGGCTTCCAAGTGGATTAAAGTGAATATTCCTGTATAAGTGTGTACTTGGGAATTAGTTGGCAGTTTTTCTATTTTTTACTATTGTGCAATTACAGCCTTTAAGCTTTCTAAAATAAAAAGTACCTATTTCAAATCATTTTTATGTTTGTTTTCACAGGAGATCAGTCATCACATTGAAAGGATACTAGAGAGAGTCAAGTTGATTATTTCAGTTTGAACTTTTTCCCTGAAAAGCAAAGGGAATAATAATTAAAATAGCTTGAGTTAAGGAGGAGCTCTGTGAAGTAGCAGTGTTGCTCCATTAAGCAAGAAGAACTATGAAGCAACCGCTGGTGATTAGAGTTATAGGGAGGTATCTTATTGTGTCTTATTGTGTTGAGAGAAACAAAGAACTTGGCTAAACTTTGCACTAATGCTGGCTAGAGGGGGACCCTACTTAGTGTACTAGTGACCTGTTAAATCACATTTCTAATACACAGATGGGAAGCTCCCAGCTGTAGTGATCTTTGCATGCAGGCTTTGGAAGTTTCATGTGAAGACCAGTACTTTTACAGTATTACTGCTTTTAGAATAGAATGCTTCCAGGGATGGGGCATCTACAACCTCTCTAGGTTACCTGCTCCAGTGTTTCACCACCATCACTGTAAAAAAAATTCTTCCTTATATCTAGTCTGAATCTACCCTCTTTTAGTTCAAAACCATTAGATATGACTTGCCTACAAAGACACTGTGCCAATAAATATTCTGGGTATATTTCACTCAAGGAGCTAACTTGTCAGTAAAAGTTGATGATTCTGTCAGCAGGAGAAGAGATTCTACATAGCTTCATGAAGCTCATGCCTACTGAAGGAAACTTTTGTGATGATGATTGTTTTTGACTAGAGTCTGCTTTTCTTTCCAACCAGTGAGAGGACCCATTTAATTTTTTTTAATAATAACAGATTCTGTCAAGTATAGTTTTGTGTTACTCTTTTATCCCATTTTGTGCTGCTAAACTGATTGTCTTTCAGGAAGCTTCTTAACAACTACAACTTGATACATAGTCTTGCTTATTTATAGATAAAACCAGTAGTTCCTTTGTATTATTTCAATAAATAACAACTTTTAAACTGTTTTTATTTCCCCAACAGCTTATGAAAAGCACATCTGCAGTTAACCTTGCTACTGATCTGCTCACTAGGATACACTTAAGTAGTACTGTAAAGGCTGTTGTAAAAGTCACATGGGTGACAAGAACTGGTCAAGTCTGCATGTTAATTCACATATAAAAAAGAATCAAATCCCTGGTCGAGGCTAAGAAATTGAAATATTTTGTGACTCTTCATCACCCACTGTCCTGTTTACCTTCCAACACTCTAAAAATACAGCTGTGCTGAAGTTAATAGCATTTAATTTATGAACAAACAAGCTTTTGTACTAAAATGGCAAGTTGGTAAGCAAGTAAGTTACTAGTATTTCAGTAAATGTAATTCATAAACACAGGAATTATCTACTTTTGCTTCTTATATACAGAGCCTTTGAAGAAAGACAGAAGGAAGAAGAAGCAAAAGAACAAAGATTTAGAGAACAAGTTCTGCAGCAGAGGAAAATTAAATTTCAGGAGGCCACTGCTAAGTTCCAACATGCTCATCCGTCCTTTTCTCAGCAGAAACAAACAGGTTTGTCAATTAACTGTTATTCACAATACAAGTGTTTTCATATTCACAGAATCAGTGAATAGTTAAGGTTGGAAGGGGCCTCTGGAGGCCATTAGTCTTTTCTGTTAGTAAACAGAACAATTAACTTCACTCGAAGTAATTGAATTCACAAAAGCCAAAGAACTGACAAGAAGCCCAGATCTGATAGGAAAATTGGTGGGGGAAATAAAAACTTTCTTTTTTCTAAAAACTGTATTTTGAGATATTTCACTGTATTCCAGTCACAGTAAGTACATGACCTCCTTGAGGTATTGTGGCTTCCTGGGTTTTCCCCAATTTTTTGACTGCAGTGTGCTTATTGGTTGCAGTACTGTGCTTCTACAGCTGGGTGAGAGATGTTACCGGGCCAGTTACTAGGATAGTGTAATGAGCCCCTCTTTGAAACTTTGGATATAAAATATTCCAAAATGTGCATTTTGTTTTTCATTAAGTAAATGCAGTCCCAGCATATATAAATATGGTAAATAACTTTTTTTTTTTTTTTTCTGAATTAGTCCACTTTCTAAGCTGTTCTCTTGCTGGGAAGCAATGACCACTTCAGCTCAGTTCCTGCTTTCTTGGAATCAGTGCACATTGGCAGGAGTTTGTAGCAGCATTGGCCAAGTCTGATTTCCCGTCAACTTTCCAGTGTTCAAATGCTTAAGATATGGTCTATTACTTAGGTATTCTTTAACAGATTTACTCTCGCAACTGCAGTTGTGCCAGCTGTGAGGTAATGTCTCTGACTTCAAGATCAAATGTCAGATTAAAATAACAAAATAGAGCAGTACTGGTTTAAGGCTTCTTCATAGCTCTACTGACAGCCTAGACTGTGTAGCAATTGAAGGAATCACAGTTTTTTCTCTTGGTTTTCCTTTATAGAAATTGTGCCTCTGCTACTCTCTATCCTACTTCTACTCATTTGAAAGTGGCAACACATTGTGCCTGTCTGGACTTTTTCTTTCCCCACTGGTTCAATTATTAAGTTACAATTTGGCCTCTGTAAAATATCTGCAAGCCATAACTTTGGCTTAGTGCATGAGTGGAATAATCATGATGTGAAAACAAAGTTAGATTTTTTTGACCTTGTATTTTTTCAATAGTGCAGTTTAAAAGCAAATAGCAAAACTGTTGAATACATGTGTGACTGTAAACACTTAAATAGACTGGGATTTTGTTTCAGAGGAACTCAAAGTGCTCTTGCATATCTAATAATGCTAAACTACTGTGTTTATTTTAACTATCTGGATTTAGGCTTCCAAACTTCAGCAACTTAACCAAACCATTTATGGTAAAATATTCCAATTTTAAAAAACTCTTTCCCCGTTGTGTGTTTTTAGCTCTGATCCCTCCAGTCCAGACAAAAGCAGCTTTTCAGTTAGAAGAAGCTCTTGAACAAATTAAAGGATCAGTTTTAACACCAGGACTGTGCTTGCAAAACATAAACAAAATCAACTTCAGGTAAGCACTCCTGTTTATTCTGATGATCAAAGGAACTAAATTTCTTACTGTATTCAATAAACAGCAGACAATTACCTTTAAGAAATTGTAGGGCATTTCTCTCGTGGCAAAGAGAGCACTTCTGTGAACTTTTCCAATGAAATATTGTGCAATTTCGTTGAGTTGTTTGTGTCCACTTGGTAAGACAGCAGAGGACATGACACAAACCTTTTCCCCTCAGTCAAATTCTAGGAATAGTCAAGACTAGCCCAATCTTCATTCATTTATAGCCCAACTCAGATTGCCATGGTTATCGAACCATTTGCTGTTCTCAGAATTATTCTGTCTAGGTGATTTTTCATCCAGATTTTTCTCCTTTTGACATTCAAGCATACACTAGTTTATATGTTCGCCCAAGGATCTTCTTTCGAGCTATCATTCCTTTATATTTCTCATTCTCTGTGTGAATCAAGAGTGTCCTGGCAACAATTTGACCTGAAATTTCATTTTATATTACATAAAATTTTATTTGCATACTTTTCATTCTACCCAAGCACTGTTTCTAAGATACCTTGACTTATAACAGAATGTTCCTTCATATATACTTTATTTATCTGCTGTATTTCCTACTAGTTCCTGATTATCTCTTACCTAACCTCTCATTTCTTTAACATTTCAGATCAGGGGGTTATTTTTGTTGTTGCTTCTTTTGTTGTTGCTTCTTTTGTTATTCCTTTCTGCATTTCAATTATTTTCTGCATGATATAAATTATGCAGATGTTCAGAACAGGGATAAATTCTGCCTGAAAGGGGTCTCCCTACTTTTGGGCTTCAGTGTGTTCTTCAGTGTGACATTGATACTCAACTTGTTTACATATCTCTGCTCTTATTAACACATTTTCAGGTGATAAACTGGTCAGTTGAGAAAACATTTTATAACTCATAGAGCTTAACACTCATGCTACTTTCTAGTCAACATTCATAGGAAGATTGCAGCAACAAAACCAAAGAAACAAACAAGGAATCTACCTGTTAAATCTAAGTTTCATTTATGGCAAAAAACATAGCTGTTTTTGAACCCTATCTCAGGTTTCCTGATCATTTGTCTCATTTCACTCATAAGCTTTATTACGGACAGCATCTCACTGCCTTAAACATATCTTTCCTTATTTTTCAACTTTTTTCAAGCTGCTTCTTGTGCAACACATTGCACAAACCACTTACCATTTTTAGAGTGCTGTCACTCCATTTTTATTTGTATAATGTAAAAAGCTGACTATCCTGTAATAATTATCATGTGTTCTTTTTCTGGCTTTCATTTTCTTAACCTATTTTCCTGAGGTTGATATTCTTTTACAGTTTTATTGTTTTGCCCTAGTAACCAATTTCAGAGAAAGCTAAGAATCTTGAGGTTAATTATATTTCTGTAAGTTTGAAATTAGAAATTTCTCAAGGAAAAAAAAATGAAAATAAGTGACCCCACCATCTGAAAGGTTTAAAAGTTGAGTCCACTATGACCTATTGGGAGGTTGCAAGACAGCTAGTACAGATAAAACAGAAGAGCATTTTGAGAAGGTTCTGAACAGTGAAGGTTCTTAAAAAGTCACCAGTTCTGAGCTGAAAAGTTTTAAACATCTCTTATAATCCCTTTAATTGGAAATTTTGGGATGGGTAATAACTAACTCATATGAAATAGCAGATACCTTTCTGTATTTCTGTTGCTTCTTACAATTTTATAAGTGCTGAAGCCAAAAATCTTGTGTCATTTTTAGAATTTACCCTTCCTCAGAAAGATAATGCCTAGAATTAATTGGCAGTCCCCTTTTAAAGGAAGAAATGAATACTGTAATAAGTATGCAAGATAAATGTAGCTTCAGACCCAAGTGAATATCTGAATTGTACAAGATTTTAGGATTCATAATGTCTGTCTTTTAAAAGGTGTAAAAAAATAAATTAAGCAATGGAGACATATTAACTCCTCTTGGAGAAATCAAAAGTCCTGGAACACCTAATAAGTGTATTCCATGCTGCAGTAGAGCCATTTTGCTTCTAGTAGGGCTTAGTTATTGAATGTTAAAGCAAAGATTTTGGAGAACTCATTAGCCAACAGACACAGGGATGTTTGTACATTAGGTGTGTAAATGGCATGCTGCTCTTTTTACAGGATATATTTCCCTATTGGTGTTTAAAATTGCTATGTTTGATGAAGTTGAGTCTTGGGATATAAACTTTAATATGACAAATCAAAAATGGTCTGTAGAAAAGTTGGAATGTTGAAACTTTTGTAAATATAAATGGTCCAAGCATGTAGAAATTTTTATAAATTTGAATGGTCTAAGCACTGAAATAAATATAAAGAAAGTTGTGTGTGTCCAAAAAATCAACAAACCACATTTTTGGGGGCCAGGTGTCAGTCAGTCTGCTCCACAATAACAAAAAAAAGATTTGGGATTGGGAGAATATCTGCCATTCAAAAGAAAACAGCATGCAGTTTTCTAAGTTCAGTAAATAAATATGTGAATTTGTTCTCCCTTTTTGCTGTCATCAGAAATCTCATCAGAAATAATAAATTCAATTTTATGCACTGCTTAGGTCACTGCAATTGAGCCAATGTTTTTTGTAGTCTTGTATAAAATCTCCTGAAAAATAATAATAATCTTAAGGGTTTGAAAGTTTCCATTTTCCATTGCCCTAAAATTATAAGTGTTGTGATAAATACAAAATAAAAAAGGTCTTATCAGATTATTTACCCACTTGAAACAGATCCAGTATAAAGAAAAGGGACAATTTTAGCTGCAGGAAGAGAAGGCTCAGAAGAAAAACCTTAAGCTTAAGAAATAGATAGAAATAAAGGAAAGAGGTTATTGAATTTCTGTACATGTGTGAAATATATATCTTCAACTAAGAGCTGTCAGAGGGCCCAACTACACTAGCTACTCTAAAATTTTTTTTTTTGTCAGCCAGAAAATACCAATTCTTTAACACACTGACATTACACATCATTGGTAGATTTGGGCTCTCTGGATACTAGAAAGCCTTCTTGCTCTTTGAAGTAAGGGAATACCTGACAGCATCAATATAATTACACTCTGCATAAGCCAACTTTGTGGAAAAATAAAGCCCATTTTCCTGTTCGTTTTTTTCTTTTGTTAAAACAAACCCCTCCATGTTCTTTTTCTATAAATTACCCAACTCTTGGCTGACATTTTCCATATTAATGTATCTTGAAGCAGTCACCCAACAACCCAATCAGAAAATTCTTTTTCTAAATAAACAAGAGAGAAGTTTTAAAATGGAAAGTGTTGGACACATTCAGATAGTACTAACAGCATTTGTCGGGCTTTTCATCATTTATTGATGTTGTATATTTTTGGTAAGGAACATATTTAAAAATGTACAGTTGATGCATAGAAATAAGACAGAGTAATAATTTGCTTGTTTGTATCAAGAACCACGGATGACACGTCATGCTCATCAGCATGTAGAAGTGATTCTTTCCATCAGAAGCAGAATTCAGCAATGCTTGGCTGTGATGAAACAATACAGGAGAGCAGTAGAACAGACACGGACAGTCGCCAACTTCTCTTCCAGAAAAATCTGAAAGAAATGCAGCAGCTCCTTGAAAAACAGCATCTCAACAACTTGGAGGTATGATATTTTCATTTTCATGTGATTCATTGCAAGATGGTTTTAAGTGTAACAGAAAGTTTCTTAAATGTGAAGAAAATGAAAGTTCTGTTCAGGTGTCTTTATCAATTAGATGGTGCGGGAGGGCAGACTGTACTGTGCCTTATCAATAGTTTATTTTTAGTAAAATTATACATATTTTCCAGAAGAAGTCAGAGATCTTTAAAAATACTTACAAGAATGTTTTCACAAACTCATCCAAGATACTTGTTATGTTGTTCTTTTTTTCCTGTTAATGTCAGATTTTATGTCAGACTTCTTGTATCTGACATTGGTAGCCATTAGTTGATGACAGGAGTCTTGTGATCTTGTGATCTAAGTCTCTAAACTTAAATTGATGATTTTCAGTGCACACCCAAATATCTGCTGTGCTGATTGTGACAGCACAAAATGCTATAGCAGTATTATGATGGCATGTGAAATGTTGGGGGATTTTTTTTTGTTTTGTTGTTTTTTTTTCCCTGTGTGTGGTGATATGTTAGAGATTGACTTCAAGTCTCTTGAGATCCTTTTTTATCATTTTTGGAATAGCTGCAGGTGTTCCAGTAATGAGCTTTTTCTGCCTAAACTAATTTTTAGACTGAAAATAAGTTTTAAAAGTCACCTTAGAAACAGTGAAAATCAAGAACTGAGCTCTAGGGTGATTTTTAGTTGTGCACCTTTAAGTGTGATTTTATGACTCAGTGTTGTCTTTGATTTTGGAAATACTGTCTTCCAACATTACATTTTCTGGGAAAAAAGAGGGCATAGTTTGGGGTTCATTCTTTTATTTCTAGAATATCTATTGGTGTCCAGAGTCATAGTATCTGAAACAACCTGGACTCCATGAAGCCCATCCCTCTATTTTGGTCATGGCAGGAGGCATGGAATCATTGGTGGCCATAGAGCAAGGGCTTTTCCTTTTAATACAAGTGTATGGATAACTAGTGAAAGACTTTAGAGAGTTCAGATATGGTTTGATATTGATACTTCTAGGACCATTCATCTCTGCCTTTGTATCTACTTTGTTCTGATGGTTATGCATGAAAATCTTGAGCAGATGATGGCTAACAGAAAATCTCACTTAACTGGAGTGAGGGTCAAAAAAGTTGAACGGAGATAGAGTATAGCTTGTACTGGCAGTGTTCTTTCTTATTTCTAAGCATAAAAGAAGGAAGAGAAAGTGACAATTTATAGAGGAGAGCTGATAAAACTGAATTTATAGAGGAGAGCTGATAAAACTAGATAACCACTTTTAAAAAATACAAAAAAGTATTAGCTTTTTTTTAATAATATCACATTTTCATTTCACTGGTAGAGGGTTTGCAAATCCCTCCCTAAATGATGATGCTGAATTTGACAGTAGCTGCATTAGAACATCTTAGAATTAGAAAACAAAACACGTTCTCTTTGAGAAAAATATATAAAAATATTATAAATGTATTTTAAGACTTCTGTATTGGAGTGTTTTGTCAAACAGAATTATCACTTCCTAATTGAATTCTAGGGGAAAACAGCTATGAGTCATGCATAATTTTTTACTTTTAGTTTTTTCTAAATGTTATCATCAACTTTGGACAGTGCATATAATATAGGCATTTGTGTTTACAAATTAATGTATTTTTGAAAATACATGCAAAAAATTTTGCATTTTTTCCAGAAGGTATTTTTCTGCTACCACTAGGGGTTGCTCAGCTTCTTTCCTCTGATTAATAGTTTCAAAATGTAAATATTTATACTTCAGACATTTGGACTTGCTTTCTTGAAATTGCATGCTTTGGACTCTGATTAGAAAAATAGTCAAGAAAGCTATTGACCATGTTCTAAGGCCTGAGTTTTGGAAGTTTAATACTTGGATTGTGCTGATGGCTGGCATGCATGTGCATTGTGACATCCCATATTGTGAAAGTGTATTTATAAGACTCTTATGAATAAAATTTATAATTTGTAATGATTTAGAATACTCTTACTGGAATCAATAGACTTCAGTGGTCTTGATACTACCTGTTGTCCAAAGTAATATCTGCAATTAAAGTATTTCACTGTGCACATGCTTTACAACCTAGCCATCCATTGAGATCCTTTGACCTCTCTTTGTTTCTGTTTTTACAGGCCCAACAGGATTTTAAAGATTCCTAAAATTCTTTACTTTCCTACAGGGCAATAAAGTTCTATGTGAACCTTAACCAGTAGATTTGTTGTGTTGCCTGCTTTACATCTCTAAATATTTGTACAGATTCATCGGTAAGCCAAGGGTTTTAGTGGCTTTTACTGTTTTCCAAAATTATTTTGTGTTAAGTATTGAGATCAGTAGATTTTATTTTGTGCAATAGTTTCATCCAAGCCAATACATCAAGTTACTGTTTTATGTTCATGAATATGTTCCATTTTGAAGAATTTAATATTGCTAACTTCATTCACAAATAAAGGTTTTGTCTCTCCATCCTTTCCTGGTTTTACTGCATGCATAAATAAATTCGTTAAGGAGGAGCTAGTACCATGGTCTTTAGTTAAAGGTGCATGCAGCTTTTAACCAAATGACATTAGTCCCAAGGTGCTCAACATTTTTTTGAACTGTTAACTCCTTATGTTGAAATTTTCCATTTCTGGTACCTGTCTTGGTCTGAATAATTTAGAAAATTTCCACTAAACGGCTCAAATGTGACAAGGAAGAGTATTTTTCAGGTATTTTTTGTCTTTTTCTTTTTGTCACCTCTTCAATTTCATGGCCATGAAAGTACAATATTTCTAGGCCCTACCAGAAAAAATGCCTTAATTAAACTGGTAGCATTACATTTTATGTCTATACTTTCATTTTTTAAACAAAATGCTTGGAAGTAAGAGCTAATTCAAGACAAAATAGGTGCAGATTATCACACCGAGACTGTGTTTTCCTATTCCCTCCTTTATATGACCATAATTAGGTTACTCAAGTGGTATCTGTGAAATCTGAATTTAGATCCCTTTCAGGCTGATTTGAAGCAGTATTTTGGCTTGCTGTTTATTATGAGAATAAAAATGTGCAGCCATTGAAGTACTCAGTACCACTCTTTCTATGGATACCATTCCCCTTGGAAGAAAATACTTCAATATTTATTGAAATAGGAATGGAACACCAGTATCATTTCTCAGAATCTGCCATCCATAATATATTATGTCAAATACAGGAAAAACTTGAATCTTACTGTCCAGTGTGTGTTTATGCATGTTGCATATAAAATCACATAATTGTCTGAGAAACAATGAAGAATATTTTCTAAGTGATGTTCCACTGAATGGTCTGGACATTACCTGCCTTGCAGGAGTTCATTTGTAAAGCTGTTAGCTGTTGGTGTTATTGTGCTTTTGAGTTTCCCAGTGTCTAGGAAATGGAGATGTTTCAGGTAACTGATGGAAAAACTGTTGTATGACTGGAATGAGTTAACCAAAAGTTCCTTCTGCAAGGGGTGTTGCTAGTCTAATTCTTCAGAGCCATAGGCAAGACCAGCATGGAAAAAAGGAGTGCTGTGTACAGAGTTTTTCCCAAGCATCAAAAACCTTGTGAGTGCTCAAGGCTAGTTAGTGGGAAAACAGACTCAGACAGTGATGCTTAGGATAAAATGGCATTGAAGCAGAAGTCAAACTTGATTTTGTAGAGACCATTCAAAAGCTTGAAATAGGTTTCTATGCTCACCTTAAATCTAGAAATTTTGGCCATTTTTTTACTTGTAAATGTGAGTGTTAACATTTTTATGTTGATCATTCAAATTATATGACAGGCCTGAGTGATTTCCTTACTTATTTTCATCTTGGCAGGAGGAGAGGTGTTCAGTTTTCACTGGCTTTTTACCAATATTGTGACTAACAGCTCTCTTCCACATTATTTCAGTAATCCAAAATTCACATGTGCTATAAAGACAAATTGAAATGTATCTCCAGACTAAATTATTTTACCCAAATACTCCAACTTGTTTTGATTGTGTATTCCTCAAGAGTAGGTTCTGAGGTTTTGGGGGTGGTTTTTCATAAAATAACTTATTCTAAGCTTGTGCTGTGTAAAATCACATGGCGGTCTTCATACCTGTCCGTCTGGAGTTCATTCAACAGTGTCATTCCTCAGTTCAGAGCCCTTCTTGAGTGGGTAATAATGTAGGATTGAAGCTGAAACAGATTTTCAGTACCAAAGAAGTTGTTTCAGAGTTAGACTTATATGTGGATAAGGTTTTGCTTGTGGATACATAATTGTAATTTTCTGATTGTTGTACATACAGCATAGCTCACAAACCACAGGAACAAGGAAATCAATACTGTCCTTTAATAGATATCTGTTCCTTTTTTACAAGCATATAGGTTTTTCATAAGAATTGCCATACATATTAATATGACTTCGTTTTTGGGTTTACATTCATATAGATAGATAGATAGATAGATAGATAGATAGATAGATAGATAGATAGATATGCACTATATATAGATATGCACTAAAATATTTTTACCATACTTCATGACTGGTTTTGGAGAGATTTTACTGCAACAGAGTAAGATGTTCATAAAAGTAGCTGAAGGAAAGGAACAGAGTGAAAAATAGCAGCATCAAATCTTTATTGTACTGCAGTTACAGTAAGACGTTTGCTTGCAGGAAGGGACTGGAAGATATAAAGTTTGTGCATATGGGTCTACCAGAATGCTTCATTATACTAACATGGTATTATCACTTGTAGTATATACTGGCATCTCAAGGGGATGTTGGAAAATCTATTGATTTCTCATGAGGATTAAAGTATCAATCTCCACAGTAATTTTGCCCCTTTGAAGATGGCAGAGCTGTGTTTTAGGTTTTTTTAAAAAGATAAGACTTTTGTGAATTTTAAAGCAACAGAGAATTCAGCTACTTTTTTGTATCCGAGTATTCTGTTTATATCTTAGTATTCTAATGGTGGCCTGGGTAACCAGGAGCCAAATCAATTATATCATTATTTCTAATATTAATTATTATAAACCTGCAGCAGCACTACTGTGGTATTTAGTAGCTTGAGCTTTGCTGGACAGTTTATTCCCAATACTTGCATATCTCCATAAGGAATTATGGTTCATCATGAATAAAGTATAAAATAAAGCATCAAACCAAACACCCAAAATTCAGAAGACAAAAATAAGCAGAGAGTAACTGGGACCTCTTTCAGAAGACTGGAAGTTCTTGTAATAAACAAAGAATTTCACTGCTTCAAACAGTGGCAAGATTAAAAAAATTAACCTTTAAATTTGGTAGGCTAATTAGGGGAAGGCACATGCTGAAAGCTTGTACAAGTTCTTAAAAATCAAATCTGTGAAGTTCTTCGGAAGAATGTATGTCTTGAAACATATCTGATTGAAAAAAGTTTGAATTTGTAAAAGAGGTAACATATAAGTCACAGAATTTTTTTTTCAAGATAAGTGAAGCATGCAGTGAATGTTGGAAATTACATGAAACTGCCTTATTAGGTAAATTTATTTCTAGAAAGATATAAATATAAGTATTAGAAAATGCTCTTAGATATATTGTTTAGCCTTCAAGTTGCCCTGTATGGAGTCAGCTTTGTACTCAGTGATCCTTGTGGATCCCTTTCAACTCGGAATGTTCCCTGATTCTAAAAGTATTTCTGTATCTGACCTTTAGGATTTCCTTACATAAATCCACCTTCTGCCCTGGCTGCTGCTGTGCAGTGCACAACAGTGAGACCATGTTAAAAACTCTTCCATCTTTACAAATTATACTGCTAAAAGAAAAAGTGATTCTTTTTCATTGACTAAAAAAATGTGTACTATTTTTTTTTTTTTTAAATAAAGAGCTCTGGTAGGGTTCCTCAGCTGAATGAGAGATTATTTTAAAAATTATATTCACACACTGATTCACTCAGGAACTGTGTACTGGTCAAATACTATTAATCTATTCTTTTTTACTATTCCTTTTTAATCTACCTTTTTTACTATAGATCAATAGTATTAATCTATTTTTTTTCTTTTTACTGAAGTTAGGCTTCAGTTCATTCAAATCTGTTAACAGTAATCATTAAAATGATTATTAGTTAAACATCAAGGAACTTCTAGAATTCATAGTTCATATCCATGCCCAGTATTTCTATATGACTATCTGCCTTATCATGGTTTTTAATTATGCAATCCCCATGCTATTGTTGTAAGACAAATTTGTGGGGTAGATGATGCCCACTCAAACTGAATTTATTAATGGGTTAGAAGCAAAAAAAGGGAGCAATGCATTATGGTGCACACTGCCACACCATTTAATCATTTAACAATTTTAATTGTATTTTTACCTAGCATTATAAATTGCATTCCTGGAACTGAATGACCAGATTAGTGTGTGAGAGTTAGACACCTGGGACAGGGTACCTGAGAAGAAGCACTCTTGAGTACTGAGGTGCTAAAGCAACAGAGAGACAAGTTCAGCTGAAAATTTGTTTCCTACACAATTATGTACATTTACCTCAGGGCTTATTAAGACTGAAAATCAGAATGAAACATTGGTATTCAGTGTTCAGATAATTTTTCTTTTAAAATCTTCTGATGGTATTCCTTACTGATATTGCCTGCATGCCTATGAAATTAGAAACAAGTTCTTTTTATACTGAGAAGTTTGAAACTACATTTCTAGCATCCTGTGATGATATTTCAAATAGATCCTTTCAAAAACTCATAGATTCATAGACAGGTAGTTTCTGTATTCTTAGCCTGAGAAGAGATCAGGCACCTAGGCATCAGACTGGGAAAGACAGCGGTGTTGATAGTAAGCTTTTCTCTGGTCATCCTGTACCTTCAGAGCTTCTTTGTGGATTTGGCACAATGGAATGGAACTCTTGTGTAAGGTAAGCACCAAAATTCTTTCACAGTGTCACTTGCTCTCTTGAGTCTACCCAAAACTTCTGAGAAATAAGTATTGTGTAGTGCTATGTACATGATGTTTTTCAAACTCATATAGAAATGAGATTATTAGTTTGAATGGACTTTCCCATTCCACAGTTGGTAAATTTGAAATTAGTTGTTTAGGTACCTCGCTGGCTTTGAAAGTTAGTTTTGCATCTAAATAAGTTCAGTGTTTTTTTTTACTTCACAGTCAATGTCAAGTGTAACATGATAAATATAACACATATGAAAAGCAAAGAATTTCTGTAAAGAAACCAGCTGAAATTATCAAAAATAGCAAGTAGTGTGAGACGTGTGAGGGGCCTCGGTTTTTAGAATAGGTAGCATTTTTTCAGGATTTTATCTTCAGAAGAGTGTTCCTATTCGCATCTTGGAATTATGAGCAGTCAGCACTTTTGCAGAAAATGTCAAATACGCATGTAGCAGCTCTTTGGTGTAATAGCATTCTGACGGAGTCCTTTGCCAGAAAATTCACTCGTCAGGTTCACTTAAAATCTTACTTGTTGCTATGTTGTTCTTTCACTGGCCTTATGAAAGATCTCTTAGGCTCATGTTTTCCCTTTGTTTTAGTGCTTTACTAAAATGAAGTTGCGTGACACAGCTGTTCTAAGTCCTAAGACATACAAGTGACCTCTTTAACTCCTCGGAAGTATTCCTTTCCTAGGAATGTGGATATGTGTGGGTGTTAGATTTCATGCATTATAACATAAGATAATGTAGGCTATAGGTAATACAATAAATGGCAGTTATATAACAGGAAAAATGTAAATCCAGTAAATAACAATACAGTACTCTATCAACACTTTGTTTTCTTATCATCCTTCTTTAATCTTCTCACAGATTAAATAAAATTAAGTCATTGGGATTTCTAGGTTTATTTCCCTGCACTTATTGATCACTAAAAAAGGATCATTGTTGAATGCTTTTTTATTTCTGCAGAAGTACTTCTAATTACACATTTTTACAAGGAAATGGGACATTCATTTGCATTACGTGGTACTGTAAAATGGGAAATATGTAAATATGTTAATGAGAATGTTAAGCATCTTTAATGTGTGAAAGGATGAAATAGTATGATGCAACAAAATAAATGTAAATGAACTGAATTTGCATGAACTAAGTAAGAGTGAGTGTGTGTTTAAATGAGGACTCCTTCTTTGTACTTTAGTTCCTAACATTTCTGGATGTTACCTCAACTGAGATTTTGTTTTCCATGGGGCTTTGCTTTATAAGGAGCATACTTATTTATATAATGTAGGAACAAATCTATTTTCAACTGCTGGAGCACAGCTATGTAGATTTTTTTATTTTAATTTTTGAAAGTTGGAAATTTTCTTGCACTCTCCAGATTTATCTGCTTAAGCTAACCTGCTATCAAGAGAAGTTTTTTTTTAAATCTATCTTTACAAAATTTTTCTTCTGTCTGTCATTCGAGAAACACGTTTTGCTATACAGGTGCAGTTTCCAAATTAGACAAGAAGTAAGCCTGACAGCTGTAATTTCTTTTCACTGTTTTTTTTCCCCTTCTGAAAATTTCAAAATTAGTTCTTGAATTTGGCCTGATACAAAAAACATCATGTACTCTGAGTGTATGCTTTTTCCTTGTTTGGGGAAGTTCAAGCAGAGGTTAACAATATAATTTTGGCAAAAATAAAGGTTAATAAATAAGTAACAAAGTGCTACTTATTCTTTTTTTATTAGAAGGACACTAGTTTGTTTAGGTTTAGTTTGAAAATGTTCCTTAAAGGAATCTTTCCCTACACTTCCTTCTTTGATCTTCTATTTAGTATCTTTATCTCAGATCATAACTATAATGGAAGGCTGCACCAACCTCTAAGCATTTAGTGCAAGATGAGATTTAATTCAATAATAGAAAGTCTTTCAGGACTTCCTAAGCTTTTTCTTCTGCAATTTAATATATTTGTACAGCTATAAAATATGCAATATTTAGATATAACAATTTTATTGGAATAAAAAATGTTTACTACAAAAATGTGTTATTGTTTGCTAAAGAATTCTGTGTTTGGTGAGTTTTCAAAATGTTAATTCAATGTCATTCCTAGGGGATATATAGTCACTCACCCTAGGTTAACAGATTTTGCTGAATGCTTTTAGTTGAAGCATTTTCTATTTATTGAGTAAGAGTGCATGTCTAATTCAGCTTCTCTTAATTTTTCAAAGCAATTTTGTCTAACATAAGGTTTAAAATTACTTTACTGCTGAGCTGTGCAAAAGTGAACTTCCAGGCAAGAGTGTATGAGACTGAAAATTGTCAACATGCTTTTTTTCCTCTATGTTCATGTGTATTTTGAAGGCTTGTACTTAACAAAGTATGCATTTTCAACCATGTCAGCATCTCAGTGCTTTGATAGAGGAGTAAGAGTGAAGAAAACATTTGTATAGTACATGCACACAGCTGTCCCACTGTGTTTCAGATAGTGCCAGTTGCTGTTATTCATGACTCCATTAAAATTTAATGAAAAGGTTGGGGAACTGGATGAGTCCCTTATGCCCTGGGACTTGATCTGTCCTCATAGAATAGGAGATATTTTCTTCTTTCTGAAAGACTTGAAGAAGGAGTTTCACTGGGGGGAGTTGTAATCACTGTGCTTATGATAACCAAGAGACTTTTCTGTGTTTGCCATGACAAGGCTTAATTCCTCATCACTTGAGGCACCTTCTATGAAAATAAATATACTCAGTCTAGTAATATGGAAAAGTTGCAGTTTGGGGTAGATTCCCTATCAAACCTTCATTTTCATGGATTTTCTTTCAATTTATAACTCAAGTACCCTTACAGAGGATGAAAACCACCCAGTCTCACAGGGAAATTCAGAAACAGTACTGTTGTTCAGATAAATTTAGTTCCTTTTTTAATATTGCAGATTTATATAAAATTTAAGATTAAATTTGTTGAACTGTGCTGCTCTCTCCTCTGGATTCCTTCCCAAATTATGTCATTTTCTTTTGCAATTTAACCCAGGTACATTTTGACTTGATGGAAACACGCATGGAGATACGACCCCAAGTCACAAAAACACTAGGCTCAATATTTATTTGGTCTGATCTTTCATTAATGAAAGATTATTATCAGCAAAACCACATTTCTGATAAATCTGAGAGTTTGGTTTTATGCCTGTATTTCAGAATTTTCATCAAGAAGTCAAAGAAACAGATGATTCAGAAAGTCTGATGAGCCTTGACAGTCTTGAGGCTGGAGAACAAAATGGAAATTGCACAACATGGAGTGAATCATCTTTTACCACACAGTGTGACTGTGCCCGGTATGATCCAGAAAAATGCCAGACTAGGAATAATGGTTTACTTCATACAGATCAAAGTACTTCTAAAAATGTGCATCTAAATAATTGTCTGAGAAACGTAGATTTGCTACACTACCACAACATACCTATTCATGATCGTTTAGTTAAACATAATGTTCTAACTCCTGCTGAACATGTAAACACTTCAGAAGAGGAATCATCTGCTTCTCACAGATCTGGAAAACAACCTGCAGAATTCTCTGCCTCTGGTAAGCAAAAGAGCTCTGTAAGTAATGAATTTAGTTTTCTGCAAAACATAAAAGACAGAAGCAAGCCATCTTCTGGAACCGCTAGCACATTTGCCACTGGTATTCCTGTTTTCAGTCCTAGCAGAGCCTGGGACAGCCCTGATTCTATTCCAGGAGAAAGAATTCAGGATCTGATGCAAGATCAGAGTTTTAAAATGACCCCACAGGAGAGAACTAAATCTATGCAAGCATCCACTCAACCTATTGCAACATCTGTAATCTTATTTCCTAATCAGGGATGTTCCACTGGCATTCCCAGCACAGCTGATGAATTACCAAAGGACAAAAACATCAGTACAGGCTTTTTAAAAAATACTTTAGGAAAAATGACTGAAACAAAAGAAGAAAATATTAAATGTATGAATGATATTATTTCAGAAACATCTTTATTTCAGGACATACCAAATGCCTCAGTTCTGTTGGAAGTTAAGCAACAGAATAATAAAGAAGGAAAGGGAAATATATTTGAAAATATGTCACTGTTACCTGATACAGAGTTCAATTCTGGTACTCCTGCACAGGACAAAATCCTGAAAAATAATATTCTTGAAAGAAAAAGAGTGAAGTTATTCAGAAGTATCTTAAAGAAGGGTTCTAAATATGAACCTAGTCATTTCAAAGCTGTGGTTACAGACCATGTGATCAGTTTTGGAACTCAACTCATGTCATCTATCAGAGACAGTTTAGAACTGGCAAAAATAAAAAAGAAAAGTGCAGAAATTGAAAAATGCAATAGGAAGCTAAAATGGTGTGATGAAATTGACCAGATAATAGTAGAAAATAATGAAAAATGCTGTGAAAAAAGCATCAGTGAAATATGTTCTTCAAAACTGCAATGTGTTCAAACTGTAAATAATGCTTCTAAGAATAATTTAAGTATTGTTGGTCAGCCTTCAAACTTCATGTTCATAAAAAATCATCAGGAATATTCTTATATGTCAAAACCAAACATTAATACTGAAAAATCAAATAAAGAATACCCATCTCAGAATATATTTACATCTACAGGATCCTTTTCTGCTAAGAAAGCTTGGATGATATCAAAAGATGAGGCAAGTAAACCCCCAGTATGTAGCAATAATGCTAAAGAAGGTGATCAACTCAAAAATAAGGCAAAAATAACCAGAAGAGCAACATCTGTAAGAGTTCAGTCACGTTTTGTGCCCAAGAAGAGAAGAGGCACTCTGATCCAGCTGCAGTCAGCCACTGAAGCCAACAAGACTCAAAAAGCTCCAGGGAAATACCTCACACCTCACCCACCTTCCACACCTCTGCCAGGAAACAGAAGTGTTGAGAACACAGCCAGCCCTGGGTGTCAGTCACTGCCGCCTGCCAGCCTGCAAGCTACCGGTGCTAGCAGCAGCGATTTCAATGACAGGCATGTTGTGCCAGCCAGTCAGGTTTTAAATAGGAACAGTGCAGAAAACAGTGAGAATATTGCTGGCTGTGCTGGCTTGGCCACTGCCATCTCTACACCTGACTGCAGCACAGCCAAATACAAACCTTGGGCAAAAAATACTTGTTCTGTAAATAATGTTAAGGCAAGCGGCTGTCAAGATCATTCAGTAACTTGGTCTGAGAGAAGACCTGCTAACACAGAAAATAGATTACATCTCCATCATATCCCAGCAGCTGGAAAAACAAGCACCTTCTGGCACGGAGCACATTCTACCCAAGCTCCAAAAGACTCTGCTACTGGTAAGCGTCATGTTTCTGGGTCTGGGGTGGGGGAATGTTCAGACAAAAGTCTTCTTCAAATACATCACAGATTTGTTTTCAGTTAAAACATTCAACCTTTTCATCCATTCACACAACACAGCCAGTTTTAACAAGCTTTCACCATTTGTCATTCTCATTTCTATTCTAGTGGTGCCCAGAGGCCTCTCAAACGTCAATCCTCATTTATATATATATAAAATAGCTCTCTGCAATATTAAATGAAAAGGAAGTATTTTCCTTGAGATTATATTCGTGACTAATGAGCAGATGTGACAGGTGGTCTGAATAATGATATAGGAGGAAGTGACTAAGTTTATACAAGTGAGTTTTACAAGGTAACTAAGAGTGATAGCTTGTTGTCCAACAGTCACTGCCACGTGAGAGTGAGAGAAGTTTAATTCTACTGTGTTTTTAAAATGCGGACACTCTAAATGCCTACAATTACTGAGACTTAGTCCCAATAATACTATGAAAAGCTGAGCAAAAATTAAAGATTAGTTAAAATTAAAGAACTTCTGCCAGGCAAATATTGCTCTGCTGCAAAGTATATCTGATTAAAAAGAATTTTAAGAAATTTGAGGAACAATCCTGCATTTTATTAAAAATTAACCATGGGAACTATATGAGGCACAAATTGGTTAATAAGATACAGGAAAGATGGATAAGAAATATTTGGGAGAATAAACTTTAATCTCCAGGAGTTTACATTTCAATTGACATTTTGATTTGCCTTGTTTGTCCCTTGCAGCCTAGCTATATTCTGTGCCTTGGGCACCGATGACATCCTTGTGCTTGTAATTTCTATGTAGTATGTTGGTTTGCTTCCTACTGAGGGCTGCAGCTGGAGCTCCTGAGAGCTGTAGTCCCCGCTTCAGGTACAAGCAGTACTCCAAACTGCTTTGCATACTGGGATCACCCCAAGGATTGGCCATGGAACTCAAAGATACTTTCTAACAAAATTATGAATATCCTTAACTTTAACCCTCTCACATTTTTAGTTTCATCTACAGTAATACAGTTTTAACAGTCTTTACAGTTTTAATGGAGTGATTCAGAACAGCTCTGTTGTGTAAGAGCAGATGCAAGCAGGTGAATATTCTTGGCCTAAAGCAGGGGTGGGAACAGAAAATATTATCTGCTTGTCTGTTCCAGTTCAAAGTCAAACAGATGAGTTTAAGATCTGTGTGACTTAACCTATTTGATTTTACATTGGAAATGAATGAAGACTTGCTTTACCACGCCTTGCCTCCAGCAGAGATTTTTGTCTCTTGATGTCCTTATCTGCACATCAGATCAATGAATCAGGAAATGTCCTGGGTCCAAGTTGTGCACTACTAACAATGTCTTCACTGCGGCTTTAAATGCTACATCCCTCCAGCTCTTTTAGAGAAGGGCTGAGTAACTGCCTTTTAAAATTTATGTGGTTTGCCCTCTCTCAGTATCTGCTTATATTTTGTGTTTTGAAAGTCTTCTTTATTTTAAATACTCTAGATAACTCTTACTAACTTTCTGTTATTTGTTCAATTGCCTGCAAATGCACATAGACACCACAGTCTTGTCCTAAAGTGCTTGCAGTGAGACTGAATACTGCACTGCTTTCTAGTAAAATATCTGCCGAGTTCCATGGGGCCTGTGAAGACACTGTAGAAATTGTGATCTGTTGCAATGCTTTGCCAAATGTACAGAAAGTGAGAACCAGATGAATACAATTGTTGTCCATAGGATCTTAATTTAGTTTGGCTTCCAGGCTTCAAGGTGTATATCTTCAGCCTGACACATATTATAGCATATTATTCTAGCAGGATATTAGAATTTTTAACACCTTTCTTGTTCAGTCAGTAAAGGCTTTAAAATTGTGTTTAACCTTTAGCCTGTGACAAATATGGAGCTAATTAACGTGCTTAAAGTTAAAAAGCAGTAGACTGCTCAAAATCTCATTCCCTAAAGATACTATTGATTATTATTATTTTGTCTTATATATCTCAAATGAATGTTCTCCTTGTCATTGATCTAATCTTGCAAATTAATTAAATTAAGTATTGATGCATAGAGATAAAGCAACTTTGAATTCATTTTTTTCAGAAAAACATTATGTGATTGCTAATATAATAAGGGGGTTCTTTTTTCTTTTTCTTTTTTTTTAAATTTTCTCTCATATTTAATATAACATGATCACATTTCCTTTCCTTTTTGCATGTTATTCAGTACTATGTATTGTGTTACAATAATTTGCATATAACTAAATGACAATGTTTCAAAGCTAATGTGTCCCATGTTACTATTGATGACAGCAGCCAGATGACTAGTTTCTAATGTTTCTAGGATCAGTTCTTTTCTTTTTCTATGAGTGATAAGAATGCTGCTTTAATGTCACTGTAATAACCAGAAAAGTAATAAAATTGTGATAGAATCAGTAATGCAACTCTTGGTCAAATTATGAACTGCTCATTAAACTGCACATGTAAATATTTATTGTGTAAATAAATAGGTAATTTGTGATCCCAAGTTTAAATCAAGTAACTCCATTTACAAATCTAGTAACTGTGTTTACAAATAAGAGTATAATATCTCCTTGGTATGTAGATTCCTGAGTTGCACATGAAAAGGCTAATTTGCATCTCCAGTTTGTATGCATGAAAGTTTAATTAAGAACATAATTTTAATTTTGAAACTTGAGGCTTCCATTTTGAAAATGTATTGCTACACCAGGCAAAAGTGAGATAAATCTGAGGTACGGTGTCGAGATTAGACCTCTCTGGCTGAGAGAAAATGCTGCACAGCAGTACTGCCTTTCAAAAATTAGCACAAAGACGTATGAATTAATAAGATTAACTACAAAATGCCAAGCTATAGAAATAAGGTTTAAATCCATGACTTTTAAACCTCGCAATGCCTGTGAGGCCACACCTGGAATACTGTGTTCAGCTCTGGGGTCCTCAGCACAAGGGAGAGATGGACATGCTGGAGAGAGTCAAGTGAAGAGCCACAAAGATAGTAAAGGGATGGGAGCACCTCTGCTATGAGGAAATGCTGAGATAGCTTGGAGTATTCAGCCTGGAGAAGAGAAGGCCTTGGGGAGTCTTACCAATGTCTATAAATACCTGGAGGGAAGCTGCAAAGAGGACTTTTAGACTTATTAGACTTATGGTTCCCACTGAAAGTACTTCAGCAGTGGGTACAAACTGAATCACAGGAAGTTCCCTCTGAACATCAGGAAACTTTTTTTGTTGCGAGAGTGACTGAGCACTGGCATAAATTGCCCAGAGACTTTCTTGAGTCTCCATTCTTAGAGTCACGCAAAAGCCATCTGGGCATGGTCCTGGGCAATGACCTCTATGTAGCCCTGCTAGAGTGGGGGCACTGGACCAGATGGCCTCAGAAGGTCCCTTCCCACCTCTACCATTCTGTGATTTTGTGAATCACGCAAACTTTGTGAACTACTACATGTTTTCTGCACACTACTATGGAATCTTAATGAAAGTTGAATCAATTAATATGTAGATACAACAATTTATCAACAGTGATTTATTGTGTTGGACAGTTAGATTTTAAGATTTTTCTCTAAATGCAGTTTATTTTCTAAAACATCACTTATTTGATATTTTTTTATATCACAGCCCACCTTTCATTCTCCTTTTTACTTGGTAACGCCTTGTACCCCTGTACAGACCATCTTTATTTTCTAGGACTCAGCATGGGGCTTCACTTAAGCTGCTTATGTCCACATCCAAGACAATTTATGGAGATCAGATGTAAATATCTAAATGTGGACAGAGACATTTACTCCCCATTCTTAGGTCTGCTACTACTATATTTATCATGTTGTTAACACATTTTGGTTTACTTTTGTCTGCATGTCATTTAAGGTGGTGTTCCTGTTACAAGTCAAAATCAGGTTTTTGGCAACTCTGAAAATAAACACCGAGGTTTTTCAGAATGCAGAAGACAAAGTGTCATCGCTAAAATATGGAAGCCTGATCATCATGCACAGGTTAATATAAAATACCATAAAAAGATAAAAATATTATTTATCTTCAAAATGGAAAGAGTTTCAGGAGTATCAAAGATTTGTTCATTGTCACGTGATTTTGAATCAATGCTCATAGTCAGCTTACTGTCAGCTTGCTAATGAAAAGAATAAAACCAACTAGAATATATCTCTTTATTTGTGTACCATAATTTTTTTTCACTTGAAAACATTTGGTAATACAAAATATTAAAGCATGTTCAGAGGTTAGTATAGTTACTTCAAATTATACTTAAAATACTCTTACAATATTTTTGATAGAATTCATTATGTGCTGTCCAGCTGAGTCCCATTCAATCTGCATTTGATCCAGTACAAAAGATGAAAAACATCTCTAAATCTGAGGAAGGTATAGTAACACAACTCACTTCTGTTCTTTGTTATACATAAAGTAGAATGACAGAATATACTCACTTTGTAACATGGCTTGTGTCTTTTGGCATCAGTGATTCTAACTAAGAAAGGGTAATTCTATACAGCTTTTTTCCTGTAAAGATAAGATATAGCATCATATAGCATGATATTAATGGTTTTATAAATGCATTACAACATACATTCCATTTTTATTAAATTCCTGTGTTTTTTTAACTGTATGTGTCACATATAACTGTATGACGTGGACAGGTATTGCTCGCTATCATTACATATTTCCAAATTCAATAGTACCTACTCTGGTGCCATTTGTAAGATGAATTAGTGTCCTTAATTATTTCATTTTCTAACATATCACATTTCTTGATTTTCCCCCCTTTTTCTTCTTTTAAAGTCAATTTTGTGTGTTCCACAGACCTATGGTTATGAAAAAGAGGAGTTTATTTAAATGTTTATTCAACTGAGCCCTTCTCATTTGAAGTTCCCCCTGTAGGCTCTTCAGTTTCAGAAAGCACTGCTCAGTTTCTAGTGGCAGAAAAACTAGCAAGTACACCAATTACAGAGGGTGAAATCCTGGCAGTCATGGACCGTGTGAAGCCAGCCAAACAGCTCTCACTGCTTAAAAGGGCTCTGTGTCCAGGCAGGAGTACTCTTTCCATAGAAGAACAGAAGATTTTCCAGTCTCTGGATTGTCTGGATCAAAAGCTACAAGGTAAGTTGGATAATAAATATAATGCTACATCAGATGATTAAATAACTTTATATTTTGTTGTCATAGATTGTTTTAGATTAAAAACAGGAATACTGTAATAGAAATATTTTCTGTTACTATTATTATTATTATTATTACTATTTACTAAATATGTCAAACAGTGTATCAAAATCAGGAAACCCTTCTTTAAGTCAATGAAATTAATTTAAAATAATGATGACTTTTTCTTTGTAAAAAATAACTCTAAATGTGATGGGAGGATACCTTCAGATACCTGTTGTTTGTAAGAGAGATGTTTGTCAAAATTGTTCCGTCAAGGTGCATCAGGTGTATCAACTTCACTTGGAAATCTGTTCCAGTGCTTATCCATCTTCATTTTTTTTCAATTCTTTTTGCAAATTATTGCCCTTTATGTCATACAGTTTTGCAAATGTAGCCCTTTATAATGAATGGGCTTTTCATTTTCTTACTTCTAATATATTAGAATGTTCCTCTTCTCCATGAATTCTGAAAGGCTAGAAATAATAAACAAGGAGTTCTGACGTTGCTGCAGATAAATCTAAATGTATAAATGAATATTACTTGTGCAACCATTTAAAAAATGGCAGACTTACCTAAGTCTTCTCTAACTTGTTCTTCCTTTATGCCAGGTGGATTTCTTACCTCCTTTAAACTGGTGCTCTTTATATGAACTCCCCAGTCACAGCTTCCATTTTGCTGAAGAATGTGGGGAAAAAGTCTGTACTTGTTCTTAATAATTTTTTCCCTAGTGATTAATCAGCTAACACTTTCATTAGTCATCCTATGATATTGCACTTGAAGAACAAACTTACTTCTTTAGTCTCTTGCTACTTTAGGATTTGCTTTGACTGATGTGATCATACAGGTCTTCCATTAAAAAATCACATCAGTTTGGCCTAGTTTTGGTATTTTGTGTGCTCCATCCTGTGCTTAAAATCAGTGGGAACCTTATGACTTAGTCTCTTCTGCTTGGCTGATTGGCTTTTCTATATGATTGGAATAACTGCTTGCCATTTGTGCTCTACGTGGAATTTCCAGCTCTCCTGAATTTTACACTTTCCTTGTACTTTTTTCATATAAAATTTTACATGCCAATTATTTGAGTTTATTAGAATGTGCTCTCTTAAAGTCCACTGATTTCACTTTACTATTCCACTACTATTCCTTCTGGACTGCACTTTTTATGGTCAGGTTACCCAAGTTTACCCCCTTGTTGAGTGGAATCAAACGAAACCAGGGTTTATTAAACTTCTGCACATTATCTGTGTACTTCTACATTACATGGTTAATACTCTGACTTTGTGGAAAAAGGCTTCAGTTTCCTATAGACTACAACAACAGAATAAAAGATCTTTGCAATTGTTTAGAAACTTTGGGCAGCTGTATCTGACAATTCTTGCTCTGTTAAACAGTTGTTCAGAATTTAATTTTGTCATAACCTGTGGTTATTGCTTCCAGGCAAATGGAAATTAGAAAATCCATTTCTTACCAGAAAACTGTTTTCAGTATGATGTGCTCAGGTTAAGAAAGGAGACATGAAAAGAGAAATATGAGCATATAAAATTAAATTTGTGTAACAGAGAAACTACAAAGAAGGGAAAGGTGAATTCAGCAAAAGAACTGGGAGCAAGAATGCTGAAATTTTTGAAATGTGAAAAGGAAAACTGTAAGAAAAGTACATAGCAAGTACACTGAAACAGTGAAAGTACAGAAGCGAGTGTAGAAGAAACATAGCAAGTACAGAAGAAACAGTGAAAGAATCATAGGAATTAACAGATTGCAAATGAAGTAACTGTGAAAGTTAGTGTAATACATACACGTACACGTATGTATCTCAGAAATTTAATTCCCATGCCTAATTATTTGGGGATTAATATTTGTAATAGGAAGCTGGGAAATTTTACAGGTAGACTTACATGTAAATGCTTGTAAGTAACTAAGTGTTGTAGGCATTTACACACCATACAAGTACATTGCTTTCCTAAACTCTTATCTTTTTGCATCCCTTCTTTTGGTTTTGTTTTCACATGTTACCAAATTGAAAAATCGTGTAGCTTTATATGGGTCTTTTTAATGAATAGAAGTCAATCACTAGCCAATCTACATTTGGAATATTTGTTGCTGGAGAGTAAATGGTGTTCTTTTCTCTAGCTTTTTAGATGTCTTTATTGGTACTAAATTTTTTGTTCATATAGTATTTAGATGCAAATTTTAAAAATAGAGGTATGGCCTATACACAGCAGCTGTTGGTAGGGGAAATAAAACCAGTGCTATTAAATTACATTTTCACAATCTTCAGAAAGTTTTTAGTCGAATATTTGACTGTGAATCTTATTTTTATTGAAGTATTTTGTTTATTTAATATTCATTATATACTTTAATGCTTTTTTCAGATGTTCAAAAAGCTATTACCAGAAACCCATTTGCTTCACATATTTTGCAGATAAGCAACCCTTAGTAAGTACTTAATTTAAATGTGTTCAGCTTTAATTTCTACAAACTAACCTTATGGCTTATTTTATTGTAAAAATATAATCGAAAATGCTGATATCAATCTGTTCAGCTGGCTTGC
>JAYDZK010000001.1:39609912-39648072 GCA_034509185.1 Euphonia xanthogaster
CAGTTTAGTCTTAAAAGACCTTGTAACAAGAGATAGTTAGCCATTCTGTGCCTTGCTAATGAAAGGCTGCAGAACTCATGGTTGTGAAACTGGTTCACTGATAAGAAATAATAAACGCCTGAGTCCAAACATGACCTACCATCTCAAGTGCCTTCAGTCATGACCTTGAGAAACCGATAGGTACAGGTCTGCTACTAAAGGAATTTGTCATGGTTTGTTCTTGGAAGAACTCATACTAACAAAGAATTCTAGCCAGAACCATTGTCTTCACATATTTTACTAAACATTTAAAAGTGTTAGTAAACAGTAGTATTTTATAAATTTTCCAAAGTTCAATCTTTTTCTAAAATCTCTTGTTCCTTATGTAAATAGTTACTGCAGTTGCAGTTCATCTCAAATATCAGAATAAAAAATGACCTTGTTCCTTGCTACACATAGCTCCTTTTTGATTTGCGACTTTTTCTTCTAGTTGACCAGCTTGGTTTAACTGCTGTGCTGTGTAAAACTAAAATAAACTTTGAATGCTTTAATTAACTGTCATACTATATGAGGATAGAGCAAATAGTTTCAGTGTATGTTTCATTACAGAAAGATGTATTCAACTAATCTGTGAACCTTTTATTCTCTCATATGTATATAATCAGATACTTAGATCAAAATGCATGTGATATGATTTTAAGCAGAAGTCAGACTTGTAACATGAAAGCATGTTTTAAGAAATAAGTGCCCTTAAAATTCTCAGTGCTCAATACAGAACTTCAGTGGATGACACATCCTTGGAACAAAAAAGCACAACACTGTTAAATATTTTGTGTAAATTCAGTCAAGGACTTTGTATAGCCTGAAATTTCTCTCAAAGTAGAAATTAGCAAGTGTGCCTAAGATCTAAAGGTGGTAGTTCTGATTCTGGAAATTTTTGTATTTGAAGTGATTTCATGTGGTTTTTAATAGTCTTTACACAGTAACTATACAGCTTAGCCAGTGTGACAAAATCAGAAAGAAATATATCTCAGTTCTGAGTTACATACTTTTTTTACACTTTGGTTGTAAGCCGTTTTTTGTTTCTAGTAGCACTAGATATGCCATTGATGGTTATGTCACCCAGTAACTACAGGAGAGAGACAGTAAAAATTAATTACTTTGATTTCCTTTGATAATATTTCTCTGTTTTGTAGTACAAGCCTTTTGATTGTAGCATTAATTGAAGCCAATCTACAGATTTCTAGAGGTTGGATACTGCCTTCTTTAGTGAATGATTTGGTATTAATAGTATTGGTCACCAGAGGTCTAGTATTTCAACTCTTTATTGCATCTGCCTTTGTTTGGCGAGTCCATTTTAATTCCAAGATTATGTTTTGCTTTATTATGAGAAACTTTGGGAATAGAATAATGCAGTAAGGCTTCCTCTGAAAGAAAAGGGAGTCAAAAGGATAATTTGGGGTCAAAAGGATAATTTCTTAAATTGATGCTTATAGCCTGCTGTTCAGAGGGGATCTCTATTGATTGGGGCAATTCAGCCATTTATAAAGAAAGCCCCTGTTTATTATTGGTTTGGATTTGACCTCTGATTAAGTCTATCAGTAGTTATTTTCTGGGCAAATATGTCAGCAGTATAAAAGAAATTGGCAGTTAAGATTGCAAAAGCTCAGTGTTGCGGTAGGTTTGAGTCTAAAAATTATTACATAATCACAGTTCTATCTTTTGTGTGAGTGGTTTTATATCTGTTAAATAGAGTTTCTACTAAATAACTTCATTTTTTGTTACATTAAAAACCTTGGAACTCTTTTACTGGTTGCTTTTGCGAATCACAATCACAAAACTTGTTGGTTTTGCTAGTTCATCAGATTTTAGACTAAACACACAAATCCAACCTGGCTAAAAAACTCAAGTGATGCTCTTCTAGATCGGCGCACTTTCCAGCTACTGCCAGGGAATTTGGAAGCACTAGTGGCATCTGTCCCCTAGTTTGACCTTCTTTTAAAGGCTAAAGGATGATGTAATCCGTCAGTTTTGCCATTGACAATATGTACATTTATTCTTAAAAAATAGTGGTCTACTTGAATGTTGACTTCCAGTAAAGTCATGCAAAGACCATGCAGGAGAAGCTGTTTGTGCCTCAAATGGGGACAGAATTCTGAAATTAATTTTGCTTTTGAGAGATCAGACAGAATACTGGATTTGTTTTATTAGAGAAATAAAAAGTAATGAAAAATAATTGGAAATAATGTTTGTAATTTTGTTTGCAATTGTAACAATAATTCTTCCCTCTGTTGAAGGTATAAGCATACTGTTGCTTTTAAACATACTGTCTCCTCAAACTTTGGAGAAATGAACCTGCTAAAATACAGAGACCACTTTAATTAAGGAAAGAAAAGGCAAAAAGTTTGAATATTTCAGTGGAAGTGAGATTTAATATTTTAATTTCTTTTATTGAAAATGGTCAGAGAACATGTGACAGGTAAAAATGAGTCCCTGCAGCGTGTTTATTGACTTAACAAGCCAATATAATGTATCAAAACACCTTGTAAAGCCAATTTTAATTGACATATGGAAATTAGTTTGAAATTTCCCACCTTCATGTGGAGTTAAACAGTCATGTTTTACTAAATAGTAGCATTTAAATCAAAAACAAGTTAGTTAGTTACTTCTCAGCTGTTTGTGATAGAAAGAGGCAGTGAGTGGATTAAATTGAGGCCTAGTTTTCTTGACAGGGATTTCATAATATTTCCCACCCATTACTGTACTTATCTCAAGCTTCAGATAAATGCGTGTCTGTAGTTCCATGGCTTCAGTAATGGCCTGTTCACTGAAATTCTGGTTTGGAACTTCCTTTAGCATAACTTTACAAGTTTGAGAGTAGGGTTATACAGTGGATTTTAAGAAGAAAAGTTGCACTTGTATTGTTTTACCCAGCTTTAGTGATCAGTAAATGGAATTGAAGATCAGCGTATTATGACACTTTGGCAATGGTTGCAACTCTTTTTAAAATGTACACTAAAAGTGTGTATCAACTACTTGAAAAGAAGAAAGACGTGTGTGCTGCTTCCTGAAAGTGAAACTGGCACTTATGTTTGTAAGGAAATTTGGTTCTCTTGTGGTTGTGCCGGTCTGATAGGCATGTAATGTTTCTTTCTTCCTGAGGGAAGCAGAGGAAAACAATTGTGCAAAGACGTGTTTTAACTGTGTCTTGCTCAGCATGGCAGGGGTTAGCCATGTTTTGAAGCCTTCTGGAAAGCAAGTGTCTGGGCATTATCTGTGAGGCCAAATGATGAGAAATTTTGAGTAAATGGTGTGGGGAAATACATGCTCCATACTGAAACTATTATAAAAGTTATTACTGCCTGAGGGAACACTTCACAACAAAAGCATTAATTAAAAGCAGTATTATCCTGGCAAGAGGTGGAGAACAAGATCTGTTCTTATAACAGAAGCATAATTGCAGTCTTGTCAAAATATCATTAGACCCTGTGGCGACTGAAAGAGCGTCTTTCCAACATGGTTTGACTTTTTGGAGTCCATTTTTTATGCTTTAAGTAATTTAGCAGTTTTCTATCTACATCTTTTCCTTTTAATTTTTACAGTCAGCTTGAATAATGGTGTTTTTGTGAAGATCAGAAAAAAGTGAAACAAGTGGGACCAGATGCCCTTCAGCCTAAAAACCCCTTCAGATTAAAGGGAATCATATATTGTTTTTGCAAAACTGTTTTATCCTCCTACAGTATAAACCTGATGGCTTCTTGGTATGGGAAAATTAGGAGATGCATTATAGAGGAAAGCTGTGATGGTTGTTAATTTAACCCTCCAATGTTTTAGAAGGCTGTTTTCAACTTGAGTCAATGAAACATGAGACACGGGAGACTATCTAAACCAGGTTTTATCAGCAGTGCTCAGCATGTCATTCCTGCTGTCATGTTATTCGAGAAACATTGCATATATGTAAATATATCCTTTTGGAGGCTGTCTTTTCAGTGAAACATTGTTGTTTAAAGAGGATGATTGTTTTGATTGTTGAGTGCTATCCTGTTGAGATACTAGCAACAAAAAGAGGGAGTTCAAATACAAATCTTCATTATATAACTATAGAAATTTCAAAGGTGAACTCATTAAACAGCAGATTTGTACAGAAAAATATAAGTACATGTGTACACCGATGCCTTTTAATGCTTATCTAGACTTTTAGTCTCTGTATTTTGGTAACGGATAGGTGTGTGTTTATAGGCATTTAGAGCAGCTGATCACGATTGACTTAAAGAACTCAAGTGCTCTTGTCAGAGTTGCTTGGTGATGTTCTGAAGACTTCAGTTCTGCTAATCACTTACATCTGGCAGTAGTTTGAGAAAACATAGTTTTATTATTTTTCGACTTTGTTATTTTTTCCTAAAGCTACTCAAGAAATTTTAAGATTTAGTAGTGTTGTTCTCTAAGTTGTTTCTTTTCATCGGTTTCAGGGTGGGGTGGAGTCTGAAGGGGTCTTTTAAAATCAAAATAGCTTGATGGATCCTAAGATAACAAAATTCAGCTTTCTGAAGCTGGTTATAAAAGTGATTGAACCAATTTGCTGTTTCAAATAAATTGATTTGAATCACTTCAATTCCTAAAATTCAGCAATTATTTTGGGAGTTGGTATGCAAATGTTTAAAAACTTGAGTTCCTTTTAATGGCTGAATTACTTTGTGAAACTTGTTTACTGTGCAAAACTAAGGTAATCTGCAATCCAGTCTTTCTGCAGCATTCAGTAATTTTTGTTTAAATTGGTTTTTAATTGTGAACTTGTCAGACTTTAAACTAATTAGAAGTTCCCAAAACCTTACTCTTGGGAAGTAACTCAAAACAAATACTTTATAAGGTGGCTTAGTAAAAATCTAGTGTGGCGTGAGAGCTGCTGCTCCATGCTGACATGAAGATGCTCTCAGGCTTTTTTTCCTTAGTCCCTTCCATCTTGGATGTCTGAAATAGGAACTTTAAAAACCCGCTGGCTCCTATGTTCTTTGAAATACTTGGACTTTCTGATGACTCAGTTTGCATATGGATATGTGAATTTTAGTGATAGTCACTATCATACTGTGTATGTCTCTATGTGCATGTGTATTTTGAAGTTTTCTGATTTCAGAACTGCTGAAAAAAATTAAAATGTATAAAAACTTTCATGGTTTGGAAACTGTAGCCTGTAGGAAGAGATTAGTCTTAACAATGCAGCATTGTCTGTTGAATCAATTAAGCGTGTAGGTTTAGCTAGCTTGGGAACAAGTTCCAGCATGTGACATTGTAAATAGCACTCTCTCATAACAAATGTAAGCTTATAAAGTGGGCCATAATTTCCCCTGCCACTTTACCAGGGTTTTTTAGGCAACTGAACTCACAAAAAAATTCAGTCTTTCTGATTACTGTCTTGGGGTGCTAATACTATGTGCCTAGAGAGTCTTGGATCAACGTAAGGGTGATTTTCTCTAAGTGTTGTCTGTCTTCTGACTTTCCTGGGCACATTATTTTTATTTGTTTTTTCTGTTTATCCATGCATAGAAATGGAACCTTGTGGCCCAGTGGCTCAGAAATCACTAAGAGTATTGCTGAACCTGTCCCTCTTCTCAGTAACTTGAATACACCACCTGATTGATCTAGCAAAAAGTAATAGCATTTAGAAGAACTATTTCTGTAAATTATCATAGCTGTTTTCTTAATAGAGGATAATCCTTCAAGCTAAAGTCATCATCCTCTGAAGTATTAGTTTTCAGGAAGTAATCAGTCACTATCTGGTCACCTTCTAGATGTGAATTGATGTTAAAATCATGGCAAATGAAAAGGTTTCTTGTCTGCAGCAAGCAGCAAATGGAGGAACCTTGTCTTTGTAGTGGATGGTGCCTTTTACGTCAGGCTTGGTTTCATTGCTGCTTATGATTTTGTTTTGTTTTCTGGATTTGGACTTGGCTTTGTACTAGAAAAATCTTTTTTCCTTCTTTCACTCCCCCTCCCAATCCTGTTGTATTTGGGGGAGAATTAATTCAGACTGAATTAATTCAGCATGAACCTCCGATCAGATTTCTCTTTGCATTTATGAAAACAGGCACCAGAAATTCCAGTAGCTGTCAGTGTAGACTTCTAATTTCAGGTAATATTTGTAAAGTGCCTAAATAGATCCCCCAGCTGGAAAGGTGAAGCTGTGTAACTTCTTATTAAACAGTATTTTGCACTGTTAAATGCTGCCAGCTTTGTCTTGTCTCCTCCCTACACTTCTAGAAGTCTCAAAAAGTTTTGGTAGAATGTAACAAATGTGATCTCTGTTGAAAATAAAAGTCTGTTACAATGAAAGCATGTATGATTTTAGCCCTGATTTAAAGTATAGCTGTCGTCAGCCTTTCCATGTTAGTTGTTGAACTTACATTTAAAAGACCAAGTTCTGAAATTGAGTGCATTTCATAAGGATGACATTGATCTTTCAGACAGTATTAGCTGGTGGTCTCCAACATGGGGTGTGTATAACCCAAGTGCTGTGAAAGACAGTCCAGTGGGGTGAGGAACATGTATTTTGGACCATTAATAAATAAAAATTAAGGAGCAAGATAGTGCTTAGTTCGTCTCTAGCACATCCTTTTCTTCTTCCTATATTTGTGGTAAAGAAGTTTGGAGACACTGGGCTAAGCTACCTAGTAGCAAACATTTTGGCATGTATGTTTTTGCTGTGTTCTCTTTCCTGCTCCCCTTTCCTATTGGAAAACCTCTGCATTCTCTTAAAACTTTGTATTTAAAATATCAGGAACAAAGGGGTTTTCATTTTTTTGTAGATTAGGTTTACCTCTTCGGGTATATGTCTGGTATGAACAACGAAATTATAGTAAAGATTGTTTTGATTCAGTTGCTCTGGTATAAAAATCTTGGAAGTTGCACTAACAACAGAGGTTTACTGGTGTTTATAGGCTGAATTAAAAAAATAAGACCTGTCAAATTTTAAGGTAAAAACCTAACTTTGGAGGTTATGTGTCATATTGATGAGTTGAGACATCTATATTACTCAAGTGGAAAACATAAAACTGAATTATTTTGATCTTCATCCCCATTTATGTCTATATTATTTTCCTTTTATATGTCAATTTGTGGAGGTTTGTTTTGTTAATTTGGAAATTGTAAGCTTATTTACCTCTTGGTTACATTGTAAGTTACAAAATGAAATGAAACTGAGATGAAATGAAACATTTAAATTTCTTGCCATACATGAAGCTCTTTTCAATTCAAATTTTAAGAAAGATAGGTGTAAGTAGTAATTTTTCTGTAACTTGCTCAAAAAAGGAATAGGTCTGAGCATATTTCTTCTGTACAGTTAAGGATTGATGTAGGACACTTGGTCCTACAACCACTCCAAAGATTCTTATATTGGTTGAGTCTTTTATCAGTATCAGGGAATTACTCAGCATTTTCATAAAGTATGTTTTTGAAAGGGGTTGCTTACCAAAATAGTCTTGAGATGTCCTTCCTGTATTACATGCAGCAGAAAGAGGCTGGTTACAGTGCATCTATTCCTTGGCCCAGTTGTGTCATTATTAAAGCATTACAGCAATCTGAACCTTTAACATAAAAACTTACAAAACTGTAGTCCTAAACTTTAGCCTTTTCCCGTGTTACAGATTTGAGTGGTATCCCTCTCTTACTGCTGCTTATGGAAAGGGGTTTTTGTTCATTCATTAGTGTCTACTGTTGGCTTTTTTACTTTTGGATATTTTAGACATTTTAGACTAAAGCTTTTTCTTTCTTCTTAACTGTGGGGACTGTAAGAGTACAGGAGCTGCAGTAAGCTGATGTTGCTCCACACTTTTCAGATAATAAATTTATTCCTTAAATAGGAATGGGTTAGTATAATCATTAAGTAATACTTGTCAAAAAATGTGATTACATCAGCAGAGCCCCCTAGTGTGCTTTGGGTAGGTGGTGGTATAAGAAGGGGGGTATTTTTGCCTTGTATTGCCTGAATAACGAAAGCAGGAGAAATGCCTTAATGTTATCACAACATATACCATGGGAAGCTACTTGTCTGCATAGCAACATCAGCCAGAAGGATAAGAATTTCTGTTCTCTACTGAGAGGGCCAAAGATGTGCCTGGTAGCAAAATAGCATGTGTTATTGACTCTTGACCCAGTTCTTTCTTCTCTGGGATTTTATTGTCATGGCAAGTTCATGGTGTTGCAAATGTCTCAGGTGATCTGGTGTCTGTGCTTTCTGCTGGCCAGCACATTGTGTACCCAGCATTTGTATGAGAGTGGAGGAAGGCTTGAGTTTGATAAGTGTTAGGTGTGCTGACCTTTGTGGCCCACCTCTAAAGAGGCTTGAGAAGTTTGATAAAGCTTTGTCAGAAGTGTGCTATGCCTCATTATACCTGCTAACAAAAAAAATGGCAAGCGGTGGTGGTAAAAGCTCTCCTGTTTCCTGGAGAAAAGGAATTTGGTATTGTGTTTTTGTACCTCATTAAAAGTTTCTCCAGTAAATATTGATGATGATCAGATGCAGCTCTTTCCTACATATACTTTTTGCTCTTTATTACAATATGGCTATTGTATGGATTTCTCCTTACGTCTACATTTAAACTTGTTGAAGTAGTTCTGGAGACCCCGTGAGGTGTCTCTACTTTTGTTACATCTTTTTACAGGTGAACAAATCCAAGTAACTAGATCAAAATCCCACTTCCACTTCTGTGCTTTTATATGAACTATAATATTCCTTCTTTAATTGTGTATTTTATTGTTTTCAGCTTAGGATTCTGGCATTCTCAGTATTTTGTTGTTGTGTCCCAATAGAGAGGGTTTGTTTTCCTTAATGTTTTGTGAACAGAGGCAACTGGTTAAGAAGAGTAAGCCTGTTGATTCCACCTAGGAAGATAAAACTGTGTATGAGCCTCTCTCTTACTAGGTATTGTTAAATCTTTAGAGTACTTAAACAATTGAAATACCTAAGTTAGTGGGGCTGTACATCTTGACTATTCTGGAAGTAGTTTTGACTCCTCATAACATAATGAACTCAGAACAGCTGCAGAGGTAGGTTCAGCATCAGACACACTGGCTGAATTCTAATTGGCTTCATCTGTCCAAACATATTGGGTGATGGCACTGCAGACGGAACTTCACACTTATAGTTATATAGAGAGGAAAGTGCCTGGCTTGACTTTCAGGGTGGTAAAAAAGCTTTTTGAGCAATGCTGAGAATCAAAGTTTTATTTGTAAAGTGGTATGAAATTGTATCTCCAAAATATGAGGCCTCAGAAAGTTCATTCTTCAAGATACAAAATTTATACTACTTTCCCCTACTTGGACCAACATTGAATCCATTTTCTAGGAGTAGATGCTTTGACATGGCTTAGAGCTTTCAGTGTATACACTATGGGTTAAATTTTTTATGTATAAGAAAAACCTGAATAATTGTGGCTACCTGTGGATTGGTAGGTTTGAATTTATAAAAAATGGGAAGTGTATTTAATCAGACATACAAAACACAATGATTGTTTTGTATCTCAAAATATCTTCATTACTTACCTTTAGGACCTAGAAGAAAAAAGTGTCTTGGGTGTCATACTGCTCTGGAGCTGGAAAGTGGTACAAATCTGAATCCTGATTACTTGGCTTTATTTTAGTCTTCATTAAGATGGTGTGACATGTAGGTTCCACTTGTTTAAGTCCAGAGATGGGGCAAGTAAACATCTTAAACTTTTTCCAGACCAAGGCAGACTAGTGTCTATGTATTTGTATGCCAAAAAAAAACCAAAAAACAAAAGCCAACTTTTTAGATTTTCCTTTCAAAATAGAGAGGCTTGCAGGCTGAAATTTTTGAGTTTTCCAGAAAGAAATGAAACGTTTTAGAATGCTAGGTTTCCAGGCTGCTCAAACAAGTAGAACTTGTGAGTGTTTTAGAATGTGTCTCCATAGAAATTCTTTCCTCCCCCACCAAGTTCTTTCATATTTAGTTTCCATAACCAGTGCACTATTGTGAAGGAGGGGAAATGCAGGTTAACTGCAGGGAAGCCAGCCAATCACTCCAGCATCAGAGCAGACTCCAGGGCTTGTGGAGCTAACCTTTGTGACCTTCACAAGGGGCCTCTCTGAGGAGAGCCATTTTTCCTGCCTTGTAATGGTAAAGAAAAAACTTGGCAACTCCTTTGATCAGCAAAGCAAAAACAAGGAGAGGAAGGAGCAAATGGGCAGCTTTGTGCAAAAAACTGCTAAGTCAGTACTGGCATTCTCTGTGCTGAGAACAGTGTTACCACCTTACAGAGTATGTGCCCATTTCTACAGTGTACTGGGATATTTGTTGCATATTTAGAAAACCCTTCAGTTCAAAACTAAGGGAAAAATCTTGGTTTTTACCAGTTAAGGTGAAGTAAAAGTATTTCATCTAATAATTTGCAGTGTGAGAGTGAGGAAACTTTTTTTTTATATCTTGGAGGTCAAGATTTTCAGAAGAGGATTGCACAATGCTAAAAAAATTATTCTAGCATTGGGAAGTGATCATTTCTTGTACACAGCTGGCATATATTTTTACTGTAAAACTTATTGCTTTGCAGCTTTTGATGATTTTTTTTTTCCTTACAGTGAATTTCAGATACATGCTTAAAGAAAGAATTGTAGTTTTGCTTTGCAAGTATGTTTTGGCTTGTACAGATTGAGAATCGAACCTGTTCTTAACATTGGGACAATTTTAAATCAGCTTTTAGTGTTTCTTCTTCATTATGTTCTTTCACTGTTCTTCTGCTGCTGATACACAAATGACTCTGTGTCCTTCTGATACTCTTGGTATTCTGATAAGTTGTGTTGCTCATCTGTGGTAGTTTTCTGCTCAACAAATTGGGTTCATTCTCCCACCTGAGCTGGAGTGCTCTGTGTTCTTCCTCTGCCTGAGAGTAGGAGAGCGTTCATAATGTTTTTATTCAGTACTTCCTGGTGAAGTCTGGTGAGAGTCTGCCTCCTAGTTTAATCTCCCAGACCAGTATATTTCTGTCCAGTGGATTCAACAGTTTGTTCATTCTTGGCGAGGAATTCTTCCTGTGGTTTGTAAATTTGCAGATTTTGACCTCCTTCCTTGGCTACTTCAGCAGCTCTTCATGCAGCTTGACTCCTTGGGAGAAGTTGATATTATAAGATTGCCAGATCCCTCTGAAAGATGTTTCTTCTTTTATGCTTACAGTATTCACTGTCTTTTGATGTTTCATCCTTTCCTCTGCCACTCCCTAATTAATTACCTCCAGTACTATGCTGAAGTGTTCACAGTGATGTTGTTTTTTTACATGACAGTAAATAAATAAATAAATAGCAGTTATGGAATCAGGTAAGCCATGTTTTAACATCTGCTGTTTTGAATCATAGTCCCTTTCAATTTTATGAAAGCACAGAAATTACTTGAGTGTCATTATCTCAGAAAATAGCTACCGGTGTTCAGTAATTAAACTGTTTATTAGATCTTTGCACAGTTCTGGATAGGATGCAAATTAATTTTTAATGGATATGATTTATTTTAGTGGAAACTGCTCTTCAGCAGCTTTCACCTGGGGGATATTTTTACTCTAACACATCCAGTGATTTTCAGATAAGGTGCTAGATAACATCTCATGAAGATATTCAGGAAATTGATTCGTTTGAAATCCCTCATCACAGATGATTTTCTAAGTATATTGTAGCAGCATGAGTCTATCCGCAGATTTAATTTGTCTTGTGTGTACTGACACTGATATGGTCTCAGTACAGTTACTGAGATCATTCCCCCAATGATTGCATGGACAGAATCAGCAAAGAGCAGTTTTGGCTGCTCTGTGAGTGGGACGAGAGTGCCCCAGGCCCTGCTCCTCCTGCATGTGTTGGCAGCAGCAGCTTCCAGCCAGCTCAGTGCATGCTCTAGCACAGAAGGTGGTATTTGGCTGCTTGGGTGATGCTTGCTTTCCAAGCAGCTGTTCCCTGTACTAGAGTAGGAGAGGTACCAGATAGACTGCAAGATTACAGGACTACTGCAAGTTACTTAAGATTGCAATCCTGACAAGCTCAGCGTATAGGAGTAGTCAAGTCAGAGGTGAGGAGAAATGTAGCATGAAGAAATGGGACTCTGAAATACAGCCAGTCAACTCCAGGGCTTGGTTGACTTTCTTTCATATGTCTTTTGCAGTACATTCTTTACTCTTGGTATAATCTTAAATTTTGTTGTTCTTGATATGCATAAAAATGTACGTAGATTTCTTGTAAAGAAGCATGTTACGTTATCAGACATGTAACAGTCCTTTTCTGGTTTCATTTGAACATAAATATTTTGTAACAACTTTCTGAAGGAATAGATTTCTGAAAATACATTTAAAGGGTAATAATATATCTGAGAAGAGTGACCAGAATGTTTAATGTCCCAATTTTTACAACTAGAATCGCAGTATCTAGGAATAGAGTTTTTCTTTTTGATGGACAGTTTACTTTTAAAAAGTTTTGAGATAAAGTTTAAAATTATGACCTGTGTAGTGATAATGAATTGATTGCAAAATAAATTTTAAGATAACACTAAACACTGAATGTTTGCTACTGAACTTTGAGTGATAAATTCTGGAAGGAAGTTGCTGTGTAAGTACCTGGAACTATAAAGTGTTAATCCACAACTTAAAAAGCATTAGCCAAGTAAATGTTTACTTTTTGGTTTATTCAAGCATTTTAGTTCAAGACTAAGAAACTTGGAGCTGAAGAGCAGAGTGGATTGTTTCCTTCTTCCATAATTCTGAATGTAAAAATGATGTGGAAAAAAAGACATCTGTTACAGTAAGATTTCTTTACATGGTGACTAGAAGCAATTGATTCACGTTGATAAATACAGTTCAGACATTTTATAGGAATATCAAAGATTACTGGAACGGGCCAGGCCAAAAGGATTATATTAGCTTGGGGTTCAATTCTAGCAAGCTAAGTGTGGATGTCTAAGAAATATTATGAATTGGAAGATATATTTGCAGTTTCAATCTCCTCTTTATATAACCTTCATCTTTTGCCTTCAGGTACTGTTTACATCCTCTGATCTGAAGATTACGGTTTAGAGTACTGAGTTTAAAGGGCAAGAGTGAATATATTCTGCAGTTTGCAGTGACAGTGAATCACTGAGTGTTATAATTGTTCGTGTGCAGTTTATGCATATGCAGTTCATGGCGCCGTGCCCCAGCACGTGTGTATCAGGTAGCCTTTATACAGGCTTGCTTCCTGAGAGCTTGGCATAAAACTGGCATCAATATGGTTCCATTAACCGTGTTCTCTAATCTACTGCTTAAATTTCAGAAAAGCTGTGTCTTATTACTCATCTGTTGAAATTACTGATATGTGATATGCACATTCGCTTTTCTGACATCAGAAGCATTTTATTTTCCAAACATAGGTTGTGAAACAAATTTGTTTTGTCTTTGGAATTTCATATGCTAACAACTGAATGAGCTAAACCCAAGCAAATAGACAAAACCTAGACAACCTCCAGAGCTAGCAGTTAGAATTTTGTTTGAATTGAAAGTTTCAAAACAATTTTGGCTGCCTAGCTGATGGACAAAAGTGGTCCTGTAGGATGGTGATAAGACACTTGGCTATAGGAAGTCTATTTTATAGAAGAGATTAAAGGAACTCAGTTTGTCCAAGAGTTCAAAGTCACAATACTCACAGGGAAAAAAGCTGCTTCACCCTCTAGGGGATTTCTAAAATAGTTTGTGAATTTGCAGACAAAAATCCCAAAAAGCTGGAAGCTGATAATGGTAGCTTTTGGAACTGAAAGGGAGCGGAGGAAAGGGATGGGTCATAGGGAAGCGCTGACTAATGGTGAGCAAACACTGTAAGGGAGTTCTTGTATTGAGAACTGATCTCACTTCCTGAAGAAAAATAAACTCTCTATTATCCAAGCATAAAATTTGGGCTGGGGAAGTCTCTAAACTCGACTGTTAGAAAGTGGGGAGGGGCAATGCTAGAAAGAAAGCTTGATTATAATGATGTTAGCTATTAAAAAACCCACACAATTGTCTGTCTTCTGAGACAGCAGTTAGTAGTAATCAGTAGTGTGTGACCTGTAGTCTGATCTACAGAGGGTAGATGTATGGGTAGGAAGTATTCATATCTTTAGAGAGGCCTGTTACTAGTAAGCATGATTTTAAATACTAGACATATGAGTCTAGTGAGTACATGTTTTTTTTTTAAATGTATGACAATAACTAAATACAGTGTTTATCCCCCTCTCTCATGGCAGCAGCACAGTCCCTTCAACATCCTACTCCCCCAATGACAAATGCTGATTTTCATAACTAGTAGATGAAGACTGGGATTATAAATTTGGGATTCATAATAAATTAAGGTGATAACTTTAAGTTATATAGGATTTATTTGGAACCTCAATGCGTACAAATCTGCTGGAATTCAGTGAAATTAGGAGATCTGTGGATTTTGCTTTGTGATCTGTTTTGCATCTAAGGGTTGAATGCTTTCTAAATAAGTACTTCACTGTGCTTATTGATAAGGCATGGTACTTGCTAATTTTGGCAAAGACTAAACTGTTAGTACTTTAAGAATTGTTAGTAATATAAGTGATATGCTTTTAGATAAAGTCATGTGCTTGGCATATTTTGTCATCCCTATTCGTAATTCCTGCTGTACCTGAAGATACTCAGAAAGCAAATTAAATTACCACAAATCAAATGCATAAATGCTGAGGTATTTGTATTTGTTATGATGATTTAATGAAATAAATTAAGACTTTAATTCCTGCTAGAAAGCTAGGGTTTGTTTTGCTGCTGATGATTTTACAGTCAAACTTCTAGTTTCTGTTCGATCCTGGACTCTGCTATTACTCTGTTACTTGCCCAAGGAGGGCGGTTGGACTGGATGACCTCCAGTAATCCCTTCAAACTTTCAGTTTCTGTGAATAACCAAATTCTTAATAATAAACCAAAAACTAAATTAATATTTCCAGTTGATAACTTCTGAAACATGCCGTGAAATTTGAGTTCAAAATTAATTTTAGTTCCCTTTGCTTATTTTACAATGGGCCTTTGAATACTGTTTAAACCCATGCTCCTTTAACTCTTTCTGAATGGTGAAGAGAAATGTAGATAGAACCTGCAACTTTAAAAGCCTCAGGTCAAAAACATTTTAAGGTCACTTTTAAAGATAAATGTAATAGCTACTATATTTAAGAGTACTGTACATTTAAATGATAATTAAAATTATATACTAAGTACTTTAGTTTATTCTCAGGCTTTTACTCTGTATTTTCTTTGCCACTCTAGGTTAAATGTGTAAATAAAAATAACTTTTCAAAGCATAGCCTTCAGACAATATGGTGTATCTGGGGTCAAGAAATCTGTTGCCTCTGGTGGATTGCAACTTCTGAAATCTGTCTTCAGGGGGTTGAAGGTTGGGGGAGGAAAAAGAATAATCTGCTGGCAAAAAACAGTATACAAGATTGCCTAGGGTTGACTGAGCAGGTATCTTACAAGTACTGACTCAGGCAGCAACTTGCTGTTGGAAGATTGTCTTCTTTGTTTAACTTAGCATTCTGCAGAGTCTTTAGGGACAGGAATAGTTGCCTCCTATCTCAGCAGCACGTGGTGGTTGTCTGAATTGTAGAAACAAAAAGCTCTCCTTGAAACAGAGTCATAAAAAGGAAAGAGATGACTTGGATATTTTATGAAATAAAGTGCAGTCCTCAAAGGAGGGAAAAGATAGTCCATGAGACTATTTGTATGAGTTAAACCAAGAACATCCAAACAGATGATCAACTTAAGGTGTGAAGTGTGAGCTCTGAACCATAAATAAAAAAGAAAAGTCAATATTAATTATTTTAATGGCAAGAAAAACAGGTTCGTTTTTTAGCAGAAAGCTGTGCCTTCATTTCCAGCAGGTCCTACCTAATGGTTCCCTAAGAGTCAGCTCATCCCCTCAAGGCCATCTGGGAGTGATCACTGTCTGAACTCTCAAGCAACCAGTTTGAACTGCCCTCTGAGACTTCCTACTTAGAGCAATAAGGAAACAGCCTAAAGAATCTTTTTATCTTAATATTTTGTTTTCCTTAGTGGTGGCAAGCCTCAGGGTTAATCGACAGGATTGCGAGGAACAGCCCCCTTTAGATACTAAGACAGCTGGCTATAGCAGCTTTTATTGCAGCATGCTTAGGCAAGCCTCTGACTTGAAAACCTTCAGGCAACAAAAGTAGGGTGTTTTGAGAGGGGCGTAAAATTGCCTGGCTTCTCTTCATGCAAAGAAGCACTTGATTTCCCTCTTGCTTTCTTTGTCTCCTTTTAAGAGAGAGAAATGACATGGAATCTCAGAGATAAGAGGACACGAAAGTGATAAAGTATTCCATGGCCCATCACTTCTGAAAATCATCTGCCTTCCCTTAATAAATGTGAAAGCTAGTGTTTGTATAATCTTGTCTTTAGTGTTACAGAAGGCATCTTGGGGAGGCCTTCTGCATTTGCTAAGCAGGAGTGTTGGAGAGTATCTGTAAAGTCAAACAAATACAGTAATTTCACTTGAAATAGCAGCAGAGACAGTTCTTCCTTTAGATTTGCCCTCCTTGCTGATACATCTTTATCGCTTTCATTGAAAATTAAGGAGAGAAAAAATGATTAATTCTTCATATGTTGAATGACTTAGCCCTGGAAAGCAAACTTCTTGTCTTTGGGGGTAGGGTAGGAAGAAAGGGAGGTTTCCATTAAAAGTAACATTTTTTTCTGCTGGGGAACTGAGAGACGAAGTTTAAATAAATCTGGTGACAGAGAACGTGATCACAGCATTTTGTCCTTTATAGACTTTGGAAAATAATTGAACTGGTAAAAAGCCTGCAAAACAAGGACTTTTCTTTTTAGTCTCTATAATACTGCTATGACTTATAGTTTTCAAAGTAATGGAAAAAACTGTGGAAATGAAAATGTCCCTAAACTCCTTATTTGTTCCTGAAACTCAGAGAATTATTTTATTTGGGAAAGCCACAGTGGAATCCAAGACCAATACTTGTGGGAATCAATTTAAAAACTTGTAAGCATTGTGATACCAGCCCTACTTTTCTGTATGAGGTCCTTAAGTGCAGGGCAGGAGGAAAAAGAATAATAAGTGCAAAAATAAGCATGTTATTGCTTCCATTTTGGCTTTGACAAAAGATAGTTGTTTGAAGAGCACGTTATAATAAAAGTGGTGCTACCTTGGCAAACCTTTGAACATCATAGCATGCATTCATCTCTTTCTGTTAATCATGCATGTGTGGTCAGGCTGCCTATTGCCCTCACATCCATTTTAGCATTACACAGTCTGAAGTGAGGACCTGTCTCTGAATTCTTCCTAAGAAGTGCAGTGCTGTTCTGCAGCTTCAAAACAGCATGTTGTTTACAATCAGAACAGGAAGCTTAGTTTTTAAGTCCTTGGTGTATGTATTTTGCGCTGTCTGCAGGCAGGCCAGTGCTAATGAAGGCTGTCTTTGAATACCTTAATACTAAATACTGTGTTTTGTGTATCTGTAAAAGCTCTTTATTTTCTGTATCAGTGTCCACAGCTTCATGGGCCATGCTTTCTGTAATTTCTGGTACCTCTTAGTATCTTACAATATTCAACCACCTTAGGAATAAATTCCAGAGAGATTTGTTGAAGAACTTGTCTGACTAGTAATGACTGTGTGCAAAATCTGTTTCTTAATGAATTAGACTTTTGTCAGATGCATTTAAGTTTCCCTTATTGCATTGTTTTAGCTCAGATTCAAACCATTAATTTGCTGGAAGAATTTCTGCTGCCTAGGACTGTAATTTCGTAGGATCACATGTGGTTTTATTTCATACTTAGGTTAAGGAACTTGAGCTCTGACAGGCTCTCTTCCCACCTGGTCAACAGGATGCTTGTGCCCAACATTCTCTTTACTTTTTGCTTTCATTCTATTTCACAATTAATGAAATCACAGCTGTGGCACCACAGGATTGCACACTGAGCACTTGCATGTCAATTTTAAGGTATGCTTTTGCAAGCTGAATGAAGGTTAGAACTGTCTATTGTCATTTTTCCAGTGTGCTCTCTGGCATTGTATGCCTGTGGTGCAGTTTGGTGAGAACATGATCAGTGGTGTAGATGGAGCAGTCCAACACAAGCTTTGTTTAGTTAATGCATTAATAAGGCTGCCAAGCAGAAGGAAGAATAAGGAAAACTCAAAAATACAGCCATTTTATGTATTATAAGAATATTCAGAAAATTGTATCAATGTTTCTATTTCTTTCAGGCAATTAGACCATGCCTGGAGACATTACCATCCTTAAGAGATAAAATTAAGAATTTTAGGGGCTTTTTCTGATGCCTTTTGGGAAACAGTGAGATTAGGAAGTTCTGAATTTTACTGCCATGTACTTTTGGAGGAATTAGGCTGTAACAGTCCTGAAACCTAAGGAAATACTGCAAATAAATGGACAACACAAGTGAAGAAACAGTGCTTTCCCCAGCAATGGGTGGAATATAATCTCTCAGCAGATGAGATTTTCATTGCTCTGTAACCAGCCTTTTCTTTTGCTGTATATTGTTGGATTTTTTTTTTTTTTTTTTTTTTTTTAACAAAGCCAGTTAGAAAGTCCTTAAAGGGTTTACGGTCTGTTTAAGAGTGTATCCTTGTCTAAGAATGGTGCAAATTCTGAGAAATGTTTATGGAGGACTGAACTAAGGATAGAGGTAATTGCTAACTGAGCTGTCTCATCTCCCCTTCAGGCTTTTCTCTGTATTGTTGTTGCTTGGAATTGAAATAATCTCAAATAATGTATTTAAAGTATAAATCTGTAATTTTTTTATAGCACCTGAAAAGTCAGCTATGGTAATTAAAAATGGCCATATATCTGAAGACTTAGATTCATGTTTTAATCCTTTCCAATTCTCAAAATCCCCTGAATAGGATAGAAAAGGGTGCATGCGCAAAGAATGTCACGACTTCTATCCTCAGGCAAAGCTGAATCCACTCCATTGTGTGTAAATATCCTAAGATCATCAGCAGCTATAACCCAGAAGGCCCTACATGCTACACTCCAGTTTTTGAGAGTAGTAATTAGACCAGTTCACGTCAAGGCTCCTTATGCTCAAAACCTTCTTTTTCATCCCATTTCTAAATGCAGCTATGGAAAATTTACCTGTGGAAATCCCTCTAGCTCATCAACCCTGCCAGACTGATCTAGGCCTTCCAGCTATTGTCACTTTCTTAGGAGCATGCATCCAGCTCTGTTTTTGAATTAGTGGATACTGCCACTTTGACAGCTGCCCTATGGTCAGACCACCACATTGGTATTCTGCTGTAGAGCTCAGGCCTCTGCAGAAGTAGATATTCTGATTTCTTCCCTGCCTGCTAAAAGGATAGCTAAGTGGGTATCTTGGAGGTACCCTACACTGCCTGTGCACAGGACAAGTTTGTATAAGATTTGGTAAAGAGATTAGTTGATTTTTTTTGACAATTCGTGATAGTTTCAAGAGCAGAAATATACTGTTTCTCCTGGAATCACCAGGAGAGCTAACTTTCAGTATATACATTGAGACTTGATGTGCTGAAATGTACTGGTGAGAGCTCTAAAATAATTCTGGCATTTATGAGGAGACACTTTTTCTTGATTAGACCTTAAAGTGAATAGACAAATATAAATAAAAAGAGAAAACCTTTCAGAACATGATACATTATGTGGATTAAAGAAGCTAGCTAGCTGGTTAGGAAGACAAAGAAAATATGAAAGAGTGGAATCTATATCTCATTCATTTGACATAAAAAGAATCATAGGTGACATGCTTGTCAATGGAGCAGCTGGCATTTGGGATTTAGTGAAAAGTTTAAATTTCACACCAAAAATAGAATATAATCAGGTTTAGTTTCATTTGTGCACTTGCTTATGTTACACAAAGACTTTCCTATCCCCAAAACAAAAAGTACTCAATGCCACGTCAACACCCTTGGGAGGTCTGTCATGATGCGGTCAGTGGTATGTGTTCCTGTTTTGCTTTTCATAAAATGTGATTTCCAGTGAATTTTTAAGTCACAAATATCTGAAAACCAAAATCCAAGGTTAGTCATCTCAAGTTCACTAGAGACTGAAAATAATTTTCTCACCGACATAAAATGTAAGTCTTGTCTAGATTGTTAAAACACAAGCACTACATTATGGAGTGATGCTTTTATACTTGGGATGCTTTTTTCTTTGGACAAGGAAAAACTTGTTCTTCTGTGTGTTTGAGACTAAATTTTTGAAGTGTCCTTTCAGAAAGAGCCATGTCCAAATGTACTGAGAACCAACAGATTATTTATTCTTATCTATTCTTTTACATGTAGATCAGACATCTTATGGTTTTTTGCTGTTGCAGAAATTTCATACAGTATGATCATCTGGTACTGAGGATTAGAATATCTGTTCATTCTCTTTTGCTTTTCTTCCTAACATTACATTTCTACTGCATGTTTCAGTAAAATAGTCTTGCAGTTCTGACTTGCTTATGTTAATAATGTCTATCCTAAGAAGATCTGGTTTTGTGAAAGGGAAGTTCTAATTAGAAATGATGTAACATATATAAGGTGACTCTATGCTAATAAAGGCAGAAAGGGTGACAAAGACATACGATTTTGTAATGACTGGGAATTCTGTTACACAAATCAAGTTCTCATCAGACCCTGGAAAGTGCACCTGCCAATAGGGACACTGTAGTTGCAGTACATACTACAGAATGTCAGAACTGAAGGCCTCTTAGATAAGCCTTTCTTGAAGAATTTAAGTAATTCTTTGAGGGTCTTTTTTGTGTTAGATTGTTTCTGGCATGGCTTTTAACAAAACAGTATGTGGCTTTTTAGTGCAGCGACTGGAGAATAAATGGGAAGGTATATCTTTGTATCTTTTACACTTTGTACAAGGGCTTTGTTTTTAAAAATGGTGTTATTTTATTAGTCTGCTAGGATCCAAAGGGTTCTTAAAATAAAAAGTAAATTTTAGGTCTCTAGATCTGCTTCTTTTCCAATGTACTTTAAAGGAAAAAAAAAACACAAACAAAAACTCCAACCAAAATCTTCAACACCCTTCTCCCTCAAAAAAAAAAAACAAAACCAAAAACCCAGACCACAAAACAAACCACCACCACAAGAAGCCCAAACCTTAACTCTAAAATTAGGTTAGAATTTGAATCTGACAGATCTTTAGGCATGTGATAGTGTTTCATGCCAGTAATGATTTCTTTCAATTAAATTCTGATTCTTAATAACTGCAGAAATTCTCTTTGTGTACATAAAATGAGAACATATTTCTTCTCTTTGAAGTTGTTCCTGTCAAAATACAAATAATTTTTATTTGGCTGTAGAAGTTGAAGATGGGTGAGGAGATGCAGCTTGTGCTCTTCATAATGCAGAGCACTTTGAAAGTCCTTTTTGGTGGAGGATGGTGGGTGATGTGTCTTGAAACAGTCACTCTTCTTGATACTAGAATTCACATAAATTTGCTAACAAATGCTTTGCATGTGGTGGGTGTTTTAGTTTTGTTTTTCTAAGGCCTGTTACCACAGCCCTACATTTATGGTACAGTCTGATTTCCTTTGTTTATACTATGCTTGTCCAGTTTACTAAAGTTTTGCTTCTCCGTGACATAAATGAACAATAATAAATAATGCCAGACAGATATATGTTAGATTTGAGAATTCTTTATGTGAAATAAAATGTCTTACATTGCTTGATTATCCTAGAGATGTTGATTTAATTCCAGGAATATTTACTCACTTTGTTCTGTTCACACAGTACAGAGCTATGTTTCTCATTCCTGAGTAGGCAGAATTTTAAATTTTAATTTGATGCTACATGCTACATATAGTGGCTGATTTATAGGGTACATTGATTTCATACCATTTGCTAATGTTTTTTAATCTTTTATTTGTGTTGACAGTAGTTGTTTATTGAGATATGGTAAAGCTGATGTAAAATAGAAGATCTTTAATGTAAGGATTGGGGCAGTTGTCATGTAATTCAGCTACTATGAGAAAAAAATCTGCTTCATGGAGGGAAAGATAATGCAGTGTTGATGTCAGTTCTTGTTACGTCCATTGAGACCTTTTCTGTGCTGCTGTTCAAAACAGAGGGAAAGATCTTTACCCATGGTGAATGTCCTGTTTCAATATTAACTTGATAATTAAACATACGTGGTGTTTATAGTAAGTTACCCTGGTCCATTTACTGCGAATAGGAACAAAATGAATTCCTGTATTCCTCTGTGTAGTACTAAGATTTATTTAAACATGTCATCCATTTAAGTGGGGGGTTGCCTACTTTGTATTCCATCCGCTGAGCATTATTTAGAATTTATAGGAAAGAGCTGATCTGTTGTGAAGTGTTTTGGGTGCTTTCTTAGTATATAGCATTCAAACACTCAGGATACGGCGCGGGTAAGATATGAGGACTGTGATTTGATGGAGGTTGAGGAGAAAAGTTTTGAGGGAAGGTGTGGAAGAAATGGATATGTAGGTCATGAAGCACTGAGCTGAGTGGGAGGGAAAAAAAGTTTGCCTTATTGAACCAGTCATATGGTCAGTATGATATTAATATAGTCATTGCTTACTTTGAAGCTTTTCCTGCATGGCTCTTGGCTCTAAGACTGCTAATTGTAGTTCAGCTGGTCACATAAGGAACATGCTGATTTTTCTCAGGTGATACTGAGCTAGGGAAAAGCTGGAAGCTGCTGCTGCCTAAAATAGCTATCCTTGTTAACAGCTCCATATGAACATTAACTGTACGTTACGTGGTATGCTTAAGCTGTCTTGAGGAATCGATAAAGATTTCTTGTGCTCAAAACTGGAGATATATCTAAAATTGCTTGTTCCATAGTCCATTCATCTGTCCCATGTTCAGATGTGTTTTGAAAAATTGATGAATATTGTTGTTTCAGTGCGTTCCTACAGTTAACTGTGGAAATGGTTCTGTAATGCAGGGAGAAAACATTTTTCCTTCTATTTCTTACTCTGCACTCAAATAGCGCATAAAAACAAAGGCTATAAATTAGGTACCTTGCATTTTATTAGTTCATAGCATTATATGAATTTTTATGAGAGTTAAATGGAAATAGATGAATGTGTTATTATGGGTACAGTCGTGTTTTCCCAGTTTCCACTATCACCAGAACTGAGTTTTGCAAATACAAGAAATCAGAAATGTAAGGGAGGAGTAGCACATGCTGGTACAGTAATTCAAACACACGGTCTGTGAAGCATTACAGTGCAGTGTTTTTTACATCTGTATTATCTTTACCTGTTTTCGTTGCTTTGCAAAACTGACCAGCAGAAAAGTGAAAAATTGTTCCCCAGTATGAAAGTTTATATATAGTCCAGTATATATAGGGCAATCTTTACTATGTTGCACCGTGTTTTATAAATAAATAGGCTTTAAAAAGAAATAAAGAAGTCTTGCTGTATGTGGCATGTTTCTCAGTGAAGCTGAATATTTGAAAACCTGCACTACTAAAGATGCAGCGTGCTTTAATAGTATCTTGTTGAGGTTTAACCCCAACCATCAAACATAATTTTTTGGTGTGGTGTTCAGAGGGAGGTCAGATTCATCCAAAACAGAGCCCAGTACTAGCCATTGTGAAGAAAATAACCTCTACCCCAGACAAAACTAGCACATACTGCATTAAATGAGCTACTACAGTGTATCTGTAACTTGTTTGGTCTGAAATTGCTTATGTGCATGTTTAGAGAGTGTTAATATACATATCTTAAAACTTCTTTAAAAGCTTGTTTGTGGTATGTCTACCTTGTAACAGAAGACTAGAATGTGATAAGTAGTTTGACATAAGTAATTATTTTGGTTACTACTGCTTCTTTTTATGTTCTTCTGAATTCCTTACTTGTTGTGGTTTTGCTGAAGAATATGAAAATGGGCATTCCATGTAATCCAGAAAAGTATAATTTTAAGGATAATTTATTTAAAGAATGTATGGTACCAAGTAAATAATGCATTGGATTCTAATTTATAACAATGCTATCTGAATATGATTTTTAATTTATACTGGTTCTAAATGATTGGATAACAAATTTTGTTGTCAGTGTTCATGTGCATTTGGAGTTGTATCTTTGTCCCCATATACTTCTCAGAGCACTGTTGCTTAATGGCATCAAGATAATGTTGATGCTTGTTATGAATAGACTGCATCTGTTGCTCGTTAGCTAAGCATGCTAATCACATACTCCAGAAGTAAAATAATGATTCATTACACTTCTGTATTTCTTTTGAATTGAATACTTCCATGAATGACAGTTGTGAATGTACTTGCCATTTTTTCAAAACAGAGAAATCTAAACTTCCAAAGTTTTGCAGAGGGCTGGGTGGGTTACTTGACAGTCCCACTATCCTCATCTTTTCACTTGAAGTTGAAAGGCAGCTGCACATTCCTTTCACATTACTGCTCTAGTGTGACTGGTTACTTCAACTACCACAGAGGGATTGTTCAGGTGTCAGTGGGGAGGAGAGCAGTCTGTCTGATAATCTGAGGATGTGGTCTATGCACAGAAAGTTTGGGAACACTAATGATTGCATACTTGCCAGTTCATTACCACTCCCTAGGCCCTGAATATTAACTCATCATGCTGAGGTACTGGACTGTGCTTGAGATTCCTGACATAACTGGCTTGGTTTGAAAATCTGTGAAGTCACATTTAAATATGGCAAATAAGTGGTCAAAGAGAGAAGGAAGCAAATGTTGGTTGGGAAACTGTGGTGGCCAGGGCAAGGGTTTGAGAATCTGACATAGAGTGATGCTTGGAGAGAATCCAAACTGTTCTTGTTTGGTTTTGAATGTGGCTGTTGTTGGCAAGCTTAACCTTTTGTTGTTAAACTTTCTGTGCTAGCAGGTCATTGTTGTGAATGCATGACTGTCCTAACTCTTGCTTTGTTTTGTCCTAGTCACATTGATCAAACAACAACATGGCAAGATCCTAGGAAGGCCATGCTTTCCCAGATGAATGTTACAGCTCCCACCAGTCCTTCTGTGCAGCAGAATATCATGAACTCAGCATCAGGTAAGCAAAATTTGTATGAAAAAGATCATACAAGTAAACCACAAGTTATTCTAATCAGGGGAGAGGGAGTCCAGATTTAATAAATGTTCTTCTAGTTATCCTGGTTTGAAACTTTAATTTTTTGATGCCTGATTCATCAAGCAAGAGGCTGATAGTTGAAATAAGAGAATTAGTATATTTATGTTGTCAATAAAAAGAACATTGTAGTTCTTTGATTTATGTTTTTATTTTTTCAAATGAATGGTTCAAAGTTGTAAGGAAGCAGAATTTTTTTCTATTTTCTTCTGACCACAAAATGCTGTTAAATTGATGGAGACCAGAATTTCCATTCAATTAATATCAATTTACATTAAAGCTTTTGTGCTTCACAGCGTTCTTCTGCCTCCATTTGCTCACTGACTAGACATGTTATACCTCCATTTATTTACATTTCCTACATTTAGTATGAACATATAATATTTTCCTGTCCTCCCTAAATGGATCAAGCAAATACCTTAAAGATCTTGTTTAGTAGCAGAGGTGTTTTTGTTTTCCTCTTGTGTTTCTCTTACTTCCAAAATCCAGTATCACGGTCATTATTGCTCTAACTGGAGGAAGTCTGTTGTCTTTTCCTGGAATATAGAATTGTTTTTCAGCTGGCTGGGGGCAGGGGTGGGAGGGGGCTCTCACTAGACAGCAGTAAAATGTTCTTGTTCTTGCTATAGAATCTACTGTGTGTTTTCAGAGCTCTCTCATCTGATTATGCAGAGAGCAAGCAGATAAATTTGGTGCCATGCTTGTTTGAGTGCTTGGTCTTGCCCTTGCTTTGTCACCTCCTGTCTGTCACTGAGGTTCGTGTTATATTTATTTTCTCACAGTCTGACTGTATTTTGTGTGTGTCTGCTGTTCCTGTACTTCCCAAGGGTTATTATCTGGTGCTGCTTTTTGTGGTCTGTTTAGACAGCTTTGTTTCATGCTGCAATTCATGTGCTGCAGACAATACCAAAAGATTAACAGGCGTGACCAAACTGTGCTGTTCATGACTGAGTATTAGAGGGGAAGTTAATCAAACTTTTTGCTGGCTAGGCCAGGAGGCTGGATTATCCTGAAACAAATGAGTCCTGTTCAAGTTCAGGAAGTCGTGATTCACAGCAATTAAGGTCTCAGGCTCTGATGTGAAAATAAAACAGTGTGATTATTTTCTGTGTAAATTTATCCCAGGAAACCTGCAGCAATAGAGGTGGCATGTTTTTGTAGGGACATATGTAAAGGAGGGAAAATAGGGGAAAGGAAACAATTCCCTTGGTTTGTCCTGCCTTTTTGCTTATTTGTGCTAAAACTAGACGCTTGCTGTTTCAATATTGACATAAATCCTGTAATTTAAGATAACTCTTCGAACCTTCTGTTCTACCAAGAATTGACGGGAAGAAATATTGATAGTAAAGTAAGAATCACTTTATGTACTTAGAAATGAAGGGTCCTTAGCAAAAAAAAATGTACTGTTAAATTGTAACAGGGTGGTAACAAACTAGAAAAGAAGCTAGCAATCTGGACACAAGGATTATTTTTAAAAGAACATTTGCATGTAATTGCCTGATGTAATTGTGTGAGAGAGTGATGCTGCATAGATATTGTTGTTCGTGCAGTAAGGAACAGTTGAAATGTGCAAGTGGGTTGTCTTGTGATTTGAGAAGGCACTTACTTGGATACAAGTTCATTGAACATTTATTTTTAATTTCACAGATGATACTGTATTGAATATCAACTGAAAATTCCGTGAGGCTTTTTTTGCCCAAGTGCTCTGAGTCCGATAAAGTGCATGAAGCACTCAGAACTCCTGTGTATACTGGATTTCATGACATGTTATGTGGAGTTAGGTTTTTTTAAGCTTAAGTCAGTTGAGATAGTATGACTTGGAACTGGCTCTTTGGATGCGCTTGCTTACCCTTATTTGCTATTAACAAAAGTCTGCTTTGAATTAAATGATACAGAACCTGCATTTATTGGTTGTGATTCTGATACTTGATCTGGCAAATGTTTATGTACAAACTTTAAATTATGACTGTATATTTGTTTTTACTAAGGTCTCTTATACCTAGTTTTGTTACTTTTTATTACTGAGTTCATGGTAGCTTATGCTTCCATGGTATCCTCTTGAATAATCTTTGAGAGAAATGGAAAAGTCAAGTAACTATGTACCACTTCAGCACAGTGGAACTTACAGTCATGATGTTGGCACTCAGATTTAGGACTACTTAATGTTCTAATTTGGGCATTCATCCTCAAGAAATTAAGTTGAGACTTTAAAGACAAGTTTCCTGTTATGAAATATTGCTGGCAGTGAAGCATGACCTAGTGCATGAGAGCTGTTCATGAAAGATATTGGGAAAAAACAGGTGTAAGTATTGTGACAGCTGGAGATCACCGACTCACAAAAAAGTGTCTTAAATGCCACAAAGGAGAATATTTTCCTTTCTGTATAGACCTTGAATGGTGCTCATTAATTTTAGCCCTTAAAGTTACTGTCCAAGTTCTAGTGTACTGCCTCAGGAACCTGTAAGTCAAGTTTTGTGCTGAAACATAGGAGAGATTTCTGGGAGCTGTCATGACAGCCTTTAGAAGCTTTAGCCATTTAGCCAGAATTAGAATTCTTGACATTAGCAAGAATTACAAACAGGAAAACAAACTGAAGATGCAGAGAGAAGAGAACTGTGAAAGCTGATGTGTACATATTGGAGATAAACATGTTGTCCTTTTGGATAAATAGGGGAAGAAGAACTCAAGAAAGATGTGATGAGGGCAAGTCAAAAGATTGTTAAAATATAAAAATGGGAAAGATGTAGTTTAGCATGACATTGAAATCTGTAGGTTATCTGTCTTAAGAAATTCTATCTCTTGAGGCACTTAGGTATCTTGCTGCAAATTACATTTCTTCAAGTAAGTTAATGGACATCTGAACCAGTTTTATCTGTTCCAGGCATGACTTTTTGTGAATGAGTTATTCTATGAGTGTTAGTTAGCTACATCCTTTATAGGAAGTCATTAGTGTGTGAAAAGTGATGGGGTTTTTGTCTGTCTTTCTTAACTTAGTTGCTACAAGTAATCAACTAAAATAGTTTGGGCCATATGTATGCAGAGAAGCAGCACAGTGCTCTGTTAGATGGCATTTGTTGGTTAGTCTGTGAAATAGGATTGCATCTTCAATAGTGGAAAGAAAACAAGCCTGTTATTTGTAAATATGCCACATGTATATAAAAAGTCATGTGACTGTTCTCATTTTTTTGCATTGTTTCTAACCATTTTTCCCTAAAGGAAAACAGAACAGAAAAAAAGAAGATAGTTTCTTCTACCTGATTTAAAATAAACAAAAAGGTAGTAATAATTGTATGCTCTTCTTCTTAGGAGCATTTCTGATACATTTCCTACTGAGATAAAGTTATACATTTGAAAATAAACGGTGGCTGTTTTGTATACAATTACAGTTGATAAAACAGAGATGGGATAATTGTATTTATGTATTTCTGTTCTTCAGATACTTTTACTTTCTGAATCATGCTTGAATCATGCTTGACAGGACTGCATAATTTAGCCTCTTCCGCTTGCACATAGACCTGAGATAATTAGCCTTGGGGCAGATTATGTGTCTTTGTTCTCTTTTGTCTTCATTTTTATGTGGCAGTTTTGAATTGAGTTTCCCAGTGAAAGTTTGTAGACCTAGTGCAATTCCATTGTCTCTTAAGGTAAGTCTGTAGTGCCATGTTAAATGTTGGCAAGAAAATGGACACTTGAATTCATAACTCTCAGAGGACAGGTAGGTAGGAAGGAATATGCCAATAACTAAAAGAAGTTCTAGCTCTTCTCTTAGGTTCTTGCTCACTTCAGTTGCAGATTGCACCTTTGTAGCCAGTCATACTACAAAATTTTGGTTTGTGTATGGTCAACACTATGATCTGTTGTGAAGCTCGAGTTTCTAAGTATCTGCGTGACAATAATGTTAATTTCTTTCTTCATTTGTGAAAACACCCCTTTTTAAATAGTGTCTTTTTATACTAATTTGACAGGATAAAGGTGTACTTTAAGTAAATTTTTTAGACTTTGATATACTTTTTGGAAATTTTAGAACCACAGTGAGTGAAGGGAAAAAGTTCAGCTTTCACAGGGAAAGATTGGGAAGGATCAAACACAACAGTGTTTGTAATAGGTGAAGGTGAATCCTGTTGTTGAACATAGGTATTCTAGTTCCTAGGTTGTCCATGCATAGTCAGTTGGTAGATAGATAGAGATGTCCTCTTATATGCATTGAGTTGTCGATAAAATATGGCTTTGTTTACATTTGTTTCAAAAATAAGTGTTAGAAACTGTAGAGTCTTGCAAGATTCGCTTCTTATCCCAGCATAGGTTGAATCTCTACTACATTTTTGCTTTTGTTACTCTTCCAGTTGCTTTCTATCTGCCAGCAGCAAGCTCTGCTTTGCATTCCAGATTCCATGGCATATGAGAAAGTTTAAAAAAAAAAAAACCTCACAAAAAGCGGAGACATGAACCAAAGAGACATGCACACAGACTTTTAAAATTACATGTTATTTATATGAAGTTACACCATTATATAAATATTTAGTTTCAGAGGTATGGCTTACCAGTAGTTCTGGAAAGCTGGCTTACATTTGGAAATTAGAATTTAATCTTTTGGTAACTTTGTTCTCAAAAGTACCACAGTGCAGGCTGAGTTCCCTGCCTAGAAGGGTTGTGTCTCCCTGTGCAAATTATTTCATAGAATTCTAAACTTACAGTTGTGATAGTGTTCAGTTGTCATAGGAGCCACCAAACAGAACTAGTAGGGGAACCATGTCACAGGTTTGTTTGTGCTAAATATTTACAAAAGCTGGAGGGGAGACTGGAGAAGTACTTGAGAGATATTTTTGGCACTTAGTAAGCAGACAGAAACTGGCCCAAGGAATACCTTGTGATAGAATCACAGAATATCCTGATTTGGATGGGTCCTAGAAGGATCATCAAGTTCAACTCCTGGCCCTGTGCAGAACATCCCTAAGAGTCACACCACTGAGAGCATTGTCCAAACACTTCTTGAGATCTGTCAGGATTGAGGCTATGACCATGTCGCTGAGGAGCCTGTTCCAGTGCCCAACATACTTGGGATACCAGGTGACTACTCATAGCCTCTATACCTTTTAGGTCTCTATATGTATTTGGTGCTTTATTTAATAGTTTATCTAGTGTGACAGTCACTAAATGGGCTACTTTCAGCAACGAGCAAGATTGTCCGTCACCCCAGGCTAGATGTCTGGACTAAATAGATTTTTGGTTAGACTCAATATTGCTGTTTCTATACAGCAGGAGCTACAGTAACTATGGAAATTTTAGTGAAAAGGTCTGAATACCAACAATATAGGACTCAGCTTTTGTGACCTAGGTTATCTAACGCTGAAAATTCTGTTCCTATTCAGACTTTTGGGGGGAAATAGGCATGTAATTGCAAAGGAATTTTCCTAGATGCTCTGGGTGAATGTGTCTCCTATTCCTCAGCATGGGTCTAGTTTTTTCCTCTGGTAGTTGCCTCACATACAGAGTTTGTCAAGTGACCCCTTAGAAAATCTGACATGTCTTCTAGTTCCACAGTTACTCACAAAACCAATCAGGAATTACAGAAGGCAATCATTTCAATTTTTGAACTGCCTTTTCAGTATGTAACAATGACAGCAGAAACATGAGAACAGTTTGTTGTCCAAGGAAGCAAGCTACATTAATAATGCCAGAAGTTTCCTGAGATGGAAGCTCTGCTTCTACAGTCATTTATAGCACTTAGCAAGGAAGGCTTGCTGCTGTGACAGCCGGGTGAGCAGATGGACCTTTTTGTCTGTTCCACAGCTGTCATTTTATTTAGAAAGAGAACCTTGCCTAGGTTTGTCTCTAGTAGTAAGCTAGTACTCATCAGATCACTGAATCTCTTAAGTGGCATTATTCCACCAGGTGGATGGACTGACTGATCAGCTCCTGGCAGCCTTCTTCAAAGGCATTTTGTTCTTACTTGCTACAAAGGAACATGCTGGACCAGTACAGATTTCAGTGTTCAGCAGGACTGACACCCCAAGGCTGGTTTTGTTTTTCCTAAAGCCAAAGAGGGTTTTTCTGGCTTTGCAGTTCACAAAGAATTTCTTGCTGACTTTCTCCAAGGCATGTGTGGCTTAGCAGGACTCTGAGGAGAGTGGTAGTGAGAAGGTCTGCCTGCATGACCTAGCATGCTGGCTCAGCAGTAAAGGAGTGGGTTTGGTTCTTCGTTGACTTCTACAGTTGGATGATGGGGGATATGTCTCTGTGCTCCTGTGCCCCAGCTTTGTAAAAAAAGCATCTCTCTGGTTAGCTGGCTGGTCTTTGGGTATGGTAACAAAATACTGCATTCTTTGCACTGGAGCTTTCATTTCTCCATCAAAGTCCTTTTGTACAGTGAGTATATTAGGGTTTAAGCATCATTTACAGTATTGTCACTCTTTCTTACCTGTTCTGTTCACTAGTTTCTGATAAAACTGAGCTACTTGTTACTTGTAGGCAGCATTTAGAGCATTAGAGGTGGGAAGAAAATGCCTAGTGCTCACTGTTTTTCCTCACTTGAAATTCATCTGTAGCACTAATGATGGAGTAGTGAAGTTGTTAGAGAAGGGCTTTGTTTTCTGAGCCAAAATGAAAGTTTAAATTAGAAATGTAGTTTGCAAGGGATCTTCAAAGACCACAGTAAGAAATTCTTGTCCTGATTATGCCTTGGGATATTACTGGAATGCAATTGAATTATTTTTTTTTTTACTCATTTTGACATTTCTCCAAGAACATCTTTTGAGATTAAGCGAACTAATCTATCCTTCCCAGCTTTAGACTGAATTCTTCAGCAGGAGCATGACTTCAGGAACAAAGTTACAGTCGAGAGCTAATGTAGTTCAAAGATGGATGTAGTAGACATTTATCAGATGGGCACATATATTTGGGTATACCTGAATCATGTGAAATAATGATATTTGTGTATACTTAGCATATTTTACATTATACAGAATAATCTGTTAGTCCACATCTAACAGCCAGATGGCTTCTGTTGTTGTAATATTGTATTACACTGAGGAAGAGTAGAAGAACTTGAAATAGAATGGCTTGCTGCTACAGCAGGTTTTGTTCTAATTTCTTTTACATTCTTAACATGTGTAGTGAATCTTTTGTTGAGTAATTTGAGGATTGTACTTAAATCTAAAATACAGGGAAGATCTTCCTGTATGTGATTTAGACATTTTTACAAGTCCATGTCAATGTGAGCATAAAAATTCAAAACCATGTATTTGTAAAACACCTTCCAGCTAAGACGAGATAAATATATTTTTTTTAATAGTTTTCAGTCTAAGCAAAGTATGGGTGAATTTACATGACCATATAGAGGTGGGAATGAGGGCTTTAAGAACTGTGTAGGAATGAAAGGTAGTTTATTGAAAGCTGCTGATGGGAGCATATGGGAACCATTCCTCAGGCTGTGTTCAGCCATCAACCGTGGACTCCATAACATTATGTACCTCCCTTTGACCATTTTCTAGAAGTAGTTTTCCTGTGTGTGCCTTTCTGCTTGTAGAGGCTTTGCACTGTTGTTCATAGCCCTGTGTCTTTCTGACTGCTCATGGTGTTTCCTTGCCTTTGCTTTGTCATTGCTTGTTTGCCTCCCTTGTTCTTCAGGTTTGCATTTTTGTCTGCTTAAGCCTTGAATGCGTTCACCGAAAGTTAGAGTATGAGGTAAAGAGGAAATGAGTTTTGTCACTTCCTTTTTTAATTGTTTGTGAAGGACAGGATTATGTCAGGATCTCCTCAGTGTTAGCTTGCTGCTGCTGCTGTGTCTTAATCACTAGATAAATTTTTCTGTGAGAGATAGAATTATTCTATGCTTCTTTTTCCTTGTGCACATGCTGGTTTCATTCTGGCAGGCTTGACTTATTGCTGGTTTTATACTCGAATGCTATAGCAAAATGATGTGTCAAAAGCATATGAAAGGATACAAACAAGTTTGAAAATTAAAGTCTAAATCCTAAATAAAAATTATAGAAGTGTTTCTTGTTCCTTGGTTTCCCACCCAGCACTTCTTTGCCCTTAATCCCCAAAATGAGCTTGAAGCTCTTCTGTTTCATGTATTGTTATATACGTAGAATGTTAAAATATTTTTTAGATCAATTTCAGCTGGAGCAAACAAGAGCCCGCCATCAACTCCTTCCTTCTATATTGCAGGCCCACTCCCCGATGGATGGGAACAAGCTATGACCCAGGATGGAGAAATTTACTACATAAACCATAAGAACAAGACCACATCTTGGCTAGACCCAAGGCTTGACCCACGCTTTGGTAAAAGTTCATCTCAATTCAGAATTCTTGATTTGCTTCAGTTCACTCAGCTTTAATTTTGCAGGCATATTTTGAAAACTTTTTATAGTACAATTAAAGTATATTTTGACTTGTAGAGGCCTTATTTAAATAACTTTTTTTTTCTTAAAGATAAATACTATTAGCTTATATCCTTCAGGACTGTATGTTACCCAAGTTTTTAATGCTACCAGTTGGTATTTTGCCACATGATCCATAAAGTTCCCCAAAGTGGTGACATTCAGAAATTACTTATTGAGACAGTTTCAGTCAAGCTCACTCGTCCCTTTAAATTAGCAAAACTTTACCACGGAAGAATCTTTTAATTCCTAAACAAATATTTACTTTCCTTTGTGCTATCTTAAGAGGGCACTGTCAAATAATAGTTCATGCTGTTTAAATACACTTGAAACATATACCAGCTTATAATTCCAGCTTGTCACAGTGATTATCATGACAAAACTTTCTGTATTAAACAATATGATGAGGAATTTAATTGAGGAATTTAATTTTGTTGCTCCTACTTTAATAACCTTTTTGTGGGATAAAAACTCTGTAATATTGGAAATAGAAATAGTAACTTAACAATCACAAAGTCTAGATGGAGAAATTCAACAAAACAGAACTTCTGTGTAATTTTTTTCAATTATATTTTTGATCTATATGAAGAGCAGAACTGCAAACTTTTCAATAAAATATTGGCACTGATGACTATGAATAGAAAGCGGATATAATATGAAGACTCTAAACTACTTTCATAGATTATCCAAGTGATGTATTTAGTATGGCGTTAAAATTTCTGGGTTTTTGTGAAGCCGTGACTTGTGGGTGTCAGCCTTATTAGCTTGCTCTTGATTTGTTTTCCCAATAACTTACTATTTTCAACTCCTTTGGATTTTAGTTATTTTTCCAGGGCCATGGAAAAACAGTAGGAATAATAATTAAAAAAAAAAAAGATCCCTGTGGTTTTCAGGCTTTACTTTTGGACTCAGTGCAGCTAAATGAAAACAGTGTGCAGATCACTGAGTAGGTCAGGCTGAGGGGATGCAAAACCTTTGAAGCTTTACAGGGGTTGACCTAACAACAACTGTGGGCCCCTTCTGGGAGAGGCATTAACTCCATGAATGCCATATAAATGCGGAGCTACAAAACTCAACAGTCACTGTTCTGTTTTGTTTTCTGAAATGTCTGCTAGAAATTCTGCATTTTTGATTTGTAGGCTTGAGTGCTTTCTTACAACATCCGTTTACCCTTACAGAGAACACCAGATTGTCACACTATGTTTATAAACTGCTTACCAGTTTGTAGACAGGTTGAGCCACTATGCAACACGAGCCCAAAGGTGGGGTGTCAGCTTTGGCAAATGTCCATGCTGGCTTTAACACCAGCCAGAGCTACAGACCTGTTCGCACGTTGCAAGAGGAGTGTGGGTAATTTGCAACTTCATTATTACTTAGTATGTGAGTAAGGCTGAAAAGGAAGCAGTCATTTTGAAAATCATTGTTGCCTTTTACAATTACATTTCCTCAGGTAATCTTGCAGGGTATCTGTTTTTCTTTACATGCATTACTTTATAATTTCCAAAGATGAACTAGAATTAGAAAGGGGTGTGGAAAATGCCTTAATGGACAGAGATTGTGAGTGACATGAATCTTGCTATTCAAAAATATTTTGTAATCCTGTAAATAGTGGTCCAACTGTAAGGGCAAAAGCTGCTTGTCTTGTGCATACTGAAACTCTATCAAATGTTAAGGCTGTGCAGTTAAACTGAAAGAAGTTAGAAATGTCCAAAAGACTGATTAAGGGTTTCTTGCTGCATAGCTTCCCTTTTTGGGCCCACTGTGTATGTGTATCCCAGACAGGCTTGAGTACATGCCAAGGCTCTTTATTTTGTGGTCGGACTTTTAATCTGTTCCAGACCTTTTCAGTCAAAGAGCTCAAGTGTAACTGAAAGGGGCAGGAAAGGAAAAAAAAGCATATGGGCTCTTCTGATCTAGAGTGACGGCAAATAGAGACAAGCTGCTAGCTGCTGTTGAGCTTGAAGGAGTTTTCCTTGAAAACCTAAGTTGTACACATTGTATTGTGGTTTATGTTTTTACCATTTGAGCCAAGAAAATACAAAATTCTATTCCTGTTGCTTTCTTACTTGTGACCTCCTTAAGTTACTCCAGTCAAGAAGGAAAAAAAAAAATCTGTTTGACAGAGTTAAATTACTGAGCCTTGCATTTATTTACTATGTGGAGATCCTCAACAAATATGTGCTGTGACCCTAAATAGCATGTGAATGACTCAGAAGTTTACCTTTCTGTGCTTAATATAGGTTGAAACTTCTATTGGTATTTTTCCCCTGAGGATGACCATACCCTTTTTGATCACTATGCTTTAATATAAGGGCTTGGTTTTCAATATTTGTGAATACTACTAATACTTTCAGAAGCAGGATAAATTCATCTTTGTCTTGTTGAAGCTTTTGGTTATTACAGTGATGCTAATGGTGATTGAAAATGAAGGAGGAATTAATGTCTCTGCCACTTTCACCAGTCTTAAGAACCATTGAAGAAAACAAAGCTATTCAATGGTATGTGCAAACATACTCCTCTGTTCCAGTATTCAGAAGCAGAAGGTATGAAGAGTTTTTGCCCTTATTGCTTCTGAATTCCCAGCTTTCAGGGAGACAGCCTTTATGTCTCTGTATGTTCCTCATCAGATGGAAGCTTTGCATTCATCTTTATTTTCTCTAGTAGGTATGGATATAGCTCTTTTTTAAATAGTGCTTGGAATTGTGGCTAGAAAAGAGCAAGTGGAAGGAAAATCAGTTGGAAAAATGATTTTAGGTAGACTGACTTGGTGTGGAGCTCTTTGGTATAGCATTCATGCTTTTAAACAGAAAATAAAGGAATGTAATTAGTATGTATTCTTTCTTGGAGCAGGCTTTTAGAAATATGCATCAGAAGAGAGCCTCTGTCAGAATAGCTGTGGGGTAGGCTGAGTCTAAAACTTGAGTGCTCGAAGTTGAAGATAAGAACTTTCTTCCAAGACTCAAGTCTAACATATTTGAAATGGGTTTGAGGTCTTCAGCTACACCACTTATGTGTCAGTGAAGTCCTGTGGCTCAGACTTTCATCCTCCAAGTCTACAAATACAACTTTAAAACAGTTTTGTGTTAGGGCAATTCACAAACTTTAATATCTAGGAAAGAACTAAGTATGAAAGGAGGGTCTTCTTGTGCCAAGCACAGGCAGTCATAAAGATGACATGGGATCAAAGGAGTGGGGATGGGAGGGGATTCGTTCTTAGGCCTGTGTCAGCAGGATTCTTGTCTACTAGAGCATCTGGTAAAAACATGCTGTCCTACCTTCTCAGTGCCTTTGCAGGCCTCATAGCAAGAGGCCTCAAATTGCCTTGGTGTTTAATTTTATTTAGAAGAGGGTTTTTTGCATTGATGGAATTGGACTATCAGGTTGAACTTATCTTTTGGACCATTTTGTCTTTTCTGCTGTTGTTCATTGGTCATTCTTCACAGATCCTACTGGATTTTTGAGCCTTTCAGATAACATAATACATTTTCTTGATACTCAGACATCTGGATAGGAAGCAGATCAGCTATGCATTCGGAGTGGCTGGAGTTGATGAAGTAGAAGAACATCTGCTTTTCCTATAAAATCAAATTTCCTAGAACCAGTTGAGGTTTAAAATTGTTCAGCTTTTTTACTGTAAGTTTCCAAGAATTGGCTTTTGTATGAAATACCATTAAAGGGATTTTAACTCTTATTTAAGTTTGCCAATGATAGGACTTGGTTTTGAAATGCAACCTTAAATAATTTGCCCTTTGATGGTGCTTAATATATTAAATTCAAAGATGAAGTTGAAGTGGGAAAATACGGGAAACTGGCAGTTGATTTCTGCTGGTTTAAATTTGATGTGGAGACCTTGCTACTCCAGTAGACTTGCCAGACAAGTGTCTGTAGGGATTGGAGTAAAACAAGATGTTGTTTGAGTTTCCTTGGGTTTTAAAGGCTTGTAACTTATGGTCATACCAATGTTGCACACTCCCAGTTTCTTTCCTTCTGGTTTTCCAATTCTTGGAGCTGTAATAATGGGGTATGAAGCAAAATATGTGACCTCAGGTTGAAACCACTGCCTCGACTTTATCACTCCCACTTAGAGATAATGTTAATGTTCTTTGAAGTTCTGCATGAATTTTGGATGAGGGGGAAGGTAAGGCAAAACAATGTTTAATGTCATTAGGAAAAGTGCCATAGGGGCCCTGTGTACAGTAGCTGCTTGACTGCATAATTAGAAAATGAATTAAAACTGATGATGCTACTACGATTACAGAGAATGTACATCAAGTTTTTCTGCATCCTTTTTTTTGTAGTATGAAAACTGTGCCTTTGAAAAAGTGAAAAGAGCTTGTTCAGAAACACTGTAGTAAAATGTACATTTAATTGAAACATATATTTATCATTTCTGTTTAAAGAAAAAGCAAGCAAACACACAACAAAGTTGAAATTCAATTAAAGCTTAAGCTTCAGTGCATCTGCTAATTTTTAAGTATCAAAAATTAAAAGGAGGTATTCTGTAGTGTTGCTTTCTTATTCCTTACCTATCTAGCACTTCATTTAATATATATTCCTTCAAATTAGTTTGTAGAAGCCTTTCAGGATGCAGATTGCTGTGAAAGATAGAACTGGAGCTCTAGATTCCCCAGACTGGGATTTGGCCTTTGTCTAGTTAAAAAAAAAAAAAAAAAAAAAAACCCCAACCTTTTTTTTTGCCCCC
>JAYDZK010000001.1:39648172-39672592 GCA_034509185.1 Euphonia xanthogaster
ATTAGTTTGTAGGAGCCTTTCAAGATGCAGATTTTTGGACAAGATAGAACTGGGGGTCTAGATTGGAAAACTGGGGTTTGGCCTTTTTCTAGTCAAAAAAAAACCAAACCCAGACTTTGTGTCTGGTCATAGTAGCAATTAAGACTTCTTAATTTCCAGATCTGCCCTCAGTTTTTTGCACAAAAAGTAGAGCATGAGCCACAAGTGGCTTTGGTCTGCAAATGCAATGGCATATCCTCTTTACATACCCTGCCTGTCTCTGTTTTTCCAGAAGAGTTCAGGAGATCACGTAGGATGGGGTAAAGACGTCTGTATTTTGGTATGTGTGTCAGATGTTTAGAGATGAAGCAGCATCAGTTTTCAGTGAACCAGTGACTTCTGTCAAAGCCTTCTGCAAATCTGCAGAGGCAGATGAAATTTCACTGCTAAGCATCCCTTTGTAAAAGGCAGGTGCTGCCTTAGAGTAATGACAATAAATAGTTATTTGTTGTGTATGATTATATCAGAAAGTGAAAACTGTGTTTGTTTGAAAGCAAGATGTATTTATACCTCTTAACTGAAGTTCACTGAAGAAATCACTAAATCTGTCCACAAGTGTTGTGTCAGGGTGCAGTTCCCTACTTTAGGTAGAATATTTCTAGACTATGAAAGAGAGAGAAACACACACTTTTCTTAAGAATTTATCAGGACAGTAGGTTTATGTATGTTTACACCTGTTTTGTAGTTTATTTTGTTTTCAGAGTAATTGAATCCTGTTCGGGAAAGGAGATTTATGGCTAATGATGTCTGGGTGCCAGTAAAAATAATGCGTGCTTGCAGCATTGTGCTAAGCAGCTGGGATAGTGAAAGGAAACTGCACTCCTAACAGGGACACTTGCTCCACTGTATCCTTCTAATACAGCAATTTGCACTTTCCTGTAATGAGCATACTGTGTTAAAAGTTGAAGGTGGATCATTTTGAACATGATTCATTATCTGTAATCTAAATATATATATACACAGTAATTATATAGTCTATATCTAATTCAAAGACATCAGGCTTTTTGTCTTTGAATTCAATCGTGTTGAAACATGATGGTAGTTTCTTTTATATAGAAGTGTTTCTTGACTGTATACTGTTGATTTTTTTTTTTTGCAGTAGTTTTTACTGGATTTTGTAATTTCTGTTTAATTATTTCTAATGGGCTTATGACAAATTTTAAAAAAAGATGAAGATGTGCAGATGCATATATACAGGGTTTGTTCTACTCAAATTAATTAAAGGAAACCTGCATTTTAAAAAGTTATCACATTATTTTATGAGAAATTGTAAAGAAGCTTGTCTTTTGGTTAGTTAACCCAGGAAGTATTATGTGGTGATTTAATAGTGAAACCATTCACAGCTAATAGCCTTATGTAGACTCTTTGCTGGGTAAACTTTGGTCTAACGTGGACTAGCTTTCATTAAACATGTTTTGCCAGAGAGTCAGTGCACAGACATATGAGGCCTTCGTTAGCTCAGATTCCTGCATTTGCTGTAGTCTTCAGTGTTTCATACATAAAATTTAAATTTAAACCAACATTAGTTCAGGTTTCTTCTCATCTGTCCAGTGCACTCTGTCTTATATAGTTTTGTAGTGCTAATACTTAGACTGTCAGTTGCGTTCTCTAAGTCAAGTAATTCAAAACTCATTTAGCCTTCAAAAATTAAAATTGATTTTTTTTAAGTGAAAAAGAGTTATGTAGAGAGTTAAAAGAGAGTTTTAATAAGAGCCCATTATTTAAAGAGTTTTGTTTTATATGTGTGCACTGAAGTTCCTAAAAGCTACTCACTTAACTTGCTTTACTACTGAATATAATTTATATTTGCTTTTTTGGCTGGCCAGAATATTTTAGTTCTTCTGAAACTGGCTTACATTGAGTGAAAGTCGTTTATAAATACTGCTGTTTACAGCTTTGAGGGGAAAAGAACTGACACAGCTTTTTGCTCCAGTTTAGTTACCAGTGATTCAAGAGTCTGTACATGCTGTAGAGTCTTAAAGGTGCTCAAGTCAGTCTGGCTATTGCACATCTACATTTGACAGTACAGAAAAACTTTAAAAACAATGGAAGACTTATCAAAGAAAAAGGAACTTAATTTATATTGTTTTAACCAGCAGGTTAAAACAAAAAGAAAAATACTAATTTAATTTGAACTAAACTAGTTGATAAATGCGGAGTAACCAGTCTGTAGTTTGGACATGATTCTGTAATAGTATTTTCATTTGATATATCTTGCTTTAACCAAAAGTTCAGCTCAGGAGTCTGTTTTCAGCTCAGGAATATTTCTGTTTGCCTAAGACACTAAGATTTGTTTGTACACTTAAACAGAAAAATGAGCCCAGAGAACAGTCTATTTGTGGTTTCCCCCATACTCTAAGATCCAGGATTGTCAGATTAATCAGAGACTGAAAGCAATGGAGTATTTTATTGTGCTAATTTTTAGGTTGTTTCATAACAGCAGCATTATGAAACTCTGAGTGGGATTTCTTTAGAGTAACCTAGCAATACATTATAAAGAATACAGTCCAGAAACATGACTTACATTCTGATTAAACAACAAATTGTTGTAGAAAGCCTTTCTTAAAAAGCACCTTGGAACATGTTTTTTATTACTTCTGAGACTCTTTCAAATCCTACTGGTATTTTTTTTTTCTTCATCGCTCTTTTAAATCCAAGAAGATTTTTGCCTTTGTTGAAGTGTTGCCAACTAGCACCAGGTAAAGACATGACTATAGCCAAAAATGATGCACAATAGCTATCTAGTTTCAAAATGGAGCTGAAGGGGGTGAGTTCTTTAGTTCCCCCAATGAAAACATTGATTCTTATTAGTAAGGACAGTCAGCTGTAGTATGTTCACATCCTGAGCTTTTTTTGTTGTTGTTTGCTCAACTAAATAGTGTCTTCGAATTGGCGGATTCAAATTAGGTTTAGCTTTAAAGAGTGGAGTTATAAGTAGGAAAGAAACAACATCAAACATTCAGCTGTGTCTCCTAATCATTAAGGGTGCAATCTCTGCATGTAATTCTGCATAGGAGAGAGGTGCTGTGTTATTGCAAACTGTCACTGCCCTGGGACTTGGGATTTTCAACTGACAGAGGATCTTCTGAGAGAAATTAGCCTTTTATGCTAGAGTTGTTAAAAATTTGTTGGCCTTTTCTCTCTAGCACCAATGCCTGGTAGTTGCTTTTCTCTCTTGGTTTTGTTTTTGTTTTTTGGGTTTTGGTTGTTTGGGTTTTTTTCATGTATGTCAACAGCAGTCTAAACTTTTTTCAGGTATTGTCTGGTATAGCACAGAAGAGGCATTTCTGCTGTTGACAGTAGAACATTTAATGTGTAGCATTTAAAGACCAGTAATTTTCTCCAAAACATATTTCAACAATTGCAATTGACTGTATTCCACAGATTGTGAAGCCATATTTTAGGACAAGATCTTTTTTATTGTCGTAAGTTGCCCATGTTTTTTAACTTGTCTGCCCCTCCTCCTCCCTCAAATCCCCCTCTTCTAGAAACAAAGACTTGTTTGTTCCTGCTCTGCCTGTGAGGTCTGTGCATCCTCCAATGTGTGAGTGCAGAGCCCCTTATTTAAATGCTTTCCATAGTCATGGAAGGTAAGGAACAGGATGTATTAGAAACTGGTAAGTCCTAGCTAACAGATAAAATGAAGCTCTTCACCTTTGAATTTGAAGTACTTGATAAGAGCTGTGCATGTCAGGATCATTACAAATAGATGTAGTGTAGAAAAAATAAAATCTGCTATCTGAGATCACGTTAATAAGCATATTCTTTAGAGTGCTGATTTCTGCAGTCGTGTCCTGGTAAGTAATGGGGAATTGGAAATGTAAAAAGAAAAAAAAGCTCACCAAGAAAACAAGCAGGCAAAAGTACCTCAACCCCAAATCAACAACAAAAACCTTTAAAACACTCAGTTTTTTCCTGTCAATTGAAACAAAATGTGCTTCCTCCCCCCCCAGCCTTTTCATTAAATACTGTGTTAGAAATTATAGATAATTACATTCTTCTTTGAGTTTCCCTTGAAGATAGCACACTTGTGTAATCAACAAGGTGTATGAAAATCATTGATACTATTGTTGTGGCTTTTTCACCGGTTCTTCACTTGGATATGTTAAGTCAGTAAAATTCAGTTAGCAGCATCTTCTTCTAATATCCTAACATTTAGTTTAATTTCACGGTTAAAAAAAGTTCACTCATGTAAAAAATCTGAGGACAGTTTAAAATCTTACCAATTTTAAGTCTTTTGCACTTTCATTCCTGACATAATAAAATGTTCAGAAACAACCCTTCAATGATGTGTGAAGAATAATAATATTAATAATAATAATAATAATGGAATTTTAGATTCCGTTTCCAAATAATTACCAAATCACATCATTAAGTGATCCCCTAACATTTATTGATGAATTTTAAGTATACACTAAAGTCTCAATATCTTATGATATTCCTGCTTTAGATATGCTTTTTCTTAGAAATACTACTTTCAAAATGGATATTAGAAGACATTTTGGGGATCTAGGATGAGGGAATAAAATGAAAAACATCAGAGAAACATGATTTCTTTCTTAAAATTACAAAGTCAGGAGATGAGAAGAATGGAGCAAACAGTGGTCAGAGAGAACAGGAATAATACAACCAGCTGTTAGAGAGACACACATATATAGAATAAAAAGAGCAGAAAGTGGCATGAGCAGGAAATACAAAGCTGCTTATTTGAGGAAAAGAGATACTTGTATGGTGCATGCAGGAAAAACAAATTCATAACATGTTGAAGGAATGTTAGTGATACTGCACTGAAGTGTTTAACTAAGGTTAGACACTGTTAAATTTTTATGAGGTTATCTGTAACATGACTTGGCTGTGATCTGCATTGAGGTATGACTCTGAAACCATGATTATGTAATTGGGGACTAGACTATAAAGGGAGCGTTTTTAACCAAAAGAAAATTGATGTTTTTCAGCTTTGGGCACTTAAATTCTACAAGCTATTTTGCTTTTAACTTAGATGTGCTTATTTCAGGTGATTGTAATTTTTGAATTTTTCTCCCTTTGACTTTACACTGTAATTGACCTTCCATCTTGTTTATTAGCAGAGTTTGATCCTGGAACTTCCGGCAGGTAGCACAGACTTTGGGTAGGGTTGCAGAATTAACTAACAGCAGGAGAAGGCTGTTTTTCATTGTCCCCTATTAACTTCATTTCTGCTTATAAGATGAAAGAGAGTAAGATATATAGAGCAAAAGGTGTGGTCCTGGTTCCAGATTTGAAAAGATAGAAAGGAGGAGATCTTTTCCCCACTCCAGCAATGTCTTGTCTAGCTTATCTAGAACTGCTAGATGGGCTGCCTTGCTTTTTGCATTGCTTTCTCTAGCTTCAACTTTGCTTCAGCTTTGATGAATGAAGGTTGAGTAACTGCTGTCAAGCTTCCAGCAGATATTGCCCAGTGGAGCTCCTGGTGCTTGTAGTTATATGTTCACTGCCCCCATCCTTACAGGACAGCTGTTGATGGTGTTATGACTTCTGCTTAACAGTTTCTAGGTAGTGTCTTGGGCTAGTCTTCCTGTCACTGGCCCAAAGACCACAGCTCGTGTGGCAAAGCTGGTTAATTGGCTCACTCTGGTCGCCTTCTGTCCTGAAGTTCAGTTCTGATGGTGAAGTGGTGCTGGATGTCTCATAACATCAACTGTTTGATTTTAGGCTTTGATCCACAGGAATGGTGTTTTTTTCATGCTACATCAGGATGAGACTTGTAGGTTGGAACTGAACTGCAGCCCTAGTTGTTTCTACTTGGTACTGGGATCCAGTTTCTATTCCTACTTCACAGGTTCACTTACCTTACAGGAAGTAAGTTACCTTACCTTAGTACAGGACGTTTTATTATTTTACCTTACCTTAGTACAGGAAGTTTTATCATATTAGCAATTATATGTATGAAGCTCTTTAACTAGTAATTGCATGAAATACTGCTTCAAATTACTGTAAGCTATTTTACAGCATTTTATGTTGGCTGGACTCATGAAAATATGACCCTTCTGCCCATTAGACTGGTGAGTCTGTGCTGGACCAGTGGATTAGTTGAAAGGGTAGACTGCAGGGTTGGGTCTCTAATTACATGATAATATATGTTCTATTATGTGATAAATATATGTTGGCTTTCTTGGAACAGAAGAACTGCACTACTGTACCTTAAATTGCACACTCAAAAGACGGTGGAGACTGAAGGGCTTTTCAGTCAAAAGATGATACAGATTTTTTTATGAGAGAATTCTCCTTTCTTATGGTAGTTAGAAATGTTAGTATTCCAGGAATCCTCTATATAATGAAAACATTAATTCAAACTAATTCTGATGTTTGGTTTTTTTTTTTCCACTTCACCCTGTCATCCTAAAAGAACTTCTCTCTCTTTTTTATCCTTACTTTCTGTAAACCAAAATCCTCATTCCCAGGAAAAAAAAAAAAATCCCTGCCATTCTCCCATCACTGCTTCAGCAAATGCATTCTGCAGAATACTGTGAATGTTAACAGATTCAGTCTGTTACGGAGAACACGATGGAGATGGAGAGCTAATTCCGAGCTGAAAGCCCCTGAAAATAGTGCCCTTTCAATACAGTCAGCCTTTCCCACTCTCTCTTTCACTCTGGGAAATCTAATGCCTCTGTTGACTTTAACCATATGGGTGTCATGTGAGGGAGAAATCAGGCCTCATGCATCAAATAGATGCATCCCAGTTATGTATTATTTTATAAAATAAAATTGTCTTAGGCCTTGCTTTTATAGGGGAAGGGAAGATGCATTCTCATTGTGCATTATGCTTTCAAAGTTACATTTTTAGTCTCTGCTCCCCAGGGAAAATGCAATGCATAATTCTGAGGGATAAAAGAAAATGAAGCACTAGCAAAATGTGTTGTATGTTGATGTCCATATTCATGGCTGTATAATTTATCTGCCATTTCTGTACCAACTCTAATTTTGCCTATCAAGAAGCTCTAAATGAAGTCTCTAACACTAAAATAGTGATGTAACAAGGATGTGAATGCTGGTTGCATCACCTTGCACCACAGCAGGTAGCCTTTAATTGTTTTTGATAAAAGTGAAATGATCAGTTTTGTCGTTCTGTGTTCTCAAGTTAAATGAACCTAAGATTCCACATGAATAAGTTATTTACTATTTGTGTCTGCAGTGACAATAGTTTATTAGAAAGAAGAGAGATTTTTCTAATTCAACTTGAAATATTTTACTACCACATTTGAATTTTTCACTAGTTAGCACATTAAACTGTTTTTAGAAGCTTTTAGAATAAGTACATGGTCTTAACCATGAGACTGTTCCATTAATTTTGCACACATCGATTGCTCATGCATGAGCATACATTTCACACTCTGAATATTAGTGTAGCTGCATGTTTTGTACTGTCATGCCTTGTAATTTTGTATATTTTTTAATGTATACCTTTCATGAATACTACCTTCCTTGCATGTATTTGTTTGAATTTATTTTTTAAATGTTTATTGTTTTGGTTCCTTAGCCATGAATCAGCGAATCAGCCAAAGTGCTCCAGTCAAACAGCCACCTCCTCTGGCTCCTCAGAGTCCCCAGGGTGGTGTGATGGGAGGGAGTAGCTCCAATCAGCAACAACAGATGAGACTTCAGCAGCTACAGATGGAGAAAGAAAGGCTGAGACTGAAGCATCAAGAACTGCTTCGGCAGGTGAGGCCACAGGTTAGACACCTACTTCCACTATTTCTTTTGTACGTTATGTTTTAATTTTTCTGAGTTGTTGTTTCAGTGAGTCTTAAAGACCAGTGACTATACAAAAAGCTTTGAGATCTAAAAAGGTCTGAAATCATTCTCTTACTCATATCAGCTTGGTGGTGAAAGTATGTGATTTTTTAGACTGAAGAATTTTGCTTTCCTCCCTCATTCCTCCCTCTAACAAAAGTCTTAAAGAGCAGGCTTCACAAACTATAAGGATGACAGCGTGGACTGTTGATGTGATTGGATATTCCTCCCAATAATATATTTCATATTCATTGAGTACCAAGTCATGCAAAAAGTTATTTCCCACAGCTACTTTAGTTCTCCCTTTTAAGTGGAGGAAAGTCTTCAGTTTTAGAACCTGTTGCAGTCTGTAGGATTTCGAAGTATTTTCAAAGTTTATATAAAATACATTGAGGAGATGCCTTGTTGCCAAAATCGTACCTGTTCGATAGTGGAGTGAGCGTGAAACAACTGAATAACTTGTGCTGCATTTTGAACCTGTGGTTTTCTTATGCTGAAGAATTTCAAACTTCATAATAAGGCTGCAAACTATGCCTTTTAGTGTTTTCTACTATATAGATATGGCTGTATTATCCACTGTATGGATATGGCTGTAGCAAATATTAAAGTGTAGGCCTGGACTTTGCAATCTCTGGATTGGAATTCGGGCTTGATCTCCTTTTGACTCTAAGCCTTCTGCTTCGATTGTTCAATCTGAGTGTTTTAATAGTTACTACTATCTGTGCTAGATACTTAAGATATTTCTTTGGGTTTTTGACACTGGCAGACAAAGCACTAATCTTTTCTTCAAGGAAAACCTTCTAAAATCTTTCCCTTTTCACTTTGGGTGATGGGCCTTGTATCAGAAGAGGATAACGTCTTAATGTCTTCAAAGACAGCTTTTCTCTTTCTTCATCACCTGCAGTATTCTGTCCTGGAATCTGACTTCTGTTATCCCCTTTGTAATCAAGGACTGTTTTGTAGGAATCTTCAGCATCTCTTGGTGTAAGATGGGTCATCTTTACAGCCATTACTTTTTATAGTACTCTAGGTAACAATACATTGCAAAGGTGGCATCAGGACTTTCTCTCCGCTTAAGCACCTGGGCTTCTGCTGTTCCTGCTTTGCAATTAATCCACAAACAGACCTTTTACCCTGTGCTAGCATGCTTCTAGGTAGGCCTTCTAATTGTCTTCTTGTCTCAGTTGTCATTGAGAACCTGACTAACTTTGGAGCAGGTGACAACCAGTTCTCTTCAAGTTGTTCTCCTTAGTCATTAAGCTTATCTGTCAAATACGCATCCTTGGTAAATCTGTGAGTTTTGTTTCACTGTGTCATGATTTTCACAGTTCTTAACTCCCTTATCCTGTCTCATCTGGCCTGTCTCGGGGGCTTGATACTACAAGATGGTGTTTATAAGACAGCCTGCATAGGTAAACCATGCAGCTAAAGTAATTTTTATCCATCTTATTTTTACTCTTAGGCATTGCGGAATATCAATCCCAGCACAGCAAATTCTCCAAAACATCAGGTAGGCTCTTAACTGATGCTTCAGCATAATTAGAAAAATGAAAGCATTAAATTAGGCTAGCAGGGAACTTTTTTGCTACATGAAAACATTCTAAAAAAAAAAAAAAAACCCCAAACAAGAAACCAACCTCTGCCATGTACGTTTTTGAATCACTTTTCTGGTCACAGCCCTAACACTGTTTTTAGGAGTGCTGCATTACCACAACTTTATATCAATATTTAAGAGCAAACGAGAGGAATTCATTGCACATTTTTTTACATTGAAAACAACCTTCTTGTTTAGCATTCTTGAGGATACTGCTGTTCCAGTCCTGATGTCATCAAGATGTTTATTTGAAGCAAACTATCTAAGGTAGTAGTTGGTGACTTTTAAGTACTGTTCATATGAATGTTCTTATCAGTTTGTTAAAACAGGTATGATCTTAGAGAAGGATATCTGTTATCAGTTAATGAAAAGTCACTTGAAATAGTTATGATTTTTAAGCATGCATAGTATAACAGAATTACTTAATAGATTAGACTAACAAAATAATGGCTATGCAGATATAATTTTTCCATTTGGACGTTTAACTGGCTCTTGCACACATACATTTTCTGTATAGGAAACAACAGTTATGAAAAGCTCAGACCAAAATAAAATTGTTCAAAATGTGAAGCATAATAAACAGCTAATGTGGTCTTCTTTCAGTTGCTAAAGTTGAACATAGAATGAATCTCTGGAAGGATGGATTTATGGATATATTCAGAGAACTTAATGTTTACTATTGTTAACAGTGTTTTAATCTACTGATTCCTAGTACCAATATTTATATTAGGTTGTACTGTACTTTGTTTTTTAAGAAAAGCCTCTGTATGCACTAGGCAAGAAAACCAGGATAAAAGAAAGTATCCTCTGTTTGGGTACTGATGTACTGTTGCATTCTGAAGAGTAGCACAAACCTTGTATGTTACTAGTTCTGAGATATAGGAACCTCAGACCTTAGTGCTGACACCCTGGAAAAAATACTTTCTTTTTTGGCAATACCAGAGCAGCTCTTAAACAGAAGCATTTTGATTGAGATGTAGTAATTTGATTCATTAGCAAAGCATTAGCCACATAATGATCTTATCAATCAATACTAGATCCTGTTCCAGAGGAGGAAAAAAAAAGTCCTCAAGAATAATGGGTATACAAGAGAATAAACAAAGGAGAACTACTCTACAGTAGTGGAGTAAAACAACTTATCTTCTGGCATAATTAGGTCATTTATAGGGGACGTTTTTCTTACAGAATGCCAAAAGTGTATTCTGTCTTTTCTTCTATGCCAGAAGCCCTGTCATTGTTCACTCTTCCACTAATTTCTTTCTGTGGCCAACTCAAGAAAATACAAGAAATGGAGAAGTTTGTTATCAGTTTTGTACTGAACTCTGTAAGATAAGGTTTTTAGAACTTCTTGAAATTATAGCTTTAAATCCTAAAAAAGAGTGAAAACTCAAAGGGTCTATACTGATAATTTATTAAATGCATATGTCGTGGTCACTCTGCTCTGTTTGGACTGGAAACTTATGAAAGGCATCATACAAAAATCAGGATTCCATTTATATTTAAACTTGCTTCCTACTATACCTCCTGCCAGGGTTCAGTTTTATTAGTCTGCACTTGCTCATCAGTCAAAGTGTGTGTGAGTGATCTGTTGAGTAGAAGAATGGGCAATCATGTCACCTTTAAAGTTCTGTAATACTAGACTGTTCATGTCACACCATCTAAATGTACTTTTTGTGTTTTCATATCACTTCAGTAATGTAATGAATAGCCACAGGTGGAAGAAAGTGCTTCGAGGGCTGCTTCTGGGTTCTGGTTCTCTAAATGCTTCTTGAGGCCTTGTACTGTAGAGGCAAATGTAGTCTGTCTTCTCTGATGATGCTGCTATTGAAGTCCCAATCTGTACATCTGATCGGCTGACCTAGTTAATCTGGAAAATGTACAGAAAGCATTAAAATTTATTTTAGAAATTTTAAAGAAAAGTTTCTTCAACTTTTTCTTTCAGACAGGTCTTTCTTTCTTTTTGAATAAAATTAATGAGGTTTGGAGGAATTACCTGCTTACCTGATGATAAAGATGTACTTGGTGACAGAGTAATTGCTTCTCTTGCTTGATTTTAGATATTCTTTTAAGGAATAATAAAAATTAAATCTTCATATGTTCAGTGCTCTTAATTCTGGGACAGCTAAATCTGTTTTAGAGAGGGATTGCCAAGGTCTTTCATTTGTAAAGAAATTATGTAACACTTGCATTCTTGAAGCTTGCATCTAATGAAATCTCTTGTATAGATGGATTAAAAACATCTGAGAAATGCTCCTTAACTTTTAACTGGATCTCTGAACTTTTCGTGTCACTAGGTTAGAAGGGACTGATGGAGGTCATCTAGCACAAGATCCTGATCCTTCTTGACATTTTTCCCCATGTAGCCTGGATGCACTACCATGGTTGTATTTATATGTATGGTCAGGTTTCTTTGGTACTGGCTAACTGTAGTGTTCCTGCCAGGTTTTGGTCTCTCTGCCATGGTACTGCAGTATGCTGTGGTGACACTAACATTCCAAGTGTTGTGTACGGAAGTCTTACCTTCTGGAAAGAGCAAATAATGGCTCAGCTTCATTTTTTATAGAAAGCACTGTAGGAAACTCTTCTTGTTTGAATGAGGATGTATTTTACTGAAATTCTAAAAATGTAAAGGTACCTGTAGCAAAAAATTACAACTTTCAGACTTACTGTGTATCAGCCAGAACTGTTGATACATCTAGGAAATTTAAAAACACCAAGCATCTGTTCAGTTACTTGTGCTTATCGTCATCAATTATTTGTGAAACCTTAAAAATGTCTATCTGTTTTAGTAAAGAGATTGCATGACTTGACTTTCACTCCATCCCCACTAGCTCTCTTTCCATTTTCCTGCAGTTAGTGTCTGATTGTCAGCAATTTCTAATGTAGAGCATATGTCAATCAAGTTTTGTATATGTCACAAAATTGAACAGATGTTAAGTAACAGATTTCTTCCCTTACAGTGTGCTGTGGAAAGAAATAGAGGCAAATAATGTCGAGGTACTGATGGCATTATTCTTGGATGTTGTGCAGACTATTTTCTCGTGCTGAGAATGGAAGATTTCTTATTTATTTGCTGCTAATATTAGAGTATTTGCTAGTAAGATCAGCATACTACATATTTATAAGTTCCTCTGTATATGCTTGCTGATTCTGTATCTGCTTCTTGTCTCTAGCTTGTTTCTAAGCTTTACAGATCAACAAATTAATTGTATTGCTTGCTCCTGTGTGTAGATCTTTATGGATAAATACCTTGTTTAAAAGTCTGTATAGTAAATCAGAACTGCATTCACTGGCTGTGCTGGTTGTTGTGACTGAAGCAGTGAATGGTCCATTTTCCACTCAGTCCTCACAAATTGCCCAACTCCTCATTGCTGAGTTCATTTGTCTTCCATCAGTCCCTGTGTCTTCCCTGTTTCTTTTGTATATGTGGTGTAACTTTGTGGCCCTCACAAAAATGCACGCACTTAATCTGAAGGAGCAACTGGTGCTGTAAGTCTGACCATAAGTGTTGTGGTCTTCCCTTTCCCCTAAAACTTCTGTCCCATCCCAGGAAAGCCTGTGGATCATTTCATAGTCAAGTGATGGCTGGGGACAGGTATGTTAAAATTGGCACTTTTAAAGTAAATTTGCAAAACCAATTATCAGGATATATCAAGTAAAATTGAGTAGCATATCATAGGTTTAGTACAGTAAAAATGTAAGTGAGTTGCACAAGTCATCTGCCTTTCGTCAAAGCCAGTGAAGATAAAAATGCTCTTAAAAGGGTAGTTTTATAAAGTTAATTTGAACATGGTGTGAAAGACCTGTAACTTAATGTAAAACTTAATCTGTCTGGAATTATGGAAAAAAAAAAAAAGTGCATGGGTCAGCCAGATAAATTACGCAGTGCTGACCTTATTTTAAAAATTACTTAAGGAGATGACAGATCATTTTGGTCTCTGTGTAATAACTAAAATTCAGCTTTTGTGCTAACAGTAGGAATACTAAGCCTTTCTTTTCCCAGAGGTACTTAAAGCAAGTTTGACATACTTAAAAAATAGGATGAGATCAATTCATAGAAATCCAAGCCAGTATTTTGTCATAGTTTTATTTTTGCCTCCAGACTTCTAATAAAGCACATGTTTCAAAGCATGAATTAAAAGCCTTGAGTTCACATTGCTCTGTTTTGGAGCTGGGAGAGGCTTGGGCACTCCCATACATTTTTTTAAGTACAGAAAAGCTACAACTTTTTTCATTGCAAAACAGGTTTATAAGGAAGGAGAAATAAAAAGACTGTTCTTCAAGCAACGCTTCAGCTTCCATTTTTTATACCTTTGAGGAAAAATAGTCTTAACATACTCTTTAGGCATTTAGGAAACTTTGTAGCTTGTCTTTTTTGGTAATTCCATTTTCTTTCAGGCTCCCAGAATGACATAAATTTATTACGTAGATGAGTAATAACATTCTTTTGAGGGGAAAGTGCTTCTGACTCCTGTAAAAGTAGCAGTAATGCTACTTATAAATAGTTAAAAATAGTTGCAGTTTTCCATTTTTTGGCAATGTTGTTAAAACAAAGATAAAAGTAGTACTAATTTTAAAAATACTAGTTTCACTACGTAGTACATGCCAAAGAATAGGCAAAATATAGTTCTCTCTCCTGGTTTAATATATCTCTATAGTGGGCCTTTAGAGAAATGAGATTTTTTCTGTTTTAGCTGGCTAGCATCTTGAGCTATATTTATTTTTACCATATTATTTAAGTTCATGTATTGATGAAACATCAACCTCTCCTACACTTTGAGGATTTAGAAAAATACAAAGGTAACTTCACTGTTTTTCCAAATTTCTTGTTCCTTTGTACTGACTTTTTCTCTTATAGTAACAGAAGAAAAATTGTGGGTTTTTTTTTAATTTCCTGATGTCAGTAGCTCTTGAAAAGGGGATGTCTGGATTTCTTATCTTCCTCACAACTATTGAATCAGGAGGCAGTTCCAATTGGAAAGGCCACACGAAGGAGATAAAATGTCACATTAGTTCATATACAGAAATTACTCCATGGAGATTTTGCTTTATTACCACTCCTTGTGGCACTGGTGTGTGATTAAGCTGCTTCTGCAGTCTGCTGGCACTTTTGGCTCCTCCTCTTCATCCAAATCAGGGCCTGCAGCCCAAGGAAATAAAGATGTAATGTACAGATCAAACCAAGAGGAAAGGGAAAAAGGACACAGCACATGGGTGAGCACTTCTTAAGCCATCTCTGGGATAGCTGGTCTAAGACCTTCTGCCTTCTTCAGATCAGTGTTTGGGAAATTCCAAGAGGAACACCTCTTTCTTTTTTACAAATGGATAAGTCTACCTGTATTATCAGGTAACTTGTCACTGATGCAAGGTTGCAAACTTAGCTGTGAAGTAAGATGTCATTATATAGGCTTTACATTTGACTTTATTACATAAGCAAATGCAAATCGTATGGATAAGCCTTTAGAAATTATTAAAAGATGTCTAACATCCTGTGATCTGAAAATGGATGGAGTATTATTACTGTTTGTTAGAACAGTGGCCAGATAAGTGGTGATGAGCAGAGGGCTAAGTTTACTTGAAGTAGTAATTGGGTGTGATGAACACAAAAACCAATGGTATGCTTGTACACTTTCTGCAGAGATCTAATCAGCTGTAGTGAGAAAATTTTCTAGTGCAAGACATAAAACTTAAAGGAATATGTAGAATAGTAAGCCACAGGAATGGGAGTGAAGCATATGCAGATTAGAAAAGAAAAGAAAACCTGTCAGTAGGGAAGCTTCAATACACAGCCTGCTGGAAATAAAACAAAATAACCTTAAATTTCTTTAAAAGAAATCACTTGGAAAAAGAATTGGGGCAAAGTTAATTTTATATACTAAAAGACTACAGTATAGTAGTCCTTAAGCTTATCATTGAAAATTGATGAAGACCTCTCATTTTACAAGTGAGAAATATTAAGTGTTGTCAAGACTGACAGGATTGGTTTTGCCTGAGATTATCTTCCCAGTCACAGCCTGGAAGTCATGTACTACCAGTAATGGTGACAGGATAGTCAATAGATTTATCAGTCTCTGCACTAACTCAGTCCCACCAAGCTCAGTCTTGGTGGGACATTGATGATGTTTGAATAGAGTTGCTTGAAGAAATTGACTGTATTTTCACATGTCTAACTCATGGATTAGTTGTTTAAAAAGGGGAGAGGGGTCACTGGAAATTGCATCAAATATTGCTTATTTCCATCTACCCTTAATGTAATGCATTTTATGTTAGCATTACTTTCATCAATTAGTAATTACAAGCTTAATGAATGGTTTGATTCAAGCTGGTGAACATTCAGATGTGTAAAAAATTATATGCAATTTAGGTTTGTAGCCTCAGAAGTGCAGTGTCTTGACCTTACTAAGAAATTACTCAGAATTTGAAGAGCTTTGAAATTTACGGATGGAACTAATCACTGATTTAATCAGTCAGAAATTTCAAATACATGCCTCAAACAGGAAAAATGAATGGAAGCTTTTAGGGAAGCACTTGAAAGTTTAACTGAAACAAGAAAGGTACAAAGGAAGCCAGGAACTAAATCAGAATTTAAAGAAATGGGGATAAAATGCTATTTAGCAGAGTTAAACAGGTTATATTAGGGGTCACATAGTATTAACAATTCTTGTTTTGGTTTAAGTATAGACTTAGCAGAAAGATACTGAAGTGAACTAGAAAATATTTGTGTAAGCATGCAGATATTTATATCCATAAATACATTTACAGTGCAGTCTCCGTAATGGTGGTCATGGCTGCTGGAAGTTGGATTTTCATTGAAGCCAGTACAGATTCTTGCTTTGTCCTCAGAAACTAGTTTCATTTCATTTAACTCTTGTAACTGGAAGCAGTAAAAGCATATATTATCTATAATGTCATGTGTTTAGGTATCCAGAAAGTGCATTCAAATGCCTAACACGATCTCTCTTTCTCCCTCTCCTGCTGTTCTAGGAATTGGCTCTCCGTAGCCAGCTTCCAACAATGGAACAAGACGGTGGATCTCAAAACCCTGTGTCATCTCCTGGAATGTCTCAGGAACTGAGAACAATGACTACAAATAGTTCTGATCCCTTTCTTAACAGGTTTGTAGGAATAGCTACTAGAGGAAAGAAATTTGATTTAAAATTCTGTTTGGTACATGTAATAGTTTATTTTGAACATCTGTCCGTGCCAAGAGCCACAGCTGTAAATGAATCTTTCCTTAAATGGCAAGTCTGGTAAAAGCTGAAGATTAAAAGCTGTCTACTGTGGGAGGAAGTAGTCTGTTCAGACTTGTAGGAAGGTTTTTATTCAAAGTCATGACATGTTTGCCTCTGCATAATCTGTTGACTAACAGTCATTTCAAATTACTGACTCAATTTGTGAATAGCTCGCTGTGAGATCAAATGAACTGTGAGGCACATTTAGGATTACAGCTTGAGGTTCATTTTAAGGTTTCTCCATTCACCCCTCCCTTCCACTTCAGGTATTTAGCAGTATTTTTACTATGCTAATGCTAGGTCTACAAATAGTGGCATGTTTAATTTTAAATGCTGTATTATTTCGAAGTGAGTATTTTCATTCAAGATTTAGAATCTTACAATATAGACTAGTCTTTCATAAAGCTTTTTCCTAAATCCTTCTGACTTGAAGTGTTCATTTTGTTGGAAATGCTGTTCAAATTTCGGCTTTCAGATTCTTCCTACCAAACATTACAACTTCAGAGACACTGCTGCAGCTTGAGATAAGTGGTATCTGTATTTTGGGTAATCGCTATGGGGAAGATTTATCTCCTACACAGACAATTATGATTAGAAAACTTGACGTTTTTTGGAGAGATTATCCTATATGGAACTCATCCTGTAGGGTGTTCTTGCATGAGCCTCGACTGTGCTGGCTTTGTCCTACAAAATGAAAGAGACAAGACGATTTAAGCCTGACTTGTTCTCGTATGAGAAGCCTCTGTAGATAGGTGACGGTATCAATGTGGAATAGTAACATTTTAGCTTGAACTGCTCTTCAAGGCCATTGCCATCATACATCATACAAGTCCTCACATCTTCAAAACCTGTTTTCTGACCTGATCAAACGGCCACGGCAGTGGACTGATGTAGTTTATCCATTGTGAGTCTACACACATAAAATATAAAGTGATGGATCTTTGCCATTAATTAGAAACAGAGGAAAAGGCTAGAAAGGGCAAATTTGCTTTCTGTAATTTTATGGCACTTTACTGCAAAGTTCAAAAAACTACTGCTTGCCTGATTGCATATATGTTGAGGGGTTTTTTTTAATGTAGCCCTTATCCCATACAAAATATTGAAAATCTGTATTTGACTTGAGTTCAGATTATCTTAATTTGCATTTTGGTCTGAAAATTTGTCTCCTTCTAGGCTGATATATGTGTGGCACCATGCTTAATTCTGTCATATGGGTGTGGGAAAGGCATTTTAAAAAAGGACATCTGTGACTATGCACTTCTGTCTCAGAAAGCAGTCCAGTAGTTTTGACCTAAAGGTCTTGTTGATACTCCTTATGTTAAAGTTCAGACTTTGAGAAATGCTCTTTTCTATCTTTATTGGGTTCATATAAAGTTCCTAGTGAGACAGTACTAAATTTAGGCCCCAGAGTTATCTATTCAGAGTTTAGGTTGTTTAATATTTTCTGCTGCCTATATAATAGTAGCATTAAAAAATCTCAGAAAATCACTACATTGGAGCCATTTGAGATAATGCTCGGTAGTGGTTTAAAAGGCATAATCAAATCAGCCTGCTGTCTTCAGTACTTATGGTCATTATGGTATATTTGATTTTTAATGGGATATTCATCAGTGCAAACTTCATTAGACTATTTCACCTTTTGATTTGCCACACTTGTTTATATATTTTTGTCGGTTAGATTTATATTGCTAGTGATGGTAGTTCTCTGTTTAACTCCTAAATTGGTATTTCTTCTTTTGTATACACATATTTTAACAATGATTATTTGAAGAAGAATCCACTCTCTATTTTGGGTAATGCTGTTTAGTTGCATGTGGTAATTTTGGGTGGTGTGACTACTAAATGAACAAATCCTAGTTGAAGAAAGAAGAAATGTGTATTAAGGAGCGATTTGAAGAGAAGTGCTGGACATTCCAAGTGTGAGACCAACAGCCAAAAAGCCTTCTCCTCTGGAGTGATTTAGTTCAGCAGAGCTCAGTTCTGTTTTTAGTATTTTATCCCATAAAGTAAACCAGATTTTTGTTCACAGAAGTTCTAAATTGTTTAAGTTTAATTACTAGGATTGTATCAAATGTGTGGTGATTCTGTTCTTAAATCAATCTAAAAAAAGATAAATATTTATGATTTATCTATAAAGAAATGTTAGGTTCCTTTCTTGTATGGCAAAGGTGTCTTCATGGAATCAAATATATATATTTATATACATGGCTGAAGGCATTCTACTGGCATCTGATATTTAATAGCTGTTCATAATTTTTTTGGTTCTTCATACTTGACAAAAAGGGATATACTATATACTTCACAAGTACATTGTGAGGAGGATTAGTATGTCTTCAAATGATAATTTGAACAGTAAATCAAGTTGATGTTCATTGAGGATGCCAGATGGAAAATCAGTAAGGATTCTCAGTGAATCTCAGAATACATAACCTGAAGAAATACAGATTTTGAAAATATTTTGTGAAGACTGAATATTAGAGGATGCAGGGGGGAGGGAGGTAATGGTGGCCTTCAACAGCTGCTTCTGCAGGCTGCCGCTCCTGCCAGCAGAGCTGTTCCAGCATGGGCTCCTCTCACCATGGAGCCACAGGTGCTGTCAGCCTGCTCCAGCACAGGCTTCCCATGGGGTCACAGCCTTCTTCAGGCATCCCACTGCTCTGGCATGGATCCTTCAGGAGCTGCAGGTGGATCTCTTCTCCCCCTGGCATCTTCACAGGCTGCAGGGGCACAGCTGCCTCACCATGGTCTGTGCACCATGGGCTGCAGGGGAATCTCTGCTCTGGTGCCTGAAGCACCTCCTGCCCCCTCCTCTGCACTGACCTTGGGGTCTGCAGGTCTGTTCCTCTCACATATTCTCACTCCTCTCTCCCATCTGCTGTTCAGCATTTCCCCCCTCTTCTTAAATATGTTATGACAAAGGTACCACCATTGTCACTGATGGGCTCAGTTTTGGGCAGCTGCACCACTTTGGAGACAGCTGGAAGCAGCTGGCTGACGTGGGATCAGCTCCTCCTGCTGTGTCACACAGTGATCCCTGCAGACCCTACCAAAACCATGCTATATAATCTGAACACAGTGGCCTACTTCGTCTCCCCTTCCCACATTTTCCACTGTGGCTCTCTTGGTCTTGCTTGCTGTGCTGGCAGGAGATGGCATTAAGAAAGTGAAGGCATGTAAGGCCCCATGCCATCAGTTTGGTCAACTGTTCTGTCAGCAAGATCATTCTGAGCAGGGTTTGTTTATAGGATGGCTTCCGTACTGGAGTTTGATTTATATTTGGGTGCTCTCTTGCCTTGACATGTGTGACTGAACAAGCAGTAATGCAGCAGCGGGAAGCAATTGAAGAATTGCTAAAGGAGTTTCAACTATTTATAACAGCAGTGACCTAAAAATACACTTCAGTGGTTGATTAAACATGGGAACTTTAGTTAGAAATATTTTTTTCATCCTTATGGAAGCATAAAAGGGTGCACCAAAATTATTATTATTTTTATAATCATTATGGATTATCTGATATGCTTCAAAAGGTTTTAGCTGTGGGTGGGTGTGAAAAGATTAAAATTATGCACAACACAAGTAGGTCATTTCTTAAAGCTGCTTAGGTATGTTCTCATCAAGTTAAATTGAATCTAAATAATATGGTTTTAATTGGTAAAGGTCTGCATAAAATAAAACCCAGATGTCTCATGCAAATAAATGCTTCAGCTTTGTATTAGGATAGGGGATTTCTCATGGTAGCAATGTTTTCAAAGTCCATAAATTAGTTCAAAACAAGCATCTATTTTATTTTTTCAGTGCTCTACCCTCATTTTTTTTCCTCCTTATCTTCTGTTACAGTGGAACATATCACTCCAGAGATGAAAGCACAGATAGTGGACTTAGCATGAGCAGTTACAGTGTACCCAGAACCCCAGATGACTTCCTGAACAGTGTTGATGAGATGGATACAGGTCTGGTTTGTGTACATTTTTAATGCATGTTTTCCAAATACACTTGTATCCATTTGCAATGAAAGCAAGCAATTCTGAAAAGCTCTGATACTTTTTGTATTATTTTCTACCTTTTCCTACTTCCCCTGTTTCTCTGATAGAAACATTAGATTTATGAAAAAATATATTTGTAATCAAGTGTATTGGGAGGATGGGGAAATTGCTTGTAAGTGGTGTCACTCCTGTTTTTATAAGGAATTTAAGTGTGTTTGCTTTTTGAAGGAATGTTGTTCAGAGCTAAGAATAGTACCTCATCCAGAGTGGTTAATACTACTCCAAAACTATATGTGACTCAGCATTGTCTTTTTCCTTCAAGTGTAAAAATTAAATTGTGCTAAATGACATCAAAGATCTGTAAGATTTGGGTCAGTAGGTGAAAGTCAGAAACAAAGGCATGTTCTTTGTGCATCTGCATGCAGCCAAGTTTTCTTTGGGTTTGTGATGGATTTCTATGAGTCACACTGCCTGTATGATGCAAGAGGTACATGATTAACCTTTAACCAGTTGTCCTGATAAATTGTAGGTTTGGTACTTCCAGTATACTTAATATTCATCCTTGTGTTATAACTAGGTGACAGTATCGGCCAAAGTAACATACCATCCCATCAGAACCGTTTCCCAGACTACCTTGAAGCCATTCCAGGGACAAATGTGGACCTTGGGACACTGGAAGGAGATGGAATGAATATAGAAGGAGAAGAACTGATGCCAAGTCTGCAAGAGGCTTTGAGCTCTGACATCCTTAATGACATGGAATCTGTCTTGGCAGCCACCAAGCTAGATAAAGAGAGTTTTCTTACTTGGTTATAGGGGCCTCAGGGAGACTGAATTCTAAATCTGTGAAGGATCTAAGGAGATTAGGACATCTGTATCTGAAGTTCAGAACAAGCCAGTGTGGTGCACTTTGGCTTGTGTTCAGAAAAAGTACATGAACAAATACTCAACAAGTTTGTTTGGGTTTGCTCTTCCTTGTCCATCGCTGCTGTTATATATTGCTGACTTTTTTTCACAGTTGACTCTGAAGAACAGACATCTTCTTGATCTTTTTCTATTGCTGTTGCAACTACTGTTGGAGGGGGGTGGGGAGGGATGATGAGCCTATTTTGGATGACAAATGCCATTCCTTTTGTCCTAGTGTGCGCTTGCGTATCATTTTATCTAAGTACTCAGATTTGAGAGTTAATTTCTGCATGTCACTGCTTGTAGTTTGCTCAGCTAGTTATCTCCTGCTGCCTGTGGCAAGTGGTAAAACATGACATACTGGGGTGACAAGCCAAAAATGACGTATCTGGTCAAAAGAAGTCAATACTGATTTGGAGATACGACGTAAAGGAGGGCTGAAGACTGTTTGGCATTAAGTGTTCCTACTAGTAGCTCTTGCATTAGCCACAAAGTGCTCTTGTTTGTATTTTATGTTATAGTAAATCATGAGTCATTTTACATAGAAACATATATGAACTTTGATTGTTGCCACATACTCTAGCCTAACTTCCATTTTTCAAAAATACTTTGATTATTTTTGTTAGTTGGTTTAACTGTAGCAGTAGGATGGGAAGTAATTATAGGTGTTCTGGGTTGTTTTTTTAATAGTGAAATCTAAGGGTTTTTTTCTGATTTCACACAGTCTTATTTAAATCTAAATTGTCTGCTTTTTTTTATACTTAAACCATGCCTATTGTAGCCTGATAAGCTAGTGAGTACATAAACCAGTATGTTTTGCCTGTAACTTTTTTATTTTTTTAAAGGCTAGCTTTGAATGTAATCATTAGATTTCATGACCAGTGGCTTATTTTTCATGTGTATTTGCGAGACTTTGAATTAGAATCTGATTACAGAAATGTAAAAGTTAGAATCTTTTGTCATGTGTACAAATTTTAAGTGCATCTTAAAGTAGCAGAACCATTTGAAAATTACATCTAATCTCTCTTCTGGTTTTCAGTTTTGATCTCTAAGTGAGTTCAGATTTTAAAATCCTTAATGGGAAAAAAAATCTATGAAAAGTTTCTCTTAGGTTAACACGGACAATAATTCTGAACTATTAATATCACTGTGTGTTGCAATGAAAAGGCTAGAACACCAAAAAACTTATCGATAAAAACTTCTAAGTGTAATAGTTATCAAGTTCTGTTTGGTGAAAAATAAGCCCTGGACACTATATGTAGAAGAATGTAAAGATATGTGTTAGATGGTGACATGAGCAGGTAATGAAGTGTATATTAGTAGTAGAGCATAGCATGGGGTAGAGGTGAATATGAATCATTTTTATTTTAACAGGAAAAGATGTATCACTAAGTTGTCTGCAGGAGTTGACACAAGTTTCCAAAGAGTATTTTTAAATGAACAAAATGAGCGTGAATCAAACTTTCAATATAAGCTATGAATTTTTGTGGGTTTTTTGGGTTTTTTTGATGAAAAATAGTGTCACCAGTTAACACCTCTATAATTAAGGGCCTGTCACCATTCTCAACAGTGAGCCTTTATTTTCAAGGGTGTATAACATGACTATAAAGATACTGTAAGCGTGGAGCTTAGTTTTTGAAAAAAACTCTCGGTTAGCAGGGACTTCTCCTGAGGAGAGATTTTTTGGGGTTTACTGTTTTGCATTTTTTTTAAGACACTGATTATTTTTTAAGCTAGGAACAAATCAGCAATACAAACGAAAAACCCCATGATATTACTATTGCCATTTGGATTTCTTTTATGCTTCAGAAATAATTCTGGTTTAGGATGATGTAAAGAATGAAAACTCTTAACTAAACCCTATTTTAAAAACAGAAGCAGCAGAGGCAGAGATTTGAAATTTGCCACTATAAATGTACATTTACTACTTTACATAAATGTATTAGTGTTTGAAAAACACAAAATTTTATGGCTTGTTATGGGATACAGGCAAGTTTTAAAATAATAATTTTTTAAAACACATTCACAATGATATATATTCTGCTACACCAATAATTCAGTGATTAATAGGCCACTTATATCGTGCAATGACACAGTAGCTCCTAAAACAGTGTTATTGTGTCCAAGATAGGGATTTTAGTAGCATTTTTAAAATTTCATTATGAATTCCTCTCTTTCCCTCCCTTCAGGAAAAGAAAAAGACACTAAGGTTTCCTAACTTGAACAATCTGACATAAAACCACAACAGCAAGGAAATTCAGAGTTGATTTTATTTCAGCTGTCTTCCACAGTTGTATCCAGGTATCATAGCACATAGAGAATCACAGAATAAGCTGAGTTGGAAGGGACCTATCAGGATCATCAAGTCCAACTCCTGGCCCTGCGCAGGACACCCCAAGCTTCACACCATGTGCCTGAGAGTGTTGTTCAAAAGCTTCTTGAACTCTGTCAGGCTGATGCTGTGACCACTTCCCTGGGGAGCCTGTTCCAGTGCCCAATCACTCTCTGGGTGAAGAACCTTTTCCTGCTATCCAGCCTAAACCTCCCCTGACTCAGCCTCAGGCCATTCCCTTGGGTCCTGTCACTGGTCTTGAGAGTGAAGAGATCTTACCTGTCCCTCCTCTTCCTCTCACGAGGAAGCTGTAGACTGCAATGAGGTCTCCCCTTGTCTCCTCCAGGCTGAGCAGACCAAGTGGCCTCAGCCATGAGGATTGCCTTCTGCTTAAGGCCCTTCACACCTTCATTGCCCTCCTTTGGACACTCTCCAGTAGTTTAATATCCCTCTCATATTGTGGCACCCAGAGCTGCCCCCAGCACTGGAGGTGAGGCTGCCCCAGAGCAGAGCAGAGCAGGACAATCCCCTCCCTTGCCCAGCTGGCCATGCTGTGCCTGA
>JAYDZK010000001.1:39682168-39704233 GCA_034509185.1 Euphonia xanthogaster
TCCTCTGTGCTTGAATAGAGATGATCATCTTCACTTGCCTCTTCACCACGCTTGTGCCCCATCTGGCCCGTGCAGCCTGCCCTGCCTTCCACAGGTGCCTGCTCATGGGTGGGTAGGTGATAACTCCTATTATGTGAAATACTGCAGGCTCTCTCCGGATGAAAGGTGCTAAATGTATGCAAGTCATTTATTATTTTGCTCAGAGCCTGACTTGAAGACATGCACAACCTGTTCTGACTTCTCCAGAACAGGTTTTAATGTGCATTGAACGCATTTGCCAGCACTGCTGCGCTGCCTTTTGTTTCTAAATTTACCCTGTTGCACAGCTGATTAGGGAGACAGGAAGCAATGTATCTTGAAGCTTTCAGGAGACAGCCCCTCCCTGGGGATGTACTTCAGTGACCTAAATGTACAGCGAACAACATGTGAGAGGTGGGGTTTCAGGCCCGGGCATGCCTACGTAGGTGATACCATCAAAGAGTCTGTCACTTCCTTCAGAAGTTCACTAATATTTTTTTCCTCCCTCAAATGATTTTATTTCAAAATTCAGGCGAGATAGTGTTGCTGTTTCTTGCTGCCCCGCACAGGTGGGGCAGGACTGCCGAGAGTTCGGGATCAGCAGCGTCAGCACTGGAATAGGTAAAGCAGCATTCTGGTGAGCTTGAAGTGTTGCTGGGAGTGGTTTTTGTTCATCTCCCTTATCACTTTGGCAAATGCCTTAAGGAGTATTGTCTCTCCCTTTTCTATTTTTGGAAAGAGGGTTGGGAACACTTTGTTCTCTTCAAGTAGTGTTTGAGTCCAGTTAGCAGAGACCTCCTTAGCACCATACACGTCCAGCTTGCACAAAAGATACCACACCATCTTTCTGAGGTTATTAACTGCAGCTGATGCCAGCAATCAGGATGCCTGATCTACAAAATGCAGTAATTCTCTTGATTCCCTGATATGGAAAATAAGATAATAATATAGCCATTTTATACAAGCAAGTTCTTCTAGTTTGCTTTATGTGTAAGGGCAAAGCAAAACCAGTCATTTGATACTTCTGACTAGTGAAGTAGTCACTGTGAGTGGATGGGCTGGGGTATTACACAGGATCACAAACCAAACCCTGAACTGTAACAGAGCACAGACTTCTGGCAAACCTCCTCCCCTCACATGTCTGTATTAATGGGTGAAATGGGTATCAGTAATTTACCACTGTGAAAGTAACTTGCTTTAACAAGCCGTTTCAAGGTTTCTTTCATGTTCCAAGCTAACAAGTCGTTCTTGAAAGGCATCTACAAAAAATATATAGGGTTGAGAACTCCCGAAATATTTTCTGAAAGTGCAAGTGCCTTCTTTGGGAGCCTAGCTCATCCACAGTGTCATCTGGTTGCACTTAGCAATGCTTACACCTGCCACGAAACCCTGGGATGCCAGAAAACTGCCCGGGCCAGCCTTTCATCTCTCATTTGTACCAGAGGGTTCATGAACTCTGCAATATTTTAGAAGCTGCACAGATTTTTCTATGAAAAGCAAGATCAAAATGCTAGCAAGTCAAATCACACATGTAGAAGCAAGTTACCACAGGTAGTAAGGACCCTGGAAAATTCTCCCTGGGATGTTTTTGAACTGCATTCACTGTTTGATACAGACCTGTTAATGCCATTCTGTCTGGCCAGGAGAGGGGAACAGGAAACTGTAGTCAGTCTCAGGACTGACAAAAGTGGTTGCAAAGGTGCCAGTAATGATGCAGTCATAGCCAGTGCAATTGACTTAAATGAGAGCATATTTGCCCTTCATCTGTTATTTCCCATGAAGTTTACTAATCCTCTAAAGCTATCTTAAAGTGTTTTTGATGAAAGGCAAATTGCTTGATTCATCCATTCAGTAGATATATGGAGTCTCTACATCATTTACCAAAAAAATCATGATGTCACCTTTGCTGTGTTTTTTTAGTGGAGGGTGTGATAGCCAGGTGTCAAAAATGTATCCCATTCCCAGGGTGTAGTTCAATTATCAAAGCATGACCACAGTTAAAACTTAAGAAATACTGAATTAAGTGAATCATTCCAGAATGTGGACAGATAAAAGCAAACAGAGCCAGTAATCCAGCATCCTTTTGGACAGCTGTGCTATGCTATAAATTGCAAGTTAATAATGGGATTGTTGGTTTAGGTCCTATCTTATTTTTCTGTCTGGGGAAAAAGAAATTGAAGCACAACTGACGGGGCAGTAGGAGATGCAGCTCCTAAAAGAGATTTCTCCATTTAGCTGGATTTTTCCCCCTGATTTATAATAGTAATTCTTTTAAATCTACTACCTTCAAATTGCTCCTCCTTTTTAGCTTTAAATAAAGCAAGTGAATAACTACAGTTGATACCAGCAGAGCCCACTCTCAGCAGACCTTGAGCTGTCCTTGGGCTGTCCCCCTGCCAGTACAGGCCACGGGTTTTCATGCATCTGAGTGAATCACCCTGATCCTAAACACACAAATCATACTTGTCTGCTGCAACTTTAAATAAGCTTGGAGCTCTGCACAACATAATTAAGAGCCGTGTCAGGGAACTCTAAACGTTGCTTCCAGCCTACAATAAATCACAGATCTGTGTGCAGGACCTTCAACAACAACCAAATCCAGTTTTCCTTGATGAATACTTCCATGATTTTAACCTTCCCTTTACAGGGTAAATTCCACCTTTGCTTTAAAAGGTCTTGGAGGAATTGAAAAGTGATCCAAATGCTACAATGGCCAATCTGGTTTGAGCCATCTGTGTTCCTGCCAGGGTGTGTCAGATATTGCAACAGCCCCTTCTGTGCACTGTGCTGCTCTCAGCACAGATCCCCCCAAACCACAGGGAGCTATACATAAAAGTCTGGGATCTCCAGTGATTCGGTGACACAGGCACCAGCATCCTTGCCTGAGCAAGTCCCCCAAAGTCCACCCATCCACAAAAAATCCTGTGATGATGGGATTAACCCATTAAATTCACTACGAACAGGGATCCCCTCAAAAAGCTGGGCTTCTGTGGCAGTGCTATCTCTGAGCAAGGGAATTTTTTAAGCTATCCATATAGCTTTAGGAAGTGTGCACTGAGAGGTTTGGCTTAACCACCTTGGAGAAGCCACCAAGTAACATCAGCAGGTGAGATGGTCCTTGTGACACTCATGCTGTTGAAACTGCCTGAGGGCTGTTGGTCTCCAGCTGAAGCTGACTTTCTGTATTTTGTGGCACTTATGTGATTAGTTTTTGGTTTTCTGGGAGAGAGAGTTCATAAACATCAAACTTGGGGTGAATTTTGCCGTGTTACCAGCTGGGAGAATCTCAGCTTTTCACTGACAGACACAGAAACCTAGGAGTTCATCTCTTCATCTCCTTCATAATAAATAAGCAATCTACAAATTTTAACTGATGTTTTAAAATTTGCTTTTTGGCCATTTCCAATTTTTCTTCTGGTATAATTCTGCTACTTTTTCCAATCCAAAGGAATTTGAAACTGATACAGCCAGTCCTATCTGAAGCAGTAGTCTTTTCCCTCCTTCTCCCAGACAGAATGGCAAGTCAACCCACTTTATGAAAAATTTAGATAAATAAAAACTATCTCCCAGGAAAGAAGAAAATACTTGACAAATAATTTTTAAAGAGATAAAGTTTGCACCAGCTGCTTGCATAAAAGAAGAAAATGAGAAAGGAAATATATCCTACACAGTGTTACCTAATTCAGAAGCTTTGAGGCTTTTTTATGGATAAGTGTTCGTAGGAACAACACTCATTTTAAAAAGGTAAGATATATAATCATGGACCCCAGACATACAACCTGAATATCAGCTTGTTGATGTTTTGAAAATCAGAAAAGATTCTCATCATAGATCACATTAATTATGCAACTGAATGATGTTTTTACCAAGTGGCAGTGTATGTCTCTTGATTTTCTTTAAAAATGTCATTATTCAAGCAAAATTCTCTTATGCAGAGCAGTGCTTAACTTCTGAAATGGCTATTTCTTAAACTGAAGAATTTCCTTTGTCCTCAATCCTTTGCCTCCTGAAAAATGCTCTAGACATAATAGTCAATTGGAAATGTCCATTTCTAAATGCTAAATTGCTTCTTGAATGCCTGATGCTAAACATTTGTAAAGGCCAGAATCACAAACAGAAGAAAATATGTAGATGAGACCTCTAGAAAATCCTAGCTCGGTAAAAATCTGATCATGAATAGTGTTCATGATCCTGAAATAACTTTTTAGAGTCAGAGCAAAGTGAGGTTATTTTAGCTCAACATGTCTTGGATCTTAAATATATTTGATTTCTGTTAAATTTAACTTCATTATTTTTAGGTTGTGTTTAGTTTGGAATGATTCAAGCATCCTAAGCTATTTTTATGTTGTTCACAGTGCTTACTTACAAATTTAATGTGGTTACTTTAGCTTTTTTTTGTTAATTGTGAAACTTTCATGCCACCAATGTTGAAACAGCAAAAGGATGTGTCATTTGTAATACAAAGAAAAGCATCAGCCTCCTAGGTCAATTGATTTTTTGATGATAGATTAACTGAATCCTTGGCAATTTTATTCTGCTTTGCAGTAGTAAAGAAAGAAGAAATCTCTCTGTCAGCATTAACTGGATCTTCAGCTACTTCATCCCCAGAAGCGGGCTCAGTTTCCTCCTTCACTCCCCCTTTCACTTGTAGGTGAAGAAGAAGGAGGGAATGAGCTGGAGAGCTTTAGGAGATTTGCTTCTCTGCCAGCTCAGGCAAACCACTGCCTGCCCCTTTATAAAGGGAGAAGAAGCCTTTGCAAGTCCCTTGGAAAGTGGGTGATGTGCATTAAGGACACTGTTCCTCCATGGCAGTGGGCTGGTGCTGAGATGCCATGAAGTTTTCCCTGCAGAGCCTTTAGTTTCAGGTGATGCTTTTTCACAGGGACCTAGTGACAAGAGGAAATGGCCTCGGGGGGGGTCAGGTTGGCTATTAGGGAAAATTTCTCTACTGAAAGGGTGGTCAGGCATTGAAACAAGCTACCTGGGGAAGTGGTAGAATCACCATCAGTAAAAGTGTTCAACAGGAGCATGCAGCTCTTTCTGGGCACCATGTCACCCTACTAAAGAGAAGAGAGAGGAAAACCTCAAGAGATTGCAAGGTTCTCTGTCAGCCTCCAGACTGTGACTGACAACTCACAGTCTGGAGGCTCAACAACTTTACCTTGTGCAGAAACTTTCAGGATACCTCAAAAAGTTTCAATAGTTTTTGATATCTTTGTAAAATAACATTGCCCCAGTCATCACAGGAGATTCAACAGCCCCCTTTTAAACTAAACAAAGAAGACTTTGCAGTATGAAAAATCATATTGACTGAAACTCTAGCATTCTGACAGCACTTGGGACCTGAATGGAATTAAAAAATTAATACATTCAGCACTGTGTAGGCAATGAAAACCTTACCTCGGGATTATTTGGTTTATAACTTGTCCCACACAAATTGCCACGTTTGCAGTCAAAGGAATGACAGATTGAAGGCTGCCAGGCAATTCTATCTTGCCTTCAAACATACATTATTTATGCTTATTCATTATAATATAGTCTTCAGGTGAATATGGCTACAAATTAACTTCCCTACACACATAATGAAAAGATTCAGTGAATGAGCAACCAGCATATGCTATGCAAAGGAAGCTTGGAGCTGAGACTAATTTTTGAAAGACAATGTTACTTCAGATTTTGTTTCAATACACACACACACACAAAAAAATCAGATTTGCTATTGTAAAACTTTGAAAACAACTGTTTGAGATTAACTGAAAAAATCTTAGCTATATTTATCTACATATTTGTGCACTGTGCTTTCATTTCTGAATTTTCATGTTTAAATTCTTTTTCTCCTAGAAACACCCAGGGCAAAGCTCTGCAGAGGCAGGTACCCCCTTGCCAGCTGTGGCCAAGAGCAGAGAGGCTGGAAGCACAGGGAGTCACACAGCACACACATCTGTTTTGAAGAGTACAGGAGCACTGTCACACACTGCCCACTGTGAGTGAGGTGTAGGAGCCCTGAACGCTCTCCTGACAGATGGTGAGCATTTCAGTACTCACTGCATCACATGGCAAGGAGTCACACACCTCTTTGCCTAATTAACTCTGGTGAAAATAGCCATTGTATCTTACTTGTCTTGAACTTGTTCTCTACAAATTTCATTTGATGTTGTCCGATTTCTTTTTAATAACATGAGAAAGGGTGAGGAGCAATTTCCTGTTCACTTTATTCCTATTTATATTTCATCTTTTTTTCCTTAGTTCTCCCTATTCTTGAGCAGAAAAACTGTTGCTCCTTCAAGTACTCCTTGTGTGAAATAGTTCCCAAACCTCCAAGCCCTTGCATCCCTTCTTGAAGCCTTTCCTTTCCTACACTATCATTTTCAACAGAGAAAACTGATAAGAGAATTACAGACATGAGCCCAATCAGGAGTTGTCCAGTGCATAATGTTGCTGTCTCCTCCATTCTCCAGTCTCTATAACTTTCAACCAACTTTTCTGGTCAAGCTGATTAAACTGGAACATACTGACCTTAACAAAAGATAACACTTAAATGTGTTCTAAAAAACAACTCACCAAGAATGGTGTGTTCTAGGAGCAAGGGTGGAATTGGTAGAGAAATCATTCCTGGAACTTCCCCTAATTTCTGCTTTTCAGTAACTTATCACCCTGGAATTTTTGTCTCTGACTGTGTTATGAGCAAAGGGCACATCTAAACTGAGACAATTCTTCTCTCCACCTAGAGTGATTAGAGAGGTAAGGATGCTTTTGGGGCAGTCCAAGTAAATATCTAAAGTGAGGTAGGTCAATGGTACCCTGAAAGTATCCAGTTATCTCCGTTCGTCACTGTGAAGGAAACAGACACCCACTGGACTGAATGCAGGTGTCCAAGGTCAGCTGGCAGGAACCCCAACCCTGGGGACAGTGGGCTGTATCTATACCTCACCTCAGCTGCTTTGCTGGTGAGGTCTCTGTGTCCACCTCCCCCTGCATGAAGGGGAGGAGGGGGCTGGAGAAGGTGCTCAGGGTGACCCTGGGAACTAGACCTTGGAGTCTTGGGCAGCAGCAGGGATGGGGGGATTGTTGGAGCAGGGTCAGTGGTGATGTGGGGATGACTGGAGTGTGAGTGTGTGGAGGCTACAGAGTAACAGGGTTTAATGCAAGAGCCAGAAGGGCTCCAGAGGGCTGTCATGGGATTTGAGTTATCAGGAGCGTGCTGGGATATTCAGATGATACTGGAGCTGAGGCCTGAGGGATAATGGTCACTGGAGACAGTGGAATTGGGAAGATACTGAGGTGCAGAACGAAAACATGCAGGTGTGATGGGGACAGAGTTTTAGCTTTATCTTGATTGAAAATATGGGAGTGAGGAGATGGGGGGGTTATGAGAGAACACTGACTGTAGACTTGGCTGAGGAAGAAAGAGATCATTAGGACCCAGGAGTAAGCAAAGGGTTAATGGCCATTGTTTCTGGCCTTTCTTCAATTTTTCCTCCATAACTGTTTTGTGCTGTGTTTCAGGGCTGGAAGCAACACGTGGCCTTAGGGCCTTTTGTCACCTCTGTGCAGCCCAGCCTAGGGACAGCTGCTCTTCTCACCAAGCAGCAAAGAAGGGAGCACAGACAGCGAGTCTGGCTCTGCACCACCTCTCACTCCTCATCTCCCCTGCAGCATTAGGGGAGAGCACGCATGACAGATGGCAGAGATGTTTGCCCTGATCCCAAGCTGAGGTGCTCCAATGAGAACTGCTAATCCATCTCTCTGCTGGAGAATTGAAGCTTTAGACCTAATCAAGGAAAAGTAGTTAGAAGTTGTCAGCCAGTGCAGAAGAGCCTGCGAGCAAGCAGGAAAAATCACACATGCCAGTTGACTTCCAGATTTCTGTTAAAGGTGACCTCAGCTCTTCTCTGGGCTCTGGGATAGACAGCGTAGCTATCACCAAGATGTCTTTCCTTCCTTCCTCATCCTCCTGCCCACCCTGCAGCCCTTGTCCCACCAGTCACCCTGCTTCAGGTGCTGGGCTCTTTGCTAGGCTGGGTCATTAGTGGTTTCCATTCCAGTTCCTTGTCTCATCACAGTCTGATTCTCCATGGTTTGTTATCCAAGTGCCTTCTTACCTTGGTACCTCAGCCCCACTTCCCTGCTCACACCCACCTCCAGCCTTGAGCCCCCCAAGGCAGAGGCAGAGGCAGCTGTGATCAGGCCTGTGGCAGCACTAGAGGCAGGCATCATCCAGCTCTGCTGGGGACAGTCCTGTGAGGGCTGGGAAACTGGCAGGGGACACACTGTGCCCTGTGCTGACACAACCCTCTGAAAATTCATCTGCCAAGCTGACAAGTCTCTGCTAAACTACATGAGCTGAGACTTTTTGAAAACACATTTATAACTTGGCTACATCTTCTGGCATCGGCGACCTACCCCCATTGTGCCAAATTTCAAGCTCTTGCTCAAATAAACAGTTGCCTAATCTTGCCCTGGAAACCACAGAACCATTTTTACTGAAACTGCCTTCCCCTTTCCTCCTCCCAAAAGAAAATGGAAAGGGAAAGAATCAGCCCGAAGCCAAGTCTTGGCAAAAGACATTTCAGCCTGGATGAGTAACATCGAACAATCTTAGCAGTCACTGAAAGCAGGAGCTCGTAACAAGAACTGCCAGGCGGGGGTAATTGCAAGCACTGCTACCAGCCTATCTGCAATGTGCAGCACCCAGAAAAGGAGGGAAGTGCAAAAATGGTAAAAATCATTTTATGTAACCTGAAGAATTGGATGCATGCCTTGGAGTGTCTGGTTCTCATCCTCCTTCATCTATCGTTGGCTTCCCTTCATCGCTTCTCATGGCTGTGCTCTTCCTCCGCTGCAGCTCCTTGTACTCTCCCTTCAGCTCTCCAATGCCAGCTTTGGGTGACATTTGTATCTGAGGTCTCTTGTCTTTTGCTCTTTTCTCCTCATTCTGCTAATATTCACCTCTGAAGAGATGAAAAGGTTTGCTCAACTCAGCTGAGAATATTTGGGGTTCATTTTAAAAAAGGCTATGAAAAGGAGGCAAATCTACAAATTCATGTGATCCTGACTACATTAACAATTATGATACTGAGTTTCATTGGGCAATTTATGTAAAGCTGCTTCCAGATCATGAACCATTATTTAAAGGAAGAAGGCAAAAAATCAGTGAGGAAGGCATGGACATTTTAGATTAGAGTAGCTCTATTTTAATGAAGCACTATTAGTAAAATCTAGTTTCTTCCCAAAATCAGAAATATTAATGGATGCTTCATTTCAGTCCCTGCCTATTTTGTAATGATTTTTTAAATTCCTGATGCTGAGAAAAATCTGCATGTGAGAAGCAAGGAAGAAATATTGACTTACAATTTTGCACATGAATGAGCTTCAGATAAAGGCAACTAAAAAACTTGATAGTCTATAACACCCATCTACAGACACTATTTGAATCTCTTTTATATCATCTTCAGATATAAGCTCAAAAATAAGATAGATACAAGTGGCATATTTAGGAGGTTTGTTGTTCACCAATGACACAGGATAAACTATCTACAGGACAACTTGGTTAGCCAGCTCTACTTTGGATTCATAGAGGGTTAAGTCTGTCCAGTCAGTTGTAGAAAGGATTCAGCTATTTCACAGCTGTAAATCCAGGAGACATATTCGTTGTTATCTGATCTGATATCTAGCATAACACAGGTGGGGCTTCCCTGGACTGATGTGTACTCAGTTAGACCATCACCTTGATGGAAAAGCAATACCCAGGCACTATTTCATGGTAGCTCCACGTACTTCTCACACTGAGCCCCCAGGTTTTGCATCTATAATGCTCTCAGATTAACTGTGGGGGTAACTTGAGAGTTTACCTAAATCCTCGGCGCCTGCTTAATGGTGATGAATCCCTGTGATGTGGAGTTACCCAGGTGCTGGGTAACCCTAGCAGTTTAATCGTGGTGGCACAAATGGACATGTCTCCTGGGATGAGAACTGTTCCACCAGTGGAACAGGAACATTTGGCTCAAAAATAGCCCATTACATTTCAGTAGTACGTTCCTTTACATTATTTGCTGTTAAACTAATCTACAGCCTGCGCTAATCAGTGCAAATGCCTGGGTTTTCTGGGAGTGCAAACCTCTTTTCCCACTCACTTGGAGCAAAGGGAGCACACTGCATTGAGGAGGCGGCTGCTTTGCACAGCTGCTGGATCCTGCTCTGAAGATGTTGTCAGAAAGGAGACCAAGACAGAAAATCAGAGCTGCGGGGAATCCACAGTTTCCTTTATTTATGGGTTCTATGACTTTAGCCTCTATTTATATGCTTTGCCTTTCTGGTTTCTTCCTCCACTGTCTTCTGGAAAAGGTGCATGTAATCGGATGGTTTGGTAGGTGGCACCATGGACTAGAGGGATGTGGAGCGGTGTAGCACAGTGTATGGGGTGTGGGGACCTGCTGGCTGGGTCTTGTCCTGACTCCTTTCCATGTTTGTTTTCTGTTACTCCATTATGAAATGGTGTTTGTGAGAAACAAGCTCAGAATGAGAACATTAATTGCTTACTGGTGCCTCCTGAGGAGGATCAGATGGTAGGGGTGGGGGACAGGGTGAGAAGCTGGTTGGTCCCCAGGCAGGGAAGAGGCAGGGAAATGGTGAGTGCTATTAAGTCAGACAGGCTCAGGTCTCTGGGCTGCATTTCCATGGAAGTTCAGTTGGGAAATAAAAAATGTCGCCACAGCTCTGAACAGAATTGCAGCAGGTGAGAGAGCCTGAGGGTTTGAGCCAGACACGTGGCAAGAGGGGTAAGAGAGACCTGACTCATAGACTGTCCTTTTAAAAGCCCTTGTACTCCTAGTATGAAAATCAAGGCACAAAGTCTTTGATTTCCTTAAGTCATTGCCACAGCTGGGTGAGCAGGAACAATAACATCATTGTATTCAAATGCATTTGTGGTCCATTCATATCTTTTCCTATTTCTGTGAGGTACCACGACAGCTGTGAGAGTGCACAATCCCCCCTTTAATCAGTCTTGTTCCAAAGGAGGCCTGGGAACTGCAAGGTCACAGATGCTGGCCTGTGAACCTGCTGAATGAAGCTGGCAGCAGCAGCTCTGCTTACACAGAAAGCTGGTACACAAACAGCTGGGCAGTGCACGGTGAGGAGAGACAAAATGCAGGCCCTCTGCTCCAGCCAGAACCAAGATCAAGTGTGCTTTCTAAAAAAGCTTTATAATAGATCTCCCTGATGTTGAGAGCTAGATGTTTAAGGATCTTCCTATTCCAGATGGAGGTTGGACCCTGCGTTAGGCACCCACCTTCCCTGTAGGCAACATTTAGGAGGACTCAAATGATCCAAAATGCTAACATTTAAAGCGAGAGTAAAGCAAGAGTTGGGAAGCTTCTTGGAATGAACCAGCAAGAAGTTCTAGGGACACATATCTGTTAAAATACTACCTTTGAGGGATTTCATTGCCTTGCTTTACTTAAGTCCATAGCCCAGAGGCTTCCTTTCAGTCCAGCTCTTTGCAACTTATTCGTTTCAGAAGAGAGAAAGTGGTTGATGTTGTTGTGATAGGGGATATTGCACAGGCTCTAATACACTGATTGCCCATCCCTGCTGATTTTGAGTAACTTCAGAGTTCCAGTGTGTTCAGGTCTCCAGCCCCCTGAGTTGCAAATTGCCCAGGAGCAAGTGAGGACTCTTGCTCTTGTGGCTGCACTCGTGTGCCATCAGCTGAGAGGGTGAGCCAGCCCTGTGACCTGGGCCACCAGGCTGAGCCCCCCTGGCCCGGTAGCCTGCTGCACAGCTCATGTACTCAGGCTGCAGAGGACCTGCTGTGAATTCCCTCCTTACTCTGAAGTGTTAAACAACCAACATGTCTGGGTAACAGATAACTTGCAATAATGCCACCACTTTCCAGTCTTCCTTGCTTTGACCGTCAAGCAGCCAAGGATTATCAAGTGCTGAGGCTGAAGATGTGAATGCCATGTCTGGTATGGTACAGTGGCAGGTAGGTTGGAGGAGGATTTTCTTGCACCAAACAACCTTCACAAGCAAAATACTAGTCAGAGTCCTTCTCACTTTCTTTAGGCACATGACTAGTTGTCTTTGGCTGCATCGTTTTGGATTCAAATATTCTGATGTCTTATAAAGAGCAGAGAAATCTACCTGACCAGACTGAGCAGTTCACTTGACCCTCAGAGCTGTGTGAGCAGGACAAAGGAAAAGTACATGACAGGGATTAGCAAGAACTACAATTTGTACACTTTGAATCCCTGAAGGGGATTTTTTCCCTCCTTCATTCAAAGCTGAGAGGACCTGAGGCGTCAGCTCAAATGCTTCTATTTTAAGCAGGCAGGCTGTGTGTGATAAGCAAGCAGCAAACGTGCTGTTAAATGTGGAATTTGCAGAAGGGGTGTGTGCAGTATGCCCTGGAGCTGCTGCCAGGAGAGATCTGCTGGCTACAGCAGTGAGGTCAGGTATCCCAAAGGATACTCACCAGTCACCCTAGTGTTACCCTTTCATTGGATGTATTTTGGGAGCTTTGCCACTCCTCTGTCTCCCGCATCAACTTGAAGATCCCCTCTTGGAAAGGAGCCATCTGTGCCTGCTTTCCACCAGCCTGGTCAGGGGGCACACGGGCCAGGGCGGGAGTCCTGCTGCCAGAATGGCCCGTGCTTTCACCTCCTCCCCGGCTTTTGTCAGCCAAAGGCAAGTGCCCCATAAAGAGACAGCATGTGCTTTCCTGGAGTAGCACAAAGGGCTCTCTGGGCTGCAGTGTAATCCAAAGAACAGATCCATAGCAGATAAGTCACAGGGCACAGAGCTGGCCAAAGCTTTCGGCAGAAGTGTGCCAGTAAAGCACATAGAATATAGGTGGGAGGGTGAGAGCAATTTTACTTGAACCATCTTATCTGGTGCCAGGGGAAAGCAGTTCCTACATAGCTACAGCTGCTACATGTCTCCATATATCTGCTGTGAACAGCATTAAAAGCTGTCCAAGGCCAGCCACCCACAACAATTACTGTCCAAAAGCCCACAGAACAGTCAAGGTGTCAGAAACACTTTGAGGCACTACATTAAGCAGGGTTTTTTCCTGTGATTGAAGGAACCCACTCATTTACCTACCAGGGAACAGATTTTAAGGGAGAAACAAAACTGGCAGAAAACACTGAGAAGTGTTTGAGCAATATCTGAGCTTATTTCTGAGGCAACTGAAATTCTGAATTAAAAATTATAGATCATATTTGGTTTTGGTTGTGGTCATATTTATTACAGTTATTATGTTTGTATTTGCATATCTGATGTTTTCTGCGAAGACTTTCCAGACTCTGGGATCACATGCAGTGTAACAGAAATGCCTAATTTGCTGAGGAGATGTGTGAGAACTTCCTGAGATACTTGCCAATAAGAAGAACATCATGGGTGAGGTTGGGACACTGCTCGGGGCTCCCGCTCCGAGGTGGGACTATTGCCTGCCAAGACACCCATGCATTCAGTCTCAAAAATGAACTTTTTTTCCCTTATTTGTCCACCCGGTGGTGCTAAAACACCACCGGCCCCCTTTTGGCATTTCCGCACCAGCCTGTGGCAGGAAGAGTGTCTGTGCTCTGTGTGATGTTCAAGTCACTCCTTTAACAAGATACCTCTGCAAATCCGAGGTCAGGAAACCAAATTAGCTCCCTGGGTCTCTGGTTTGTACCTGTTGGTACGTTTCCAATGGAACAGAGGTAAGACTTGTCATGCCTAATTACATAGGATGAGATTAGCAAATGCATGATCTTTTTTCTCTAATGTTTATCATAATTTAATTAATTTGGGATTCTGTGTTAATTTTAGAGAAAGTGAATGAAGCATGGTCACTATTTTTGTTTTCAAAAAGAGTTAACAGAGAAGAATTTACTCTGCTAGGAAAAATTGGGGAGAAATTTTATTTCTTTTCCTTTTAACCAACTGATTAAAACAACCAAAAAAAAATTGAAAACTCCCAAAGTTTAGTCTTTGATACCCAGCTCTTTTCAGGTTCAATTTCTTTAACCTAATGTGTAGTTGAGCTGAATCTCAGCATTCAGCAGAGAGCCCACTGTGTAGAGTGGCACGCTACGAGAACAACTGGCATTTGAACTGCCAGGAATGTTTCCTAGCCCTAATTTTCAGAGTCAACACTCAAAAAATGGCAAGTGGCTGAGTATGACTGAAGGAGAGGATTCTCTGAAGTTAAAGGAAAAACCTTTATGGAACGTGATGTGACTCTAGAAGGTGGGCTTGGACATTAGGAAGAAATTCTTCACTGTGAGTGTGGTGAGACACTGAAACAGGTTGCCCAGAAAAGTTGTGGATGACCCATCCCTGGAAGTGTTTAAAGCTGGGTTAGTGGTGGTTTGGGCAATCTGGTCTAGTGGAAGATGTCCTTCCCCATGGTGGTGGGGCTGAAACTAAATAATCTTTAAGATTCCTTCCAGTTTAAGCCTTTCTATAATTCTATGAATTCATGAGACAGAACTCTGTATAGAAAAGTGCAATAGTACCTCTAAACTCTGGTATGATGAAAAAATTCCATGTGTCCTCAGCACTTGGCTCATGGGTGGTTAAATCCCTGCAGACAATGCTGTACTTTATTCTTTCTCTTTATATTAATTTGTACCTCATCAACTTCCTGTGACCAGAAGCAGCCATGGAGGTTCATTGCCTAAGTCACAGCCTATGACCTGCTGATTTGCATAGACCTCTTAACCAAATTCTGTGTGAAGAGCCCAAGAACCACCTCCTGCTCCAGGAATGTGGCCACCTGGCAGGACATGACCTGCCCTGGCTGTCCTTTGAACTGGATACCACACTGATGCATGTGGCTAACACTGAGTCAGCGTCAGTGTCTGTGCTCCGCCCACACTGGATCTTTTCCAGTTCACAGGCTGCCCAGGAAACACAGATTTACCTGAATCCTGGCTTCTCCTGTGCTGCAAGTCAACAAGGTCCTGTAAGTTCTCTTTGAGGGACAGAGACAGCTGCTTGCAGCTCCCCTTTGGGGCACAGATGGGGAAAGCATGGCCTTGTGGGCTCAGCAGTGGCTGGGTGCAGGAGGTGATGGGGAATGTCAAGGTGAGATAGTCTGGCTGTGTTGCTTCCCTCTCTTCACAACAGCCTTCCATTGAGGTGTGTGGTCTGCAGCACTTAGGGTGACTGCAGCTACCCCAAGGAACCCCAGGGATGGACTGTGCCTGCTGCATACACTTCTGCTGGAACAGCAGATGTTCACTATAGAAACACTCCAGCCCTGCATCAGTGATGTGCATCGGTCCTCTGAGTCCTTGGCTCCATGGACAGGAGAATTCCATATTCAATCCATGAACTCACACATCCCTTCAGACTCAAAGACAATTCCCACAAATTTTGAGGGTAATGCTGTCAAATATCCTGCCCTCTGGAAAGTTGATTTCCCAGAAACCAATCTGAAACCTCACTGAGGATTCCACTGAAGCCTCTTTGGCAATAAAATACCACTGACACGCTGCATGATAGATCATACTCTGGAAAGCACAGCCCTTGGTGGGAGCAGCCAGATAATTCTGATTATCTTGACTACTTGTTTGTGAAATTTGGCCCCATGCCACACTTTGTAAGTATGTCAAAAGTTTCTATGTGCCTGAACCTGCCTATGGACTGCTCAGCTTTCCAAAATTCTGATGTTTGAAATGCACTGCTGTGCTCTTTTGCAGGACCACCCTCCCGATGAGCTGTTCATCCCTGTGCTCCTCTCTTCCCTCTGGCTGCCCCAACAGCAGCCATCTCCTGCATTTCATTTTACCTGCTGAACATGCAGAATGAGGATGAGATGGCTGAACTGCTGCAATGTGAAATGCAGCTGCCATGGCTGGTGAGTACCTGGATTTTCATGTTCAGATGTGGCAGTGGGAGCAGTGGGGACAGTGCCCTTACTGCAGGCCAACCCAAGAGAAGATGCTTGCTGCTCAGAAAAGGCTTTTTGAGACCAGTGCATGTGGCTACCCAGCCTAGGCCTCCTGGGGTGGTGTTATATGAGCTGAGGCCTGGCAAAGGATACCTACAGATGGTGTCCTCCTAGGAATATGTTATTGCCATAGCTCATTATATGTAATTGCACCAGTAAAACAATGACCCTTTCCTGATTAGCTTCTAAAAAACCCCACTCCAAAACAGTGCTTCAAGAAAGAAACCAAGAAAACTAACTCTTGTTCTGATCTCATGCCCCAAAAGGAAGAATTTTAGTTTTGTTTTTCTGCAGTTTTTAATCAAATTCTGTCAAGTGAAAAAAAGTTTTCAAAAAAGTGAAAAATGGACAAAAACAAAAAGTATCTGAAGAGCTGCTGTGTTTACTCATAATATCCTGCTATAGAATTTCTTGTATTTTCTATGGTTCCTAGAATTGACAGCAGATCACAGGTCTGGTTCATGAGAACAACTGTTGGGTTCCTGCCTTTGCTACATAAGCCATGCACTAAAATACATATCTGGAACAACCATTGACTTGTTTATAATTTTCCCTTGTCCTCTGATTTTAGTTATGTTTGCCTCCTAATGATGTTACAAAAATGCAAGACCTTGGAACAGCCTCCCTAGTGCCTTAACACTCTCACCTCCTTAGCAATCAACAGAAAGGAAAACGCCCTTTGGGGTGATGCATGTAATCCATTTGAAATGTCTGTTTTAGGATTTAATACAAAAACACATCCTAAAGGCATATTCTTCTTTTCATTCAACTGTAAAGACTGACCAGCTCAGATATAAATATCTATTCTATGGCCCTTACACATTTTACTAGATGATTCTCTCTTGGCAATTGCGTCACTGTAACCTTTGTCCCTCTCTTTCCTGACATTCAGATTCTGCACCCTTTTTTGGTGTTTCACAAGAGTTTTGTTGGTCAGCAGCTCTTTTTGTTTTCAGAGCTGCTGTGGCATGCCTGCCTTCTCTAGCTCACTGCAGTGCCTGCCATAGTGTTATGTTACAGAAGACAAACACACGTCGCTTTGCAGACACTTGTCTTTTGTTCAACTATTTATTGAACAGAAGAAATTGGTTTGCAATGAATTTTTTTGCTTATTTTTGTCTATGAAAAAGCCATAGTCTTTCTCTCTGAGGCTGGGCAAGTACACTGTAATGTGGGAGGCCTGACAACCTGCGAACAATGCAGCTGACAACTTGTCAGCTGAAGAGTGCTTGTGTGTAATAACTAAAGGGACAAAACAACTTTTGACAAACAGGATATTGTATAAATGCACTCATTTTCTGTGTGCAGGAGATTAGCACTGGGTAGAGAGGAGCTGACTGGAGGGGGAAAGAGATTTGAAAGGACAAGAAACAAAAGAATAGCGCTCACAATAACAAAGTACATGTATTCCAGTCTACCAAGTCTTGGCCCACGGGTCTACATGTCTGGATGCAGGATTGAGTAGCTTTGTATGTATAAGCAATGTTTCACTTTAAAACACATACATTTTAAAATTACTCCACAGGAGCAAGCAGAAGGGAAATCACTGTGGTAACACTGAATTATGCTGCATCTTTTATAGCGATTGCTGCGTATTGAGAAACACAGCCTCAGAAGCTGTAACCTCATGAACTGCCTAGGCATGAATACCACTATTGTTTCCAAGTAAGAAAAACAGAATCACAAAAACCAGAAACTCCTACAGTCCTGGGCCAATGCCAAACTTTTGTATATACTTTCCAAGGAAGATAACTTGCTTAATTTTGGAAATGTTCTCACAGTAGCTTGTTTTGTGCTTATAACTTTGTGGCCAAGTGAAAGAGACAGTGTTCTGGAGACCTACAGTATGTGTTTGACAAAGTTCAGACACAAACATGTTCCTAGTTAGATATACATTCAAAACTCTATTAAGAAGAGCTTTGAGACAGGATAAAAGTTTTCTTTAAAATCAAACTATGGAAATCATAAGGAAGAGGCAAGAGGCCAGTATCGAGCTTCAAGACACTGGTACTTTATTCAGACCCTTGCATTTGTATTTCTCAATGTGCAGGTAGTGCTAGAAATCATGCTGTGTGCCTAAGGCTTCAACACATTTGATATTGAGACTTCTTCTGTGCCAGCCCTTAGATGGTAATTTAATCTCCACTGTTCCAGAGCCTGAAGGGAGCACAGCACCTTGTGTCTCAGAACTGATGATCTAGTCTGTTTTAAATATGTACTTTATTCTCAGAGCAGGATAAAATCCAACTCATGTCAACTTAAGACATTAATGATTTCTAAAGTAGAGACTTAAAGCCTCAGAGGCTGGAGCCTAATTTTCCAGATGCTGTACAAGCACATTTTATCAGGCTTTTTTTTTTTTTTTTTTTTGTTCAAAACATTCTTATTGTCTTGTGTTTTAGGAATGAGGTGCTTTGTTTCTTGAGTATTGCACAATGGAAGGATGGGAGAATCTTACCTCTGCCCTTTTCACATTCTTTGATCTCAGCGATCTTTAGGACAGTGCTTTTTCAGAGGAAAAAGGTCTTTCTCTGCTGAAATAACTCAGCAGAGAAACAAAGGACCCTTTGCTTCTCCAAGGCTACTGTACCCTCTGTCTCAGCAACACTGTGGGATAAGGAATACAGCATCTAACTCCTGTTTCTCAAGGCAGCTGTGCTCACTGCCACTCTGAATTCCTGACTCAAGAATGTTTCAATTTGCATGCAAACTTCTTTTTCCCCCAAAAAAATCTTTGTTCATAAGGACTGGAGTGACCTTTTGGATTATCACAATTAGTAACATTGACCTTCAGATAATAGGCCCAGATTATTGTACTAAAGGCTGAGAGGGTTTTCATTACAGAAGGAGATTAGCTGATGCCAGGGATGTCTGGTACTGGCTGGTACTGGGATAGATGGATTTTAGGTCAGTGCCGCCACTAGTTTGATGCTGAATTAAGCCCTGTCAGTATACTCTTTGTTTTCTGAGTCTGAGGTGGTCCTTCTGAATAAGTACACGAGGAACAGAGCAGTTTTTCTAGCTAGTCTACTAAAAAACAACAAGTGAGTATTCAGCATGACATCTCTTGTCATTTTAGCCTGATTTTGACATCTCATTTATGCAATCTTTTTTTTTTTTGGTGTAAGAAAGTACCTGTCTGTCCACTCCACCCCAAGAACTTTTCAATTCTTTGAACAATTTGACAGCAAATCTGTCAAAATTTGCCACCACATTCCAGCTTCTAGAAATCCAGTCTTCTAACCTTGACATAAATAGCCGTTTATATTCACTCAACTGGCACTTGTTCCTCACCCGAATTCCCTCCCTGTTACATGTATCCATGTAACTTGATATGTAAGTTAATAATCAATTTAGAGCAACTAGCCAAAAAATACTAGCTTATAAAGCTAGTACCCCTTATCAAAATAAATCAAATATTAAAATATATCAATATAAAAAATACCCCTTATCAAAGATGCATCACTCTTTTTCTGTTTTCACTGTTTTTCCTCTAATATATTCTCATGAAAGTATTACAATTTAATGTCTAAAAGAAGCTTTTTTTCAGTAGTGCATGCTACATTACTTTTAATTTATTTATTCCTGTAAGTCCTAAGAAGAGAAAGTGAAAGCATTTTCAGTACAACTATGACTCCTCTTATTTCTCTTCTGTTCTTTAGAAACATAGTACGGTGCAGCAGCATACAAGAATGGAAAGCTCAGCTTCTCTCAGGCTGCAGTTTTAGTACCATTTGGCACCAGGATTAACCTAAGCAGCCCCCATTCCTGTCATTTAACCCCGTGTCTGCTACAACTGCTTGTGCCATTGTTGTTCACGGAGAGCTGATTTATGGCTTGTTCAGTTTGCACACAGGGGCTTGGGGTTTTTTGGTTTTGCTGTAAATCACAAAACAGTTCTCCATGAGCTGCATTGGGATCTCAGGCAGGCACAGAGATCGGATTTCTGGTTTTGCTTACAGAATTAGGACCCTATTTTGCATGTTGCAACAGAAGGCTTAAGCTCCTCTTTGTATGTGGGTTTGTGGGAGTTAGCGTGTTCCCATGTGCTTATATGCCATTTGAAACGGTGATGTATATACTTCGGGAAACTTCATCTTGTGTCTGTAGCCTCTGAATGGATGATTTGACTTCTGAGGTATTTGGCCTTTTAAACTCTTTGAACTCTTTGTCAAGGCAATCACCCATTGTCTAGGTAAAGTGTGATGGAATCACATTTAGCATGACAGAAATCACTTGTATCTTCCTGAGCCTTGCCCCAGTCCTGGTAGAAAACCTCCAGTATAATCCTCAGGAAATTAAACAGTGCCACATTTGATTGTCTTTCAGTTGAAGGAATATTGACATAAAAAAAAAAAAAATCCCAAGAACATGAATAGCAACAGCTGGTTCAATTAAAGCAAATTAAACACCTTGGAAAGGTTTTAAAACTGCAGAGAGATAAGGAGGAATAAATGAGGGAAATCAGATCCAGAGACATTTTCTTACTCTGACAGCAGGAAGTAACTTGGAGTCAAAGCAGACAACCTGCTGTTTAGAAAGACAACTCCTTTGGAAAAAACGCAGGAATGTGGGGCTCTGAATTGGCACAATTTGAAGCAGTTGAATAGAAGCCTTTTTATTTCCCTGATATATAAGCAGTCTTCTTTCCACCTGATTGTGGTTTATTTTAGTCAAGTCATCTCTGCTTTGGCATTCTTCGCATTCCCATCTCCTGCTGAATGTATGTTAGTTATACCACCAGGAGAACAAAATGGTCTTCCTAGAAGCAGACAATAAAACTTTGAAAAGTGAGCAGATTCTCCAATCTCAAAAGAGAATTGAACACAGCATTTACCAAGATCTTCTTGCAACTCATTCTGATTATTTTTTTTATCTTCCAAGTAAATATTAATGAAAGATTCTGACTGATTTAAAAGCCTCAACTTATTCAATGTGGCTTTGATATGTTCTTGAGACTACTTATGGCTTATGGGAGAATTAATCTGAGCACTAAATGTGAGAAAGCACACAACTGATTTAGGGAAACCTAAACTTTTGTACTCGTGATCCTTTGCGTAGGAGGATGTGAAAAAGAAAACTCTTGTCTGTGTGCAAAGGGAATGGAAACTTTTCAGACTTTGAATGTACTGACCTTCAGAAAGAGAGGAGCAGGATGGCTTTTTTTTTCCTTGAACATTTAGGGTTTTCACAATTAGTCATGGATGCCCTAAGTATCTAGATAGTATATTTGTCCCTTGTGACTCTTTTTTTTTGCTATATGCCCAAATGCAAAAAAAGAAAAAAAGTAATCATTATTGCTGGTGTAGATGTAGGTGCCCTTATCACTGAAACTATGGGAAAAACAGAAACTCTACAACAACATCTTTTCAGTGTTAGAGAATCAAGGCATTACTTTATTCTGGCCAGGATGTGCAACAGAAATTATTACATTGACACATGCCCAGGTTGTGTAGTGAAAATCATTCACATGGTTCTTTACCAGACTTTTCACATATTTATATATAAAAAACCCAAAGAAGTTCATGTTCATTGGTCTTAAATGACACAACTCTTAGTATTTGATCTCCTATTGGTTATTGATCCTTTACCTTTGATGCTAATCTGGTCCTCATTCTTTGGTTCTCTTATCCATCTGTTCCCAGACCAGGTATCTCTGCAGTAATGTTCCTTAATGTTCTCTTATCTCCTGTGCATCCTCTGGCTACTCCCAATCTGTAGATGTTAAGTTTATCAGGCCTCTCTGCTGAAGGCTGAAGAGAGGTTTTGAAGAGAAACTTCAATTCCCCTCCCCCCGGGCAAGGGTGAACAAACCTGTGACTAAAGTTAAAAAAAAAAAAAAAAAAAAAGTTGCCGTGTTTAGTCAAAACGAAGTGGGCAGCTGCACCCACATTGATTATCATAACATAGTTTATCTGATCTCATGTTTACAGGATGTCAGAGCTACTCTGCTCTTGGGACTTGGCTTAATCTGTAAATTGAATAGATAATGCAACTTTATCTACAGCTGGTATTTTTTGCCTGAAGTCCGCTTTTCCAAAGTTTTCCTTTATATATATATATATATATATATATATTTTCTTATTTCTCTCATAATTATCTTT
>JAYDZK010000001.1:39725464-39737027 GCA_034509185.1 Euphonia xanthogaster
ATTCCCACTTCAGTCTTGCTTTTTAGCACGCAAACCATCTTTTTGTTTTCGCACTGCTGTAAAACGAACTGTTCTACAACCCATGTGAATGTGCATCCAAGCCTTTATGAGCTTGCTGAACTGCAAACTCACCTGTTACAGAAGTGGAGGAAGTCTTAGAAGTGGTCACCACTGTAATGTTGCCTTGTGGTGATGTGACTGGTGAGGCTGTGGTGGGCGTTACTGTCTGGCTGGCTTTGGTGGGCTGCGTTGTCACGATGACAGACGTGGTGGTGGTGGTGGTGTTGGACTGACTGGTATTGGTCACATGAGTAGTACTGCTGGACACTCCTGGAAATTTTCGTGATACCACGCAGAAAAATTCATCAAAATAAACAACTGTACACTCATTGAGTAAGACCACATTTATCATGCCAAAGAGAATGACAAAGTAACAATGAAAATGCCACTGCATGGTATCTAGGCTTGCATACAGACTTTCCTTCGAGAAGATCTAACTTCTGATTTCTGGGCCTCAAGGTCAAGAATTATTGAGAAAACCTGGATAATATGGATAATATATGATGACTTTTAGGTGAGTCAGCTTTTTTTTTTTTTTTTTTTTTTGGTAACAACCCAGTTCCACAGAACATGCCTAACTTATAAGATGTTAAAATGCAGTAAAATTCAAGAGTTACTTTTGATTTGAAGTGCCTACATTTTCAACAAAGCTTTTCTGGTAACAACAGGGTTTGCACGCAAATACTACCCCCCAATTTCAGTAATGATTTGATTTTTCATTTGCTTTTGAATGAAACACTAGCATTACTAGGGTTCCATATACATTAAAACATACCACAGAGAATTCTGAATTTATGTGGTAAGGATAAAACATGATAAAATTTCAACTAAGATAAATGTACTGCTTAAGTTATTTATTTAGTCTTGCCAAGGTTAAAACAAAGGCTAGAATGCTTTTTCTCAAGTTTCATTGACATAGTGTCTTTTACTTTACTTTTACCTTACACTTTCCCTTCCCTCCTCAGAACACACTAAAGAACTGTTCAGAATAAAAATACCATTATACAAAACTCAAGAATAATAGAAATTGCTATTTATAGCAAAATCCTTAGAACTTTCATAGAAGGCAGCCAGACAGAATGATTGTAAGACAATTACTTATTTTTCTAAGAAGGAACTAACAAGAAACATGAGTCTGTTTTGCAACTAAACATTTCTCTAAGCAGACAGCAGTATGCAAATAGCTTTTATGTATGAAAGCTGCAGAGGAGCTGTTTCTCTCTAGAATTCTGTCTACTTCTGTTTTGTTTCTATAGCTTCACACAAGCTGGGCTCCTTTTACACCCCTTGAAAGCTTTTCAATATGGAATTTCAAATATCTAATGATATCCATATTTTCTTGAAATTGACTAAAATTAGAAAAACTGGATGATAGTTTCATCTCAATTCTAGAGTAACCTTGATACTCAATTTCTGCCTTTTTTTATACAGCATTTAAAATGCTTCTGTAGAATAAAATTTGTGGTGTGTAAAACATGAAGAACTACATATAAAACTGTGTCTTTGCTAAGATTTAAGTATCACAGCTTCCAGTGCTGATATGAGCATCAAAAACTTAAAAAAACTCATCAATATAACAATGTAAACATGCAGGAAGTAACTAGCCTACACAACACTTCTGAGACATTTAGCATTAAAACTACTGAAATACCAAAATAGAGACTCTTTTGTAAATGTTATTTGTTTTCCTGTTCTTAAATGTTGTAACTGTATTGTGCCATAAACCCAGAAAACCCTCTGAAATGAGCATTCATTGAGATAGAACAATTGGAACACTATATTTATTTGCTTACCTTGTTACAATTACGAAAATTCAGTTCCTCTATGAAGCATGCATAAAATACATCAGATAAAATTCAGGGCACGTTTTAATACTGACAGGTAAAACTCCCCAAAGGCACAATGATCCATAAATATCAAATGGTTCCTCATTGTAAGAAGTAAGCAAGGAAATGTCTACATGGAAACCATCTACAGTTACATGACATGAAACCACACCTGGTAAGTACATTCCTAACATAAGTGGTACCAAAAAAGGACCAGTCTGGATGCAAGTGTCAAGCAGTTTTCTGTGGGTTGTTTCTGAGCTGAGATTTTTGAGTGTCAAACAGCCTTCTGCTTCCGAGCAATACAATGGCTAACTGTTAGATGTGTAACATTATAAAGTGATGTTACACAAAGTTGGTACTCATTCCATGGGTATTAAATTACCCTACGGAACACCTGCGTCATGATGAAAAAATCCAAACATCTATGAGGAATTCCAGCACATAACTTTTCTCCCCTCTCTTTTCCGGTAGCAATCCTTTTTTTTTTTTTTTTTTTTTAACTTAATCAAGATTACAGCCCTTGGTGATGTAACTTTAACAGTAAAATCTGTCTAATCTCTAGACCTGTCTTTCATGATGTATTTAGCATCAGTCATTTCAAAACATCATTGGGAGGCTATCTGAGACAGCTGGAGAATTTGGGAAGCTGACATGAATCAGGCACGAATCTGTTCTTCTCCACCTTTGAAAAATCTTACCCGTATTATTTTATAAGCAGAGTGAAGATGAAAGAATATTTGCTAGCAACATCTGTCCTTTTATATTTTATTTCCCTAATTACTTTCCCCCCAAAGGACCAGCTGGGCTTCAGGGAACACTGCACTAAACAAACCCTGACTGCCGGAGCTATTTTTTATTGTTTAAAAAGGATGCATGCCAGTAATATAGTTCAGGTTTATGATGCTTTGTTTTTAAGAGACAAGGATTTTACATAGTTTGCTACCTGTGTTTAAGTATTAAATAGCTATTCTATAGTCATCAATCTAAAAAAAATATATACATATCATATAGATAAGAATCCTTAGAGCACTGAAGGATAGTAGCATATGCTGCAAAATTAAGTAAGTACACATACCCACTAGTCTTTGTTCTGAAGAGGTTGAGACAGATAACCAAAATACATGAACACTGTATTAAAATCTATGACATTTCTAATGAGAAAAAAAAAAAATAAAAGAAGGGGAATTGCCAAATCTTGCAAAGCAAGGCACAGCTACCTGTTAGGCTTATCCTACGCCTAGCAGTAAAGGGCTCAGGCCTCTTTTTAGTGTTATTATCCAAAACTAGTAAAACTCAGAGCTCTCCAAGAAAACTGCAAGGACTGGAGCAGAAGTCAGAAGGAGCACAGGGTGGGTGAAACACTGTGGCTTCACAAACTTAGGGGATGGCCATAAGGCAACAAGGAGATTACAGAAATCTCTGGACTTTCCAAGTCAGACATGCTTGAACTGCTACGCTGCAGGCAATGGAATGAGACACTATACCACTTGTTTGCTATCAAAAGGAAGGTCTTTGCAAAGACCTTTGGGGTTTTTTTTCTTCTAGTGAGTATTTTATACTTAAATAAAAAAAACCAAGCACCTTCTGAGTGTGTTAGCTCACAGCTTATCTGGAAATTACAGAGACAAAATATAAGAGTTGTACTATAAATGAAATGACATAGCTGGCACTTTATGATCAGCATAAAACTCCACAAATACACAAAGCATCTTAAGCAGACACATTTCTGCCCTGCTTTCACATGGCTCTTAGCACAAAGGACCCCCAGTTTCTAGCTTCTCTCAGATGCAATATTCTATCTGCGCATCACAGCCTGAACAACTGCATGACATTAACTCTTATCCAGTCCTTACTATGCAGTGAAATCTGTCTGTGCAAGTTTTTTCAGGAGATGAATGCTTTAACTCCCTTTTTAAACTTACTTACAGTTGTTTTGGCAGGTTGTCAAGGAAATACAGTAGTGCTAGAACAATGAAAACATACTCATGACACATTGTTCCACTTGACTGATACTGGCTTAAATGGCAATATTTTGCTATGAGCTCTCTAAGGATTATTTTCTATGGTATTAGGTGCCATGAGGTTGTAGTGAGGTGAACGTCAGTATCTTCAACCATGTGTCAAATGAAAGGACAGGAGGAAATGGCGTCAAGTTGTGCCAGGGGAGAGTAGAAAAAAAAAATCACTGGCAGAGTGGTGAGGCATTGGAATAAATTACCCAGAGAGCTGGTGGAGTTACCATCTCTGGAAGTGCCCAAGAGAAGCCTGGATGTGGCACATGGGGATATGGTTTAGGGGCGATTATGGTAGTGCTACACTGACGGGTGGACAGATGATCTTGAAGCTCTCCTCCAACCTTGATGATCCTGTGATTCTGTGAGTCTTATGTAAAAGGAAATGGAGTCCTACTCTTGAAACTCAAGCTCTCAGGATTTCATTATACCCTAAATCTGTTTATTGTGAAATAACATTAAACAGATATGCACTGTTTGCATAACAACCTCTTCATCTTTACTTCACGGAAATGGAAGAAGCTTGCTTAAAGATGAAGAATAAACATTAAAAAAACCCAACTTCTTGCAATTCTTCCTCAAAGTTAAATTTTGATTCCTGTGTTTAAATGGCAACACAAATATAATTACTGATGAAGTATGGTACCTAAATTTGAGAAACATCACAGCTTCTTTTCAGAGTTGCTTTACATGTTGCTTCCAAGCCTTCAAATGGTAACACCTGTCTCAAATATCCACTTTTGATGGCCTGTTCTTTAGAATTCAGTATGCTTAGGGTTAGGTTTGGAACTAACTTCTAGGTTCACAGTAATGAACAGATGAACAGATACATACCTCCTGTAGATGTTGTAGATTGTGTGGATGATGTAGTGGCATTGGGCGAACTGCTATTGTCTTCAAGGAAAAAAAGGCAACAAGAAAATCAGTATTATTCATTTTATTTTCAACATACTATAATTAAGGTACCCACAATACTGTCCTCAGGGAATCTGTGCCTGGAGACTACAGGTGGGAATACAGCAGAGTAGCCCATCCCAAAGCAGATGGTTTTTATCCCTCTGCAAAATGCTCCCAGATCTCAGTGCAGCAAGAACAGTTAACACTGTATGCACAGCAGTGTCCAAATGGCTTGCATCTGATTCTTTACACATCCTCTGTTTCTTGTTTTCCACTTCTATGTCTTGTTTTATTCTGTTTGCTGTACAATAGCCATACTGTCACTAATTTTCTTAACCTACTTACGCACTATGAGGGAAGGCAGCTTTGTATTTTTATTCCTCTATTTCAGTTCCATTTTCTGTCCCTTGATCTTTTCTTTCATTTTGTTGTATCTCTGTTGCAAACTGGGATGACACTGGGAATATACTAGAGGCAAGTAGGGGCAGACAGATATTCTGAGAAACATCTCACTGCATACTTAAGTTCCCTATACAAAAAAAGTCCCAAGAATGTACCGGTTTCCAGACATAAAATGCAACCCAGTCTCAGCGGTTTTGCCTTTCTCTCCTTTGTTTCACTTCTCCTTTTCCAGTTCTCTTTTTCTTGTCCCTCCTTCCTGCTTCTAGGCTTCTCAGGCACTCTCCCACTCACTTCTCTCCACACTCACAGCATCCCTCTTCACAGTAAGTGTCCCTTCCTCCTGACAAAAATCTACTGGGCTGTTCCTGGGAGTGCCACTGCCCATACCTTCCTCCCTTCATTCTGCACTGTTGTGAATGCCCATTTTGTGATCATTCTTTTCTCTGAAGTAAGTCATCTTTTACAGCACTCTCCCACACATTGGCAGGGTTATGTGCCTTGCAGTAGCTCTGCTGCTTTTCAGCATGGCTGAAGAACAAAGCAAATAACCTCAGAGATTAAGAGGAGAGCAACAGAGCTACTACAATCAAGACACAGACCTACACCTATTTCCTCTGAATGGATCTGCTGTTCATACCACTGGAAAAGTCTCATCCACAACTCTTTGCAATTGCATACACTATGAGCAAGGTCAGGTCAAGAACAAATGCACCAGAGTTACATCTTCATACCAAAAAATGGTAGGGTGGTGGAAATAACAGAGGGCATTACTTTGCTTTTTGTTTGGTATAATCACAGCCAAGTAGCCCCCCAGACCGTGTACTGAACAATCAACCCTTATACTGACATAACTGGGACATTAAGTTGCAGATTTAATTGTCTTTGAGAAAGGGTCTATGATTGTGCAATTACAAACACATTCTTTCTTGCATATGTTGACTTTTATCCCAGCATAAGCCATGGATATGCCTGAGGTTAAATTTTTTCCACACAGGCCCAACACTGTAAACAGAACACATCTTTCAGTTTCCCCCAGGTTCTAAGTGCTTACTTTGGCAACCCTGGGACAGCTCTGGATGTGGACTGCATGTTCATACAGGTAAAAAAGAGCCACATCTACTGCCTGGAATTTGGGTGTGAGTCAGCATTGCAATTAACATAAGACAGAGTGAGTTAACCAGCAGAGTATTGCTGGCCAACAGCAAATGAGATGACTGAAGTAGTACAGGGCAAAAATGACTCAAATGAAAAAATGCCTTGCCTTTATCTGAAGATCACTGAATTCTAATCTAGCAGACCTCTTGGTTCTCCTTTTAGAGAATTGACATTGCCAGGTGTTTATAGTTCTACACACAATATTTTCCCATTTTACTTCTCCTCTCTCTGTTGCTCTGGGGTACCCAAGGATATGAGAATTGAATTGGGTTTTACTGCTCCCCTTAAATATGTTTAGTTGTCCCAGAATAAATGTGGCAATCAGAGTACCTCCCTTCTGCCCTACAGCTGCTTACAATTCAGTAAAATAAAATAAAGGGCAAATTATTACAAGACAGTTTAAGGCACACAATAACACATATTGCTTTTCTTGATCTACTGAGGAACAGCAACAGAAATGTCAAAAGTATTACCTGGCAACCTACTGCCTGGAATTGGAGTAGTGCTGTTCACGTCCTTAGTGCCATTTGTCTCTTCATTACCTACATTTAAAAACACAGGAATAATAAGATCATTTTAGGTGGAAGAAGAAAAAAAGGTATAGCATCTGCCACTTGCTTTGGGCATAAAAATGACTAATTTACCATGGACAGGAATCAATCGTAATGATGATAAAAAAGCATGTTAACACAACAGACTGCTCTGAGCACATTAAAAGTGACATCATTTATACTACCCAACCACCAAATGAATTGAAACTCCTCCTATCCTTTATCTTCTCCATCATCCCCATCCCAAGTTTTCATCTTCCTTAGATGAAGTGAGACCAAAAGAGGCAAAAAATCAGGCACTTTCCTTCAGTAATAACATCTGACCTGCATCACCTACAGCAGAAGAGAAATAATTTTTCACTTCTATCTCTTCTAGTGAAGTTTGCCAGGCCTTTTCAGGCAGATAGGTGCTTCTCTGGCCCTAAATGGACAACATGATAATACAATGAGCTCCACTAAGAAGTCAGATTATTCAGTTTGGGACTAAGGGCATGCTAATGCATCCACTGAGCATCTGGCAGGTGAGGAATGGGACTGAGAATGATCACACCTCCAAAGGAAGTGATAAAATTTAAAGATAAACCACAGAGAACGAATAGACTGCCATTCACAAACATACAAGAGGATCAGTCGTGGATTCTGCCTTTGAGAAGCAGTTTAGTTCTGATCACTTAATATAGTGTAAAAGACAAGCAAATAACTTGAACTGAGTATCACAGAAATAGGTCATTTTCTTCATGCTTACAAAACCTTAGTCAAGGTGTCAAAATGGTGACGTTTGCAAATACAAATGGCAAAATAACTCATTGTATTTCATCCCTACAACATCAAGACTGAGGGCAGCACTGCAAAGTATGTTACACTGTTTAATTAGGAAGATTAGGGAAAACAAACAAAGGATGGGACACTGCTAAACTAAGCTTCCCCAGAGAGGACCCAATCCTGTAAAAACTGTTCTATATCACAGCAAGTTCCCCCACATTAAATAATGATCTGATTGGGAAAGCTAAACCACCACTAAACTGACATTACATCAGTACACAATGTTTTTTTCTGCAGAGAAATTTTTTAACCAGCAGAAAGGGCTTGGTATATTATTGGCTGAAAGAGACTGGCAGGGAATAGAGGTGGAAGTAAAGGCAGGACTGTCTCAGTTTAGTTCAGATCAGCTTGGACTGCACACCTTGAAATATTTCAAGGACCTTATCCAGCTTAAAAGATGCTTATTTTTTTCCTTCTTAAACAAACCCAAACACTGGTAAGTTTCTTAGTTTGAGTAACATGCATTGGTTCCAGAATACAAATACTCCCTAAATGGGGTTTTGTATAAGCATATTCCACATTGGAACACACGGCAGTGAATAGGACAAGGGAGACAAAAGAACATCTTAAAATGATACTATTCCCAAAGTGTTCTCTAGCCTGATACTGTGTCCTTGAATTTGAAGCTGCATGAATCACTGCAGTGGCAAGCAGGAGACTTCAAACGGAGGCAGACACGACTCCTGGGTTAAGCAAAGCAAAAAGCACCACAGCTTTTATGAAGTGTTGGCTCTGACAAGTAGAACCTCTCATCCCAGACTACAGGCTTCACAGTTCAACTGTCCCAAAGCAAAACAGGGAGGGGTTCTGGCCTTCTCAGTGCAAGGGTTAGAAATCCACACTGACCCAGGTGTAGACACACATGGGCTAGCACAGGAAGGAAGGGGGGAGAGAGCCAGCAGCCAGCTGCAGCATCCTGTGCACAAGCAGAAGCAGAGCTCTTGGGGCCACAGCATCACCTGCAACATTATGCCTATGAATCTTAAGCAGAGAAACTCTCTGCTGAGGTTTACTCTCCCTGTGACCCAAAAGAGAGGGGACAGAAAGAAAGGATCTCTTGTTTTCATTTTTCACAATTAAAAAGAACCAACACAAGGATATACCCAACTTAAAACTGGATCAGAGCACCACATACCGGAAAAGGACAGAGATGAAGGATCAACATGATTTTTGTCCAACAACCCTGTTTTGCTCTGTTTAAGGTCAGGCACAGACAGAGCTAAAAAACCACAGAACTGTGGCTGGCTGGGGTGTATCTGAAGGCAAGTGTGCTTCCTGTGAAAGCCCCTGTCAGAATCTGGCATTTCGAGTGCTTTCAGGGCCTCTTGTGGTTTTGTTGCTCTAGTGCGTCAGAAGTCACGAACTGGAGACAATTTGGATATGCAAACTTTCAAAAGGGCAAAATCAGCCCAGTAATTCCAGTTTCATAGCTGGAATTGGGATTTCTGAAGTGGCAGAGACTGAAGATCTGTGCTTGCGTGTTAAAGAAATACAAATAGGGTGAGTGATAGGGATATCTCTGATACCTGCTAAAAATGAAAAGGACAGGATGTTAAATGGACCTGATTTTGCCAGGTCCTGCAAAAATCAACACAGATTCTTTGGAATCTGTACTCTCCAGCTTAGACACATACCAAATTACTATTCTCCATAGCTGAACCCTGGTAGAAGGAACCTACACAAATGAATGCCAATAGTCAGTCAACTACCTGCATGTGACAAAGGTCAATTTGTTCACTCCAACCGTTACATAAAAGATAAACTCATTTCTAAGGACTCACACACTTTATGTCTAGTGTAGCTAAACTTTACGCTGCAGAAAATGTTGGCATATGAACTCTCAATTTTACTAAGCACAGCTTTACATACTCATTTTGGGGACATGTCAAAAGTTGTATTTAAAACTCTCTCTGGGCATTTTCTCTTTTCAAGCTTAATGCATAGCAGGTACAGAGGGGAGTTTTATGCCCAAGTCATGCTGCTGCTGTTGATTTAAAACCCCAAAAGTACAGAAGCACTGACAATGTGCAGTCCATCAGAAAGATCATTCACTTGCTCAGTAATCTCTAAAAAAATCCAGATGAGGAAGAGCTGAGGTGCTGGAACGGTTAAAAGCAGAGATCTTAGAACAATATGAATATAGCCTCTTCTAAGAGACAGTGATACACTAAAATCAAAGTATCAGGCCTGGAGGCTGCTGCTGATTTTTTTTACTGTAAGTAGTTTTGTATACAAGTAAGGTCTTGGAATATGTCACTAGCTATCTTTTCTCAACACAACAGAAAGGGGGTGGGGGCCACTTCCTGACAGGGAGAGGGGATGCTCCTTGCTCAGGTACTAGGAAGCCAGATGGATTTTACATAATAGTGGGAAGGATTTTTTCTAAACCAGATTATTTTGGTTAAATAATGTTTCTTTCCTGACTTGACTGACACATAGAAATAAACTGTCCAGCAGAGTAAAAGAGCAGCATTACATTGAAATAACCAGTCTGCACAAAAATATTAACCGGAGTGAGACACATCTGCCACTTTCACTTTTTGCCTATTGGAGTATTTGATGGGGTTCACACTTCCTCCTGTAGTGTTGATTAGATAATAACAAATGTCTGCTGAGATCAACACAAATCTCAGCAGTACTTTCTGGAAGTTTCCAAGTGGACAAAGGGGGAAAAAAAAAAGCTATTCCAACATTAAACTGAGATACATTAAACTGAGTCTTAAAAGGGCACAACTTCTTTCAACATATCATAATCGAGCTCCGGAGGAAGCTCACATACAGAGGAAGGACTACAACTGAGTTTGAGGAGTTACACAAGAGCACCCTGCCCCAGGAGACACCAGTGACTGTATTTTGAGTTAAATCACCACATGCACTCAGGAAGCAGCATGATAGAAGACAGATCAGTGCAATCTTGCATCACATGAAATGACAGGCTACTGTTGTTAAATGGAGGCCATAATATCTTAGCAAAGCAATAAACCGGTTACCTGTTAGCTCCTTTTAAAAAGAACTTGCCCTTCTTTTTGGAAGGGTAATTATAAAGCTGTTTACATTCCTCATTCTATTTTTTTTAAATCAATTTATATTACAACTTCACCAGATTAAATAACAGCATATTAACACTGCTGGACTGAGATTCCTCGGCAGTATTTACAGCAGGTTAATTCCAGTACCCATCATCTTTTGGCTACTTTACTTCGGAAAATTTTGTGGCACCGTATGGAACACTTCAGTTTTCCGAAAAGGCAACTCCGGCAGCTCAGACCTGTATGTTTCTCGGTTCATTTCATGCCTGTCAAGGCTGATACCCTGACTGTGGTGTTCTGAACCCAAGGTTTTATGTCGTGTTCTGGGCACAAGGCCGTGCATTTGCTAGAACGGCCACTACAAAGGGGCACTGCTGCGAGCGCCTGCCAGAATCGGACAAAGCGCACGGCTGTGCCATCCGCACCGCCACCACGAGCCCGAAGCCCCTCGCCCCAAGCACAGCCCCAGAGGGGGGCAGGGAGCGGCCCTCCCCGGCCCTGCCGGGGGCTGCCCCAGCCGGACACCGCCGGGACGCTCCGGCTCCCGGGGGCGGAGCCGCGGCTGAGCCGCGCCCGCGCATCCCTGCGGGCTCCGTGCGCTCCCCCAACCCAAGCGCGCCCCAGGGGTTCTTCCGTCGTTGTTGTTTCTACTTAACAAACACCCCGAACGTTTCCCCTCCTCCCCGTCTCTGTCACAGCTCCCGGACAGGCCGGCCGCGCCACCCCGGCTCCCGCTCGGGGGCAGAGCGCCAGTGACCGCCGTCCCGTCTCGTCCCGCTGCCGCGCCCCGGGGCGCTCGGGGGCAG
>JAYDZK010000001.1:39747732-39776275 GCA_034509185.1 Euphonia xanthogaster
CGATACTGGCACACATGGGCCAATACTGTAGCAATGACACAAAGTAGCTGGAAAGCACATTCTCCTCAACCAGCCAGGGTGAAAGATCAGACTTTGGTCCTGAACTGAAAAAATGTGCTGCAGGACTCAAGAAGGCAAAAACCAGTATCACAAGAAACTGTTTTCCATCAGTAACTCTTGGTACTTTGAGACAGCTTTTCCAAATATCTGAACTGTGGTTGCCTGTGCATCCATCTGTTAATCTCACTTTTTTAATTTAAGCCTTTTGCTGACACAAATTCCTGGGAATAATCTGAGGTTAAATGACAGCAGTCCTTTTTGACATCTGATTGGGGGCTCAAAGGGTTTGAGATAACGACTGATTTCATTGGAATATGTGAGATTGAATTAATAGCCCTTCTTGCTATTTAGCTATTGATTGACAGACCCCTGTGCTTGCTTGCCTGACTGTATATTAGGTCCCAGTGTTCATTAATGACTGCTTTTTACTTTGCTGCTTGCTGTAGTGTTTTGCTGGCTATCATCTGGTTCTGCTGTGCCTGGGAACAGTTTGATAACAGCAATGGAAACGTGTCTGGGCTGGCAGATGGCCCAGGCATCTCTGCTGACTGTATGGCTGTGCTGGACAGGCTGGAACTCCAGTGGGAACTCGAATTGAAGGGAGTGTGACCTGTGGATGAATCCATTGAAGAGCAGGGCACCCCAAAACACATGTGGCCATGCCCAAGTCCCCAGAAGAACATATCTCAAAGCATCTATGGCAGTGATTATGGAAGGGATTGTGGCCGATGCTGAAGCAGGTACACTTTGAAGCATCTGTGGTTGTGGATGGTGCACATCAGCTTGTGAATGCACAGTTTATATCATCTGATACCTGAAATTAAATTTGAAGTAATTACAAAGATGTTACTTTTTCCTGTGCTTTATAGACATAACCTAGAAATGAAGTGCCAGCAGGGAATAATGTAACTTTCAGAGTTTGTACTTCTCTGGTAGCAAAAATTACCAGGTGATGCTTCTTTTTCAACTCTTTAAATTACTGCTTGAAATAAAAAATGCATGTAGGCACTTAAGGCTTGATTTATAAAACTTATGGTTACTTTCATGCAGGTTCAGTGCGTCGTGTGCTTGGTAAAATAGAATTTTGATCTCAGGAATAATAAATGGGATTGAAGATGTGAAAAAACTGTGATATTCTCAGAATGGATGAGAATGCCTGGAGGAATGCCAATCAGGTAGACAAAAATAATCTGGACACAGGATCCTTTTAAAATCAATGTGTTTGGTCTGATCAGGCACTTCCAGGATATTCATAGTGAAGTTCTTGTTAGGTGATTTTTTAGATTGTTAAATAAACTAGTCCCAAGGTACTACTTCTAGCATGTAAATAATTTGTGGGAAAGAGGTGAATATTATTTTTTACTGCTTCCTCTTCTGTAATAACAAGGAAGCCAAACAAACAGAACAGAGAGGAAATCATTTTAGGTATCATATAAACATGACAAAAGCACAGCTAGCAACTGAAAGATATACAACAGAAATTAGAGCTAAGAGATAGCAGGGTAATAAAAATTTCAGGATGACAGTGTGCAAAGGTTAGGATTAGTGCATTAAGTGATAGGTATGCTGGATTCCTAAGCACCTTCTTGTTGAAACCTAGTGTTAAACCAGAATATGAAGATGGGCAGCGTAATGGGGGGTGGAATTTGCGTGGGCTTTTCTAAAGGTTGTATCAGAGAACATGGAGAAATTATTGAGCTGACCTGGCAAGCAGCTTACATCTGCACAGCTGGCAGACGCTTCCAAATAGGTGGTCTCATTCCTCATTTTGCATAGACTGTGTACAGAGCATCCCACATCCACATTTCTGCACTGTAGACATCATACTGAGGGAGCAAATAGCTCAGTGGAAAATACTGACCGTTAATTATCTATCCTCTTTTGATGGTGATTTGCAATGTGTATGAACTCTGAGCTGTTGGAACTATGGAAGTAGCCTGATAGTGATATAATACAAACATTCTGCTTCATAGCCATAGAAAACTTGAATAAGTGATTTTTTCCTTGATCATATTTCTTATGATCAGAAAGTATTCTATTCACTGCTAAATTAAATTTATATATTTTTGAATAAGGAATGGATGATCACCTAATTTTCCAATGTTTTGGAAAATTATCTCAAGGAGAACTCTAAGTGGTTTTGTTTTATTTGCAAAGTTAAAGCACACTTAAAAGAATATTGTGCCAATATTAGAGTAGTGCCAGCATTTTGGCTTCTTCTCAAATTACCTAATTTTTTGCTCCCAGGAGGTGAAAACCTTAATATTTTTATTCAGAGAATCAATCCTCATTCCTATTTCCAGCAATGAAGGTAGGAAAAAGAAAATAGCATAACCAGAGAGAAAAAGTTAAATTCAGCTCATTATGATTCTTTCCCACCTCTTCTGCTGCTCTTTCCATCCATATTTGGAACCCCTAAAAAACATTGCAAGAATTTTGAGGCAAAAATGTCTCTGCTAAGCCAAATTACCAACAACAGCAGCATTATTATATACTTTTCTACTTCAAAGCAGTGTCAGTAATACTGCATATTCCCCCAAATATTCAAAAACAGAGCAGCATTGGAAGCATTAAAGTAACACTAGGAAATCTTTTAGTGTATTTTGCAATACTTTTCCCTTTCATCCTTATCTGCTGTGAGTTGTTGTAACCATCCTGAGAAAGAAAGGCTCTGTTAGGCATAAATACAATGATTATAATGAGAGTGATTCCCTTTAGGGAAAGATGAGACAGTACTGATTCAGGCTGTTCCTGCTCCTATGTCCAGACACAAATGACAAGGTCTTTTACAAATCTCATTTTTGTAATGCACAAATTGATTTTTAATTGGGGAGCCATTCATTTCAGAGTAGTGGTTGAACTTGAAGTGAATTAATTGTCTAAAGTAGTATGCATTCAGGAGCACTACCATGCTGTCCTGTAATTGAAAATAAAAGATATTTAACATTACAGATTCAGTTTTGCCTTCAGGATTTTTGCACAAACAGCAGTTAATGGAAGGGCATTCCCATGCTCTTGACATTCCTGTGAGTATGCTTACTCATACTGTATTCTGTAACTCATGCCTGAGCTGTGTCCATTGGTGTTGAATGCAAACTGCTTTTTTGGCACCACCTTATTTTGCTCCTAGATATCTCTGCTTTGAGGCAAGAATTCATCTAGAGAAAGCCCACAGTAGTACCACAGATCCCTTTCAGCTTTATTATGGCCATTAGAACAGGGTGATGTGTCTTGCTGTTGGGACAGTGGTTCTCACCCAAGTGATTTCCAAGAAAAGAACTTGAAATCTTGGTAGATAAATAGATACATGTGATCTTCTAATGTGAGGCAGTCACTGAAATGTTACATGCACTCCTTAACCAGCCTTTGTAGACAAGGTGCTTCCTTTTCCCTATAGTAAGTCTTGCAATCCTAGCACAACTGGGTCAATTTAGATGGATCCTACCTTTGTTATTCAGCAAAACAGTGAGACTCTACTTGCCACCATACCCTCATGCTTATTAGCTGTTATGCTACAAAAATATATCTAATCCTTCCAAATTCCATTATGAATTTGGGTCACCACTGTAATTGAATACTCTGTGTTAATGAATTCCATAAATTCCATAGCTCTCTGGCTTGTTGTGGCTCCTGCTGTAAAAATAGCCAAAACAGATAATATTTTCTCTAGTCCTTTGCTATCATTTCTACTCTAATAGATGAATCCCAAATAATTCCATTGTTGTCAATGGTGCTACTTCATGGAGACATTTTTGAGACTGAAAACAGCATAATGATGCCATTAAGAACATCCTGTCTGAGGCAGGATTTGTTGAAGATATAATTTTATAAAAAACAAAAAAGAAAAATATATATTCATATGCTATAAATTTGATGATTAAAGATTTGGGATTACATTTTCAGTTTACACTGTGAAGAAAAATTCAAGAGGACATCACTGGGGCAGGGTATACTTGCACTTTTTGTGGCTCCTCAGGTCTTTCCCATCACATATCTGTGAACATTTATATATAACAGCTTTAATAAGCATTGTGAAGGCTGCTGATATCATTAATTTTATTTTTTGGAGCTCTTATTCCCTTCGTCTTATTCTTTTTTTATTTCTTCTTCATGTGTTTGTTATTTCTTGTTATTTCCCCTTCCTTTTCTTTCTTATTGAATTGTCTTTGTCTCTACCAATGTATTTTACCTTTTTTTCTGCATTTATCTCCCCATCCCACTGAGGGGTTGGGAGCCAATATGGTGCTTGGTTACCTGTTGGGTTGAAAATTGTCAGTCCTTTTTGGACCACACAACAAGAGGCAGGAAGGATTGAGATAAAAACAGATCTGACAAGAGCATGTTAAACCAAATTTGTTATGAGTATCAACAGTATTAGTTAAATAATCACTGGTCGGAGTGTTGATATATTTGCTGTCAGAGCTGTTGTGTGTTCTCCGAGTTGCGTTGTGTAAGCACCACGTTCCCTGCTGTCACCTCTGGGGGCTGGCTGAAGGTCGTTCCTTGTACTGGGAAACACTGGTTTAGGAGACAGTGAAGATGCTGGCAGTGACACTGAGCTGGTGTTTGTGCTCCTCATCTCTGTGCACAGGGAGCCATCTGTCGGAAACTATTAATAAATACACCTTCTACCTTGCAAAATTTGAAGATTTTGAATGTCCTTGGGAGAATCCCTATGGATTTTTTTTTCTTGCTACTTTCTTTTTTTTTCATTTTTTAGATAAATTTAAAAATGCCCATGGGAGTTGAACTATCACAGAGGACAATGGGAATCCCAGTCCACTGCTTCTCAAACCTGCTTCTCTGGAAAGCCAGGGAGGACATGATGATGGAAAGTTTTTTCCTTTGGGAAAACGTCCCAGCCCATACTGAAGGAAGCACTGTGAAGACCTCCTCTATGTGTGAGCCATATGGGAAGCACACTGATTCTGAGGAGTCAATACTGTGAAGTGGCAGGACATGCATGGGAATTGAAAGCAAGGCCCTGATGTAAGAACAAACCCTGTTCTGTTCTGACATCACTCAATGCACATGGGCACTTTAGGTGCCTGTAACGCTATTCACAAAGATACCTGTCCGACTGTCTATCATGCATGCAGGAGTAACTTAATCCCTCAGTGAAATGCAGAATGAAAAATAAAACCTTAGAAAACAGGGTAGACTTTTTTTTTTTAATTATTTTTGTTAGGTGAAATAGTGTAAAGTGCAAATAAATCAACATAAAAATTCAGGGAGAGAAAGTGCAGCTCAGGAGTTTACCATCTTAATTAGTCGGAGGATTAAAATTGTTTTGGCAGACCAAAACAATGAGACGTGAATTCTTTGATCTTCGTTAGGCACTTTCTTCAAGAGTTTGATGGCTTTTTCCCTGTGGAAGAGAAAACATAGAGACCCTACTGAAAACTGTCAATGCAGACAACTGTGTTTTATTCCTAGTGTTCCTTTAGCATGCCCTGAGTCAGGCGGTGCCTAAAGAAAAGCAGATCTGACAAATTCTGTCCCGTGGAGTCAATTCTAGTTATGTTCCCCTGTTGCTGAGGAGTTTCTGCCTTTACTGAACTTGGTGAGTGGCACAGGACCTCTCCTTTCCTGCCAGGAGCACCACTCACTGGAAGAGCTCATTTGCAGAGCAAGGGCCACAGGAATGGTTGGCAGAATGCAGGTGTGTGGGAGGACAGAGCAGCAGGCCATGCACTGCTGCCTTGTCACCTCTTGGTTGCAGTGGGAACAGGCTACAGAGGCAACATAGTGAGTGGACAGAGTAAGCAGGAGTTGGTTTTTCCCAAACTTGTTCACTTTCTTTCTTTTTGGGAACATGATGAGGACCTTGCAATCAGGGAAAATGAAAGCTGTACTGCAGCAGATTTTGTCTTGAAAATCAAATTTCATTGTGATTTTACCGTATAACTTCTGAATTCCTCTCCTGTCATCTGCTGGAAGTCTGAAAGTTCTTGGGTTCTGATATGAGTAGAGAGGGTACATCAGAGCTCCACGGACATTGGAATGAGCAAGACCCAAAGAATGGCCAAATTCATGAGCAGCAACGAGGAACAAATTGACATCTGCAAAATAGAAGCACATAAATGGATATTAAAGGTATGGCATTTCTTTATGAAATACAATTAACAGAAAGTGCAGGAAAGTTTATATATTTCAATCCATCTTAAAATGAGATCACAGGCTTTTGATCCATTATTGTTGAGATTTATTCTATTATTGTAATATTTTTATAAAAAATCTACTGATTCCTTGCATATGCATCTAGAGACCCTGTGTCTCTTTTGGACTCTGCCTTTGGTAAATCACATTCCTTGAAGCAAGTCAATTTACCTCTTCACAATTTATGTAGGATTCAAGGGCTCCTTGTTTAGTCCTTGTTTAGCCTGCAACAAGTGCTTTAAAGGGTGGACAGAACAGGCATTAGGTAGGTGCTCATGGTAATGAGGCCCTAGTAGTTAAAAAGGTAGTTGAAAAGGATAGAAATGTTACTACTGAAGGAGCACTGAAGGATGAAGAGGAATGGAAAGCAGTTCCTGTGACATTGTTCTTCCAACATGTACAGTATTTGCCTTTCCCTTTTGTCTGCATGTGTGAGATTTACCTTGATTGACATCTGACCATTTTTCATCATCATCAAAATGAGCATCTCCACCAATCCCTTCTCCAGGTGCAAATGCATGGGCCAGCGTGCCACCTCTTCCATCGAAAGGAGATCCATCACCATGCTCTGCATTTGAAATAAACCAATGTCATCAGATGAGATCAGTTGTCATATTTAACTACAACAAGTAGAAGCATGCTGTTGGTTTGTGCTTGTTTTGCCAGCTGCCAATCCTTACAAAAATCTTACAATGGCAGCCAGGTTGTGAAAATGAGAAGTGAGGCTTAGGGAAACACTCTCCAAATTCATGACTTAAGTTCAAATCTTGTCTTTGATAGTTTGGTCTGCTGCATGTTTCATGAAATGCTGAATATTTCTTCCCTGAGCGTCTGTCAGAAGTGTGGTCCTGAGGCAGGAATCAGGGATTATTTCAGAATAAATACTTAACGCTTGACAACACTGTTGTTAATGTCTGAATGTGTTTGATGTTGAAAAGTGCTGGGCAATATTAGTTGCAGACATTCTCACTTGCAGTGGTTTTAGTGTGGATGGTGATTTTGGATAGATAACCATGTTTCTGAAGAGATAAGGTTATTTATTCCCAGCCTTGAGGTATGGTCTGTTATTCACCTCTGTCATAGTGCAGGTGGAATATTGCTGTTTCCTAGTTCAATTGCAAGAGCTGGATCAGAGTTGAAGCAACTTGGAAAATTTCCCTCTCTCTCATAGTGAGTCTCTGACTTTACTGAGGAGTAGTTGGGAAATGAGATGCCATCGTGTGTCCTTTCTCCCAGACCATGAGAATGGCCCTTAGGGCATGAGTAACACAGGCAGAAGAGACCTAATCCTAGTGTGTGACACGGGATTAAAACCCATTCCAGCTTGCAGGATCATTTCTGCCTTTGACCAGGACATGAGGTTACCTCTGTATGGCACCCTAATGTTCTTGCCATCAGTGACACACAGGCTTTGGACAATTTGTTGCTCATCTGCTTGCAGGCCAGGTGTCTGACCTGCACTATCAGTCAATGGAGCTCTAGTGATTATTGTCAATGGATCTAGAGAACAAGCCAGACAAGCTTAAAGTAGGCATTTAGTTAGTCTAAGCTGTCAGTTTACATGCCAGCCACACGTTCAAGGTACATCCATAGTCTACTCCAGATCACAGATGGATTTCTGAAGTGACTTCTGCTCACCCCACTTACCACGCTTTGGCTGCTGCACCTCATTGCCATCTTGGGGTGCAAGATACAATTTGTTCTTGGAACAAATCTACCAGAAGAGACTTTCTATGGCCAAACATAGTGCACCCCAGCTGCCAAAGGGTATTTATTCTGGGAACCAGATTAGATCTGAGCCTAATTAAACCTGCCTTAAGCTGCTTGAATGCAGCCTATGAACACTGGAGTTTCAGAACCTGCTGATTAGCTGTACAGAGCTCTTCCCAGTAGTTTGCACATTTTATCAAGGCAAAAAGAGCCTTGAACATCTAAATTTAAGTGTCTCATTCGGGATTCGAATTTCTCTTCATTTCACAGCTGTGACTCTGAACGGATTTTTATAACTCTTTTATATGATTAAAACAAGTAATGACCAAGAAAGTTGGTGATATGATATAAAGTAAATATAATTTATGCAGACTTTGATTTAATTCCCAACTCTTTCTTCTTTCTTAAACCTATGGCTATAAAAATGCATGCTTTGAGTAAAATTTGGACCATTGGATGTTAAAAGAAACAGGTGTTCTCACCACGACGTGCAAATCTAATCTCAATGTCTGCCCGGCCAATGTCAACTTTTCGGAAGTGCAGTGGAGTCACATCACTCCATACCATCAAGGCCCTTCTAATTGCATCATCCACTTTCAATCTGGGTAGGTCACGTGTATAACTGAGAATCCTGTCAGCGGAGAAAAACAGGTTAATTTCCTTTAGATTGTGAAGGAAACCCACCTAGTTAAGTACAGAGCAATCCCCTTCCCCAGAAAACCTGAAACATCACTTACCTGTAAGTTAAATGTTTCTTTTCCCATCTTGGAGTTCCAGGAAATGTTTGGTATTCTGCTACATCAGGCATACCACATCTGGGCATTTTCATTATTCCTGCTGTTTCTGTGTCTAATTTTCCAGTTACAGTCAGGTGGAAAAACTTCTGCATTTCTTTAATCCTTTCTTCTATGCTTAGGTTTTGTGTTTTTGACAAAATTGGAAAGAATGTATCAAGATATCTCTGGAAGAAGAGAGGGAAACTAAAGATTAATACATATATCTGTGATGTTTTGGCAATTGCTTTTGCATTTGTTTGAATTGTTTCATCATCCTGCATCATTCATGTCTTGTTTTAGTTGTATCTTTCCATTTCAATTTATCAAATTCTGCTCTCTTGGTTGTAGAGATCAGCATATATAAAAGGAATTTTAACAAAAATGAAACACTGTAAGTAAGAAATCCTTTTGTGTCACCACAATTTACTGAGCATTCAAATCTACAGCCTTCTAAAATAGTACGCTTAAAATTTTGGACTTATTGTAAAATTACATGCTCCCCTTTATTTACCAGATGGAACTTGGTCTATTTTTAAAGTTAGTCTTAGGAGGTTTAAGCTAGTCAGCAAGTTGAAACTGTTTTATATCACATCGGCAAAAACTATTGTTGTAATGTAAGACAAGGATAATCCGGACAGGTAAGAAAGGAATGTAGAAATTGAATCAAAATCAGATTATTCATAATGTAGTATTGTTTCTCCCATGTAACATACCTTTACTTTCTCAAGGTCTATGTTGCTCCATGATTCTGGTCTTGGTTGTAGAGGGAAAGCAGGAGTCTCAGGCAGGAAGATGAGAGCACAAAGCAGGAGGTAGTGCATGGTGCCCATCTTGATGAGGAGCCTTGCTGCAGCAGAAAGAATTTGACTTTCTGTGTCCCAAGACCACAGCTAAAACCCTTTTATAGATCCTGATAGGTCCAAGCAGCAATTGCACATGTGACTCACTTTTTGGTTTTGTTAGCGTAATGTCATCAATGCTTTAAGAAGCAAATGAAATCATGTTAAACAAATCTTTCCTGTAACTTCCCTGTTGATGTCACGTCACAACTAGCAGCCAGCTTTGTCTCTCTCTTTTCATATTATTCCTGTAGTGAAACCACAGGGTCATAGGGAAATTCACTTTCTGTAACTTTATCGGTACAGTTACCGTGTAATCACTTCAGACTGTGCTTTTCCCATGTTCCTTATACACAAAGGCATTTTGCAAGAGCCCTTTGGCTGCCTGCCTGTATCAGTCAATGTAGAGGCAGAGAGGATGGGTGCGAGCAGTGTCTCACTGAAACCACTGCCATTACACCACTGCCCAGTTCAGTAAACTTTCAGAGGTTCCTGCTGTTCAGGAGACAGCTGTTTAAAAGCACCCTATAGAACTAGGAGGACATCAGGTGCCTTTGTCCCTTTCCGTCCAAATGGGATGACCTATCAGAAGAATCTCTTCACATTTGAGAACTTGTTATAGCTTACAAGAGTAGGTGAAAGCTCTCAGGGGAAAGAGAGGAGCTTTCCCTAACAAATATAGAGCTATATTAGACATCCTGCTGTACCAGTGCAACCTGAGAAAGCTGCATGAAGCACTGACAGAGCAGGGCAGCTGTAACCTCCCTGGCCCCCTGATACCAACACTGTCCCAGCTTTCCTCTGCTAAATTCCACTGGATAGCTTTGGGGCCTGGAAACACCGGTGTATGGACTGATTTATGATTTTTATCTCAGGGTGTGCAGTTTTGTGACCATATTACCTCTAATCTGAAAGTAAATGTGCATAAATAGGAAAAGAAGGTTGATATTTCTCACACTAGGAGAGTTCTTTATGGCTATGGCTTAATGTGTGTGGAAGTGTTCGTGGGTTATTAGCTTGTATCCAATGTACTTCTGACTGATGTGATCAGAAAGAATTTCGTTTCAGAGAAAGATGATCTGTACCTCACCTAGCTGAATTATGCAGGAGAGGACTACAGTACACAGCAATGTCTGAAACAGCTGCTAAAGGAACGATGCTGTCACCTAGTATTGAAAACAGCCTAGTTACTGACATGTGATCATTTCTGTATGTTTTTGTACCTTACAGAAAATCAATCCATGTCCAAATGTTAAGGCTTGATTAAAAAACAATCTAAACATTTTATTGCTAGGAGTAGGTTCACCTCCTTCTTCCTCAACAGCTGCCTTTATGTCTGACTGTGGTAATAAAGTTGGATCTGGACCAGGTTCTGGGTTGCAGGAGATGAGAATGTGTTTAAAACACTTTGAACTCCATGACTCCAGTGTGTGGGACTGGTTATTTCCTCACAGACACAAGAGGAATCTGAGGGCTTCAGAGCTGATGGACTGTTGAGCAACTTACATCTATCTTTGACTGGGCTATGAACAAAACTAAAAAGGAGAGTTTAAAGACAAGAGCCTGATGAAAAAGGACAAGCTCCATGCTGTATTTCATTTCCTGCTGGAAGCTTGCCATCTCTGGTATTCTTTTTTTCAAAAAAGCAAGAAGATTTTGAAGAACTTTAGGCTTGAATGGAGATTTAAAAAATTCAGCGAAAAGAATTTTGTTACTTTGGGCTCAAAATCAGCATGAATAAATCAAATTCTGATAAAATCAATATCAAAAAGGAACAGATTCTGTTTCTTTAGATTTAGCTGTGTGAATTTTGCAGACTTTATTGCTTTGTCCTGGTCATCAATAATAAAGAATATTATGGGTCAGGAAAAATAATTTCCAGTACAAACATCGTAGTCATTTGATTCGTATTCAGCAGAGAGCCTTTGTCTGTGTTGGAGAGTATGACCTGTGTAAACAAAGGCCAAGGAGATCCAAAGTAACACTGTAGAGATATTTAATAATAGAAATTGCTGTAAATTCTGTTAAGAAGACTTACAACATTGCCGTGGAAAAGTTTATACTGTCACATTTTTGAGGAGAGTAATCCTGCTGTGATCAAGAATGCTGCATAAAACTATGTCCTTTGTGGAACTCATTGATAGACACCAGACCTTTTGAGTTATAGAGAAAAATACTTCAATATAAAGTAATACCAGAGTCTCCTTTAAGCATGACTAGGATGAAAAAGTGAAGTAGAAATGAATGATTCAGTAGTGAGTGATCACTGTCTTGGTCATTTGACTTGGGCAAAAGGCTCAGCTGAATTCTGCCCAATCTGAATGCAGACAAGAGTTGATACAAGTCAAGAAGTGCTCAAAAATCTTTATGAGTGTTATGGATCTATCTGGGATAGAATAAATTTATTGATAGCAGCATGTATGGTGCTCTACCCCCATGCTCTGGGTATTGGTGAAGTGTTCCCACAATGTGAAGGCTTTCTCTGCTCACACTTAGCTCTCACACTGTATGGAAGAGGCTGGGTGGAAAAGTGGCTGGGAAGAGGCACTTCCAGGACAATTCACCTGAGTTCTCCAAAGAAATATTCCATATGATATAACGTCATGTTCATCAGTAAAATTGGGCTAGCAGAAGAAGGAGGTGGAGTGAGAGTTGTCTTCCAAGGTGGTTGTTGCCTGGAGGCTGGTTGGACATCAATCTGTTTGCAGCAGGTGGTGAGCCTGTGCAACAGTTCCTTCCACCTCTACCTCATCCTTTCATTTATTAAACTGTCTGCACTTCCTAATCTCTCCCACTGTGCATGGGGAGCGAGCAAGTGGCTGTATGGGTGATTAGATTTGGCTGTTTTCTACCCACTATGGTGAATATCAAGCAAAAAGTATTGCCAAAAATTCCTGAGAAATGTTTTGTTTGGGTCACTTGTGAATTATGCAATATTGTACTTAAAGTTGTACCAAACAGGATAGACCTGTTTTCTTAGGATCTGCGGGACACATGATTGGTCTTGTTCTGTTATCTGGTTATTCAATTTAACTAACTAAAAATAAAATTCAAACACGGCAAATATCTTTGCAGAGCAAATTTTTTTTTTTTTGCGTTGCAATTTCTGAAGCTAGGTCCTGAGAGGTGCAGTCTGATTCAGAATCTTCCTAGCTTCTGCAGTCCATTTCCATAGATTTTACCCAAGGGGGCTCTCTGCAAAAGAGTACCTTGGCACCTGTGATACAGGGCTGTGTATCATTTTTGCAGGCTGTGTAATGGTAAAACCTTCCAGTCATTCCTGCCTGAGCACCAGGGTCGTGCCAGGGCCCCTTGGCATTGCGTCAGCTCATCTCAGGAGAAAGACAAACCAGTTCTTCTCTCCTGTTTGGCTGGATCAAGCTGCATTGAGATATTTCTCAGCAAGATCCCACTGCTTTAGGGAAGGAAAGGCCTGAGGAAGGGATTAGATGTTCAGATTCAGCACAAACAATGTGATGACAACTAGCACATCTATGTCACTAATAGTTAAGCAATCAAACTTAACACATCTCAACTTGTGGATTTACCATCTTCTCACAGTGTCTAGAATTGCTTTGCTTTGTTTCTCTAATTACTTTGTATTTACAACAATTTAATTGGGACATCTGATGGGAAAAGATGCAAGTATAGAGATAAGTTTTTACAATAATAATCTTGAGCAACAAACCACAAGGGAAATAGTTTTCCTGTAAGTGTAACCTACCTGTGTGACCTTCAGACACCCTCAATTCTTTGATTTGTCTTATCCTTTAGTCAATGATAAGGAGTCTCTTTCTTCCAGCTAACAGACAAGTGGATCTCTCAAAAATGTCTACGTAATAATTGAATTTACTCTATCTAAATATAAGTCATAACCTTTAGCTGTATGCAGTCATTCTGTCTTCCAGAAGCAGTGCACAGGACATGGAGAAGGGAAAAGGGCCAGAGGTCAGTCAGCTGCATTTCACTGCAGCATGATTTGAAACCTTCCTGGGTAGGAAAAGTTACATAACCTCCCATAGTCATCTTTCATTCATAAATTCACTTTTTGTAGTTGGCTATCCCCATCCATTTATATGTCTGTCTCAATACTTTAAGTGACTGAGACAAGATCTAAACTAGAACACTGCATACATCTTGTCTTGACAAAACCATATTACTTTGTGTAGGAACCTCCTAAGTTAGCATTTGCATTAAGGCAACCTCAGACTCCCTGTAATCCTGCAGCAGAACCCTGTGCATGAACTGCAGAGTCCCACCTAAAACAGATTGAGTGGTCTTCTCAGTGGTCTTCTCTGTCTGCAAGGACAGGTAGAGAAGCTGTGACAGCATGGGAGGCATGCTGGACTTGGGCTGTCCACACTGACTGTAACCCAAACTGAGGAGCATCCAATGTCTGCAGCTCCTCCTGACTCATCCTGATGATCTGCAAGGGTCTGTACATGCTGGGACAGCATGGTGAGTTTGGGCTTTGGTGATTGTGGAGAACAGGGCTTGAAAGACAGGATAGACACTGCAGGAATTGACATGTGCTGAGCCTCGTAGACTTGTATAAGTCTTTGGAAAATGTGCTGGGAGTATAGATGACATCAACCAAAATTTTGCTTTTAGCCTGATTTGAAAAAATCTTACTTCTATACAAAAATTCAATGGCCCTGAAGTACCAAAGAGGTGATACAAGATCTCATTACAAACTGACATGCAGTAAAGCAATTCCAGAGAAATTACAGGCTTACCTCCATGGTGTTATATTCTAGTATAGGAGGCGTGAGATTGAATTTGAATGTAGTCAATATAAAGATCCGTGCAGAAGCTTGATTTATCTCATGTGTATTAGAACTTCGAGATTCGGCCATGAGGATTGCAAAAGACCACAACCAGATGTGGTCTTATGTGAACACAAGTGGCAAAATTTGTACACCACTTCCCTGGAAGTTGTCAGGTTTCATCACGCTATTGTCACTATTCAAATGATTCCCGATTCCCAGCACTGGTTCATGTCTGGAAGCTGTTTGCTGCTCACCACTCCAGGTGTGAGACAGGTCCTTTTCTGTTGCCCTGTCTAGTTTCCAGTAACTGAGTAAAAAGAAAATAACATCACTTAGTTGGTAAAACTGGTTATATCACTGAGGTTCTCTTTCACCAAAAGTTTCCTTCCTTGCACAGACTTCCAGCCTCTGTGTCCCACAAATCACGTTACACTGAGTTTTCCAACATGGTGGATTTTGACATTGGCACCATTGAAAAGCAATCCAACCACTAAAAAGTGCACAACCAAATAAGGACTGCTAGCACTGGGATGGTGAGGAGTGAGTCACGAAGTCTTGCTGATTTTAGAAAACTTTTTCATGCAGCTGCTCACTAACCTGACTGGTTGCTTAACCAAATCCCATTTGAGTAAACCAAAGTCTCTGTCTGTTCCCAGGAGTTTAGTGGCTGTAGACGGTGAAACAGCGAGTGCTGAGGTCTGTATGCCTGTGTGGGAGGGGAATGTCCCAGACCAGCTCAGGTCTGGTCCAGCAGGCTGAGCATCCTCAGTGGATTGCTCAGGACCATCCCAAAGGAACGCACTTGGCTCATGCCCAGCTGATCATGGTGTGAACCCAAGTGCAACAAGTGCAGGTGGTTACAAGGCTGGAAACACACACCTGGTCTGGTGTGGAACACTCCTGGAGGCACACCCAGCACCTTGGCCCTTTAAAATCTAACTGACATCATTACATTTTCTCCAGAGGCAATTTTCACTGCCAGGTGACTATGGCTGATCACAGGTCAGGAACAATAGGCTTTTGTATTTGTTACTCCTTAATTATCCGTTACATTAATGTGTAACAACAGGAGATTGCACTTTGCAAGAGGACTCATTCCAGTCCTCATTTTATGTCCCAGAAGTTTACTGTAAATCAAGTTTGCACTTTTACATAATGCAAGTTTAAGTTTTTATGAAAGGAGGAAACTAGCCTACTTGCCTATGTTTTTTGGGTTGTGTGTGTGTTACTTATTTGGTTTTGGTTTATTTTCTTTTTTTCTTCCTACAAATGAGCAGCACATTTGCAGGAAAAATTAATTTGCCCCATCCTGCTGCCTTGCTCTGGAGGTTATTGTCAGTTGCTGTTCTGCAGAGGGTGGAAGGAGTTTGACTCCATCACACTAATAACAGATCCATGGCTGTACCATGACAAGGAGGGGAAAAAAAAAGCAAACCCAGTATGCTTTATACAGTTGCAATACACCTGGTTTTTTGTAGTTTAGAGTTAGTTGAAATTCATCTCTTGTGTCACAGCAAAACCAGCAGTGTTGCCCCTAGGCAACACTCTGTCCAGGTCAGAGCAGGACACTGAACTGTATAGGCTGTTGTACCTGTTGTGCTGTAGGTTCTGACAGCTTCCCAAATCCTGAGAAGAAATATGTAATAATTTCAAAAATGTGAATGTTTCTGGCAAGTAAGGGTGACTTTTCCCCCACTCAATATAGACAAAAGTGACAGATCTTTAAAGAGCAATTTCATTATGTGCTTGGTGATACCAGTATTTGTAGAATTAATAGACTTAATTTCTTGCCTTATTATTATTGTTCCTTGTGAAGAAATAAAAATTTCTTACTGTTATAATTTCACTCAGGACATCTGATCTAAAACTTTGAGGGCAGTTACATTAATTGCAAGAGCAGAAGTGGACTTCTGGAGAGCTCTGCCATGGTTTGCAGCACCTGCCCCTGGGCTTCAAAAAGCCCCTAAGCCATACATGCCCAATCAAAACCTGCAGCTGATCATAAAAAAGCTCTAGAGATGCCTAACAAGCCAAAGCTGTGAGCATTGTTGCATGAAAACAAAGTTCACATGCTTGTACCAGAGGTCTTTAGGATGCAAATTTGGTCTAATGTTTGAGCAACTGTTTTAGTGATTATTGACAGCTTTTTCTGTTGGACGTGATGTATAGCTGGCCTGTTCTATGGCTTATAGTGTCTTCTTTACCTCTACAAAATTTGGCTCTGTTGCAGTCAGACATTTCCCATGATTCTTAATTTCTATATAATATTTTTATGAATTTATCTGTGCCTTATTTCTTTGCAACTTCGTCTTGTAATAGGAGCTTGAACTGGGGGGAAACATGTGAAATTAGAAGGCATGGTTATTTACTGATTTTTTTTAGAGTGCATATATGCTAGCAGACTGTTCACACCACATAATTCTATAGTGGCACAACACCAATTTGCAAGCCAAGTGTAAGAGAAGAATACAGAAAGACTTTCTGTCATTAAGGACTCTATATTTAAGGGCAAATGAAATGGGTAGATTTTAATGCTATGAATAGAAGAAAGTATGTCCTGAGTATACCTCAGTATGGCATTACACTTTTCATATGGTGAACAAGCAGGAAATGAATACACTGAGCAGCTAAGCATTATGCTACTTGAATGATGAGATTTTATGGTTGGAGGTACACAGGAGGAGAAATTGTGGAGAGAAAAGACCTTAATGTGACTACACCTAATGAGAAAAATTTTGTGAATTGCAGAAAGGAAAATTTCTGTAGTGATGAATCTACTTGAAATGAGTTTCTGCCAACTTCCACTATAGGGTTGCAGCCTCATATAGCTTTACTGACTTACCAGCTGAACTGTGTGAATGCTTCACTTGTTGAGCTATCATGGGATGTAAAGCACCCTTGCAGAGATCAGGAAGCTGTCTGCACTTCCTCAGTGAACTAGGAAGGCAACCCACTGGAACATGAGTGTGTATCCTCTTCAGCAGTTTTCTAGCCACTATCAGACAATGACATTGCAGTGCAATTTCTTTGTGGCGGGGGGGAGGAGTGGTTTACTTACTTCATCTGTACTAGGCAAGCGTACACTCCTGCCACTGACATCTTTTGAACTTGACCAAAGAGAATAAAATACAGCTTTTGTTTCACTGTCATGAATGGGAGAAATTCTTAGACTAAGGTTGGTGACTAGATATCAGATGCATGTTCCAAGCAGTTAAGGGTGATCTCAAATGTATGAATGAGATGACTTCGTAATTAGAAAAAGTCTGTGGATTTGTAGAAGCAGAATCTGAGACCTCAAAATCTGCTCTAGTTTGACAGGGAGCACAGCTGCAGCCTGGTGGCAAGGCAGGAGCAAAACAGGTGTGCTTTTCTAGGATTCTTAGCAGTTTGTTTGGGTTTTTTCTAATACAACAATCTGAATATTTATAACTACTTATTCTCAAATTACGTTTACCTTACAAATAGAACAGGGTTATAGCATGCTTACTATGCTGCAGGATGGGTGAGGATGGACAAGCACTTCAACTGGACTAGATAGGCAAGAGCTGCACTGATGTACTTAGAAGTGGTCTGGTATGAACTAGGACTTTAATCAGCTGCTTCACAGATTCCAGCATCTTCCCAACAGCTTCATTAGCTTTTAATAACTATATAATGTATTTATCCCCGTGGGACTGAAGGAAGAGAATCCTACAGCAGTAAATAGCTGGTATGAAGTCACTGTAACAGGAAATAAGACAATCATGTTGTCAAGTTCTGAATCAAAATCAAACAGAAAATTTTTAAATGAATAATGAATTTTTAAATGAATAATTTAAAGTACAAGTATTGTAGTTAGAAACAGTGAAGACTTGAAGAATCTGCTGTTGCACTTTAAATCAGTGATACACATTTTAGTTGAAAACCTATCCTTTGACCTCCAAGATCCAGCCAAACAGTGCAGTTTTATAAGGAATTAGAATCATGTGCTGTGATTGTGGTTAAATATTGCACATCACCAGGCATAATGAGTAACTGGTTAATAGTTGATCACAAGTTGAATGGGAGTAAAAGGAGTGTTTTGCTCTTTTGAAAAAGGCAAACATCATTCTGGAAGTGAAACAAATGAGGTAATTGTTCTGCCCCAAGAGGTGCTGGTACATCTCTGAGGAGAGTTTCACACCCAGTTATATGCACCATATATTGAGAAAGGTGGGAACCAGCTGAAGGGAGCAGAGACCTGAGCCACAGGAATGTTAATTTAAACATAACTTCCATGGAAATGATGAAGACAATGGGTTTGCTAGATCTAGATTAGAAAGGGTTGAAGAAAGATGTGATAATCACCCCACAGCTACACGGGTGATACTGGCAAAGGGGAAGGAAGTGTCTGCTGTGAATAGATTCAGCTTAGCAGGTAAGGCAAATGCTCTAACACCAAGATAGTTGAGGTTGCAGCAGATTGCTTGATGACGCTACTTGTATGAAATGCAGGTTAAAAGACACCACTCATTTGTCTGCTGCTCTCTCTGGAGAACTGAAACTTCATTCCTAAGGGACAGTTGGGTTTAAGGCCAACAGAAGCAACATAACCAGAACTACATTGTCTGAATTTTAGATCTGTAGTACAAAAGAAAATGAGTGATTTCTTCAGGTATTATCTTTCTTGACCAAATGTACTTTGCATGCTTCATTTTCTTGCAGTATAAGAGGTGAGAGCATCCTGAAGGAACCTGTGCAAACTACACAAGTGCTTGAAGTTGCATGCATATAAAGGAGTGTTCTGCACTCCTATCAACATCTGCATTTGATGTCCATTTGATGCCTCTGGACACTAACATCCAGGCAGAACTTTTTCCTATTTGCAATTGTATGTATGTTCATGAAAGTTTGGAATAAAAAAAAATAAAGTCTAGAAAAATCCCTGACCAAACCTTAACTGATTTTTACTTGGTCATAGTTCCTATGTAGAAGGAATTATGTAAGACTATGAACATTGAACATCTATGAACATAGAATTATGTAAGACTATGAACATTGTTGAGGTTAAGGAAATAAAGTGTGCTGGACCACGGCCAGCACTGATTTTCTGGACCACAAATCGTCATGATGTCAATGTAAATGGCTGTGGAACATCTGCTTTTCCTTCCTTGTGTTCTGTGGCAATGATTGCAGCATGTTAATGGCCTCAGCTTGTAGTTTTACCTCTACAGCCATCATAAAACAACCATGGTTTTGTTCCAAGCACAATAGAAGTAATTTGCAAGGGTTACTGACAGTTGACTGATGGAGCCAGTTGGTTTATTCTGCAAAGTGAAGTAAATGTAAAAGTACATGTAAAAAAACTACTACACTTACACCTTTTCTTTTCTCTCAACATTACATTTGCCAACCACCTCCTCTTTCAAAGCCTGGATTTCTGCTAATCCCAGGGAAAACTTACTATATTTCTTTGAAGTATTTTGTGAATTTCATCAGAACAATGAAATGTCTATATGTAGTTTTGCTTGAGAGAACTGGATCAAAGCCTCACAGAAAAAGCTGATTCTGGAAATAAGCAGTCTGTAAGTATTCCCATGGTATTTCTTACTAGCAAATCATCCAAGGGATCTTCAAATCATTTCTATCCTTCATTCACATATTTCTGGGAGCATTCCTGAAGTGTTAGAGAGAGGCAAGAAGTGCTGGGGGCTTGCTGAGAGTGTTGGTTCACAGATGACCTGAAGAGTGAGTGCCCAGAGGTAGGTGTGAAAACCTTTGAAACAATGATGAAAACACACTGAAAAACCACTGATTTGCCTTAAAAATAAAAAATAATAGGCCAATTTTCACACATCTCTTTGTAAGCCTAAGACAATTTTACCAAAAGCAGAATAAGGATTTATTATTTTGGATCCACCTTGTAGAGGTGGCACATTGCTTGTCAACAGTTTTTTGAACTATCCCTTCCCAACAATATATAGTAAATATTCTCACCTAAAGGAGAGGTAGAAGAAACAGAAGAAAATAACAGTGTGAAGAGGAATGTGAACTTAATCTAAAGGTTTTCAGTAAGGTGACTCTGCAAGTAGTCATAGCAGCAGCATTTTTTTTCTTGCTGGAGCAAAAAAAACCTGTATATAAATTATTCATTATTCCTCATTCTGGATTTTTGTTCAATCTGTTATATATGTACCAAAATACTTAGATTTGTTCCAGAATGTTATGCAGTGAAAGGTACTCTTGAGCTAATTTTCCAGAGGACATGTAAGTTCTCACTTGGCAAGTTGACTCTTACTAATTTTTTTTCTTAAATGCGGACTAATATTCTTAAAGGACATTCACATATTCCATTTACCTACAATTATTATATTACCTCCAGGCCTTGGCAAATTATTCATCCATATGTAGATTAGAATAAATGCTGATATACTATGATATGTTTGAAGGCAAGAGAAGTTTAGTCCTACACATGGGGAGCATTTCAGTTCAACTTGCTGTACAAGACATGTATTTGGCCCAAGGGCACAACAGAATGGGTAGAATTTCCTCCATGCTGAAAAATTCCTATATTGTGGACATGACCAAGGAAATGGTCAACTTCATATGTTATTTTAACCAGCTGATTCTTTTGAGCTGATTGCTCTTCAACCCTTTGGCACATATTGCAGTAGAAGACCCGTGGTGGAAAACCCTGAGTTTTGACTGAAGGTCAATGTGGACCTACCTGCTGAGTGACAGGTTTGTTGGCTGCTGAAAACAAGTGGCTTTGGATTTTCACTCTTCCTGGTTTGCCACTTCATCCTTCTGGGCAGGATCCAGAACTCATGGAAATCATCAGAAAGGTTTTACTGGTAGGAGGTAGATGACGGATCTTGTTGGACATAGTCTGTTGTCCAAAGTTCATCTCAGTGAGTATAGTCTCCTGTTTCCTCTCCTTCACGTCTTTATGCATGTGCTAGCACAACAGGACATCCATCAAATGGAAAGAAAAAGTTCTCTTGTTGCTGTAGCAAAATGCATGTTGGATTTTAGCTGGCAGTTCTTGTACTCAGTTCAACCAGAAACAAGTGTAATTTCAACCTAGAGGATAATAATCCTTGTATTTTTCTTCCCTGTTAACTTTACTTACTTTAAAATCCCCTGTATGTGCTAAGACCAAAATAAGTTGTCCTTCCTTTGCAGTGCTTGCATGAGAAAGTGACACTTGATGCCTTGAGAGGCTACCTAGAGCAGAGGCTAGACAGAGTTAAAGGAATAAACTCTGGTAGGTATTTATTAAAAAGGCCTTCAAAGGATACACCTCAGGCAGTACAAGAGCCCAGCTGAGGCTATGCTCAAGTTGGATGCCGAGTCACAAATTTTCCCACTTTTATAAGTTTTGGTGCATTTACATATTGGGGTTAATTGTCCAATTAGAGGTTAATTGTCCAAATTCAGGTTATGCAGTCCCAGATTGCTTCCAGATTGCTCTCCTCAATTCACTGTTGTTTATACTTTCTTGGGTTTGAAGTTGCAATGGTGTCCTTGGTTCTCATGCTGGAAAAGGATTGTTTTGTGTAACTGAACTGTGAGGAGAACTTGCTAGCACTCTATTTGAAGTTCAGAGTTATCTACTAATGCAGTACAGAATATGGAAAACATGAAAGCTAAAACTTAAGGCATCAACACAGCAGGAAGATTCTCATCACTTCTCTAAGAAGAAAACCTTCTCTTTGAAAGCTGATACACAGAAGAAAAACCCCAACAAAACAAAACCAAAACCTAAGAACCAAGCAACAAAAGCAAACCACCAACACAGAGAAATCAAATATCTTTAGAAAGTGAGATATTGGTGTCCTCACTTTGCAGTTATAAGGATTTAGAGGTGTCACATCCCTTGAGTTCCTTAGAGTTCCTTTCGTCTCTTTGTCACCTCTTCCTGATGCATCTGTATCATTGTATATAAGGAAAGTTAAAAAATACCTATATTGATATACAAATATTTTATCATCCAGTCTAGGAAGTTCTGATGTTTAAAGCCTCATATAAATAGCACTAAGTAGATCCAAAGCTGATGACAATACAATTTCCCTTTGTGTGGGGAAGATTGTCTGCTGATATAAGGAGCCACAGGTGCTCATCACATCCTGAAGAGTTACTGTAATGTACCTTTAGGTATTGTTTAAAGAGAAAGAAACAAAATGTGTCCTCTTATATATATATTACATATTACATGTGTCCTCTTATAATATTTACATTTATTTTAGTATGCATTTATTAGTCTGAAGGTAATGCTGCATTACAGTCTTAAATGAAGGTAACAAAGATATAGAGCATGCTCAAAGCCTACACCTATCATAAAGGAAAGGTTGAAATCTGATAACAGGCTAAAAAAAATTGGCTTTTGGCCACATGCTTTGAAATCCTGTGTCTGTTCTGTAGTGACCATAAAATGGACTGTTCTAAACCAGCATCGCCTAATGGTCTAATTTCTCAGAGCAATGAAGGTTGACCCAGAACGAATTTTGACTGACTTTGTGCCTTTAGGAAGCAGATTTAAAAAAAAAAGTCAGAAGCTTTTTTTTCCCTAAAAATCCTCAGCATCTCTATCTTTTACTATCATTTCTGTCAAAGCAAAATTCTTAGTCAGATTTATTTCAAATATTTATTTTGGATGATAATAACAGCATTACCCTAGCTAGCAGAGCAAAAGAGTTCTTGCTTTTGAATTATATACAGTGGTATTTTATTGTTCAGACAATTCTGGGAAAATGTCTATATCACTTTATGGATGTTTGGAATAATGTCATCATCTTATGCTTTCAGAATAACAAAGTAAATAGAGATGTTGCTAGAGTGTCAACATCTCCCTTCTGACCAGCACTTTTGAGGGTCAAAACATATTTTCAAATATTAAATGCTAATAGGAACATGTGCTTTTGCAATGCAGGACCAGGAAGTGATGCTCAGGTTGATTCCTAAGAAAATAGTTCAGGGAGAAGGAAAAGTGCTGGGGAATGAGAGAGGTCCTAGCAGAGAGCTCCCAGGAGTTTAGCAGCACAGCGATGGCATCACAGCATGAAACTGCTGACAGACACACTGCATCGTGCTCAGCTGGGCACCATGGTCATTCTTTCCTTTCTCACTTCCATTATTTAATGTGCATGTATGTTTTGACCATGTATTAGTTGACATTTCTTTGAAATTTCAAAATAGGTAATGTTATGTGAGTGTGACTATGGCAATCACACTGACAGTGCAGAAGGCAGATCATATTCAATTTGTTGAATAGATTTTTTTCTTTCTAAAATTTTTACTCAATTAAATTTTCATCAGTGTAAAGCATTCCAGGTATTACCAAAAGAAGACACCTTTCTACTGTGTTACAATTCTACAACTCTAAAGCAATGTAGCCAGTATTAGCTCTGCAGCCAGTGTGTAAGGATGACAAAGAGCAAGCTGTCACATTCATATGAAACCAAGAAGAGGGAGAAAATTGCTATGTCTCCACATCAGGAATTCCACATTGAGACTGTTTATCTTTGTGACTTTCTGAGCATCCAACTTTCCAGGGATATGAAACTGAAAGAAAGTTTGCATTAATTTGGTTGTATTTCTGACACACTGAATATAGCTCTTAGCTCTCCCTGAAGAACTATCTGTAAACCTATGGGAGATATTGCTGTTTGAAAACAGCAGGTTCAGAGGTTGTTCATCACAGGAACTAGATAGTCAAAACAAGAGGCAATATGTCTAGTCTCTGAAAGAAAATCTAAGAATGATGATATTTTAGGCAAGAAATTCAAATGCAAATTCAGAAGCAAATATATTGGTTTTGTATTTTCTATTTTCCATTAGCACTGACTGAGTAGTGGTGAGTAAGGAAGGCAGCATGAGTAAAGCTGCTACAACAGAGGCTGGGAAATAGAGGAAACCTCATGCCCAGACCACACATTTGCTACTCCAACCCACATCTCAGGCTGTTCTGTTGAAAGACACGAAGCCATTTCTGGATGGGAGTTGTTGTTCTGAATGAGCATTGGAGGGAGGAGCTGAAGGACACTGCAAGTACAGCAGGGAACTGACAGGAGCCAGTCTGCCTAAAAGGAGGCACGTGTTGGGGTCAGAGGACACAGAAGTCAGTCATTAAGAGAAAACCCTACCTCACCTACTTATAGAATCATAGAGTGGTTGGGGTTGGAAGAGATCTTGAGGATCATCTAGTTCCAGCCCGCCTTGCCATGGCCAGGGAGACCTTCCATCCAACCAGGATGCTCAGAGCCCCATCCAACTTGGTCTTGAATACTTCCAGGGATGGGACATCCACTACTTTGAGTAACCTCTTCCATCATTTCACTTTCCTCATAGCAAAGAATTTTTTCCTTATATCTACTCGAAACCTCCTCCCTTTCAGTTTAAAGCCATTCCTAAATGCCCTGTCACGATGTGGCCTTGCAGGAAGTCCCCTTCCACCTCTCTTGTAGCCCCCTGTAGGTACTTGACAGTGTCCCTAAGGTCTCCCCAGAGCCTTGTCCTTCCCAGGTTGAACAGCCCCAACTCTCTCAAGCCTGCTCCAGCCCTCTGACCATTATCACGGCTGTCTCCTGGATTCCAACAGGTCTACATCCTTCTCCAGGTGGCTCTTTATGAGAGCAGAGGGGAATGGGAGAATCACGTCCCTTGTCCTGCTGGCTGCTCTGCTTTTGATGCAGCTGAGGATACTATAGTATCTAGGGTTATTCTTGAAAATAAAATTACATTGTGTTTATCCATGGCTATTCCAAAATCAAACATCCAAAAGGATGATCAGAAACACTGTGGTACTACAGTCTGATGGTGATGCACATGTTGTTCTGCTTTTTCATGTCTGTAACATAACCACAGACTTTGACTTATGAGGGCCTCAGCTGTTTTGTGAATCAACCTGAAGTAACCCTTTGGAATCAAATCAATTCCTGGGAGCAAATTCAGTGCCCTTTGTCTACTGTAGGCCTATTCACCTTCTGTTTGTAAAGAGATTGTCTGCCTGAGTAAGGAACACAGCATGGCATCATAGATATCATCAACTCTTGTTGATAGCAAATAACTTCTCCACCCTTTTCCGCTAGCTTGGCTAGGGCTGTTTGCAGTCAGTCCTGCAGCTTAGCCAGGGCAATGAGATCAGGATCTGGCCCACAAAGTCTGCAGTAGTCCTCAGAGCCTCACATAGCACTTGTGGGACCCAAAGATCCCGCCTTCTTTATTTTGGCGCCTTCCAGGCAGTGAACAAGTTTGCATCTCCTTTTGCTGAGGAAAAAATCATATTAAGTTATTCCTTCAGGTTTGTGTTGCAAGGTTAATTAAAACTACAGTCCAGAGTTTAACAAAATGAGGAAAACTGAACTACTATCTTTTTATCTTCTGACAGAACTTCCTTCTCACAACCAGTTTCCCCCCACTGTCTTTCTCTGGCTCTGTGAATTTGATTCAATCTTTCTGTAAGTGATTTATGTCACTTATATTTTATGTAGTCCTGGAGTCCGCTTCTGAGCCCAAGACTATTATAGAGATGACAGTATGACAATAGATGGATCAAATACTTTAGCAAGAAAGTTGTTGTGAGTATGCTCAAAGACTGAAGAAAAATGCACTTCTACATAACTGGTGATAAATAACTCCAAGCAAAGATTCTGTCCAGTCAAATTTACACTTTGTCTTTTGTAACTAACAACTGGTGATGTGTGGATACACCTTGTGCAAATGTACCTGCAGTGCAGAAACAGAGGAGGGTGCATTTTGCTAATATATTTCAAATTGCAGCAGGAACAGAATGGCCTGAACTCTTCCAGAGAAATGAGCCATCTGTTAAAACAATGCACTTTAATGTGGCATAGAACAGTTTCTGACCTCAGCCCCAATTCATTAAATAATTTTAGCCCTTCCCAAATATTTGGCCATTTTGCATCTTTTAGATAAAATTGTTTTATGCTACTCATGATATTTCAAAGCTACAGTATCTAAAATTTTAAAAGAAGCAAATAAAAGACCAGCAGACCTACAAAAGTGGTTTTTTGAGTATTGGCACAAAACCAGTTTGTCTGTAATTTGATGTCCAAGTGCAAATTCCTGTTAATGAGAGACGTGTACTGCTCCAAACACCTAGTGTTGATCACCCTATCTGGTAATCTTACTACTAATGCAGCTACCCTGACTGCAAATATTTGTGAGGTTTGATTCCTGGACATTTGAATATTTTTGTTGGAATAAAGATGTACCTTCAAATATGTTCTTTATGTTTGGAAAAGGAAGGTACACAATTTTTCTAAAGAGATCTGATTGGGACAATAGATATTTTGACTGGAAACTGAGGTTTGTATAACCAGTTCCTTGTCTTTGAAATGAGATAAGGTGAATGTCAAAACTTCAGAGACTATGTCAAAACATGGCTTGAATGCTTAACTCCATGTGATCTTATAGAATCATCCCTGTGCATTAACAGGATGTACCCCTGGCATTGTCTTAAACCATTAGGAAGGATAGTTAATGCAAGACTAACACCACACAAAAGGGCAATTTTTGGACAATCACTCTTAACTTGTACTCTCTGCAGTTTGGTGTATTGGATGCAGACAACAACACCTTTTCTCTTCTATAGCAATTTCTTTTGCAATATTTGTATTTACCATTTTTACTAGATGTACTTAATGTGGCTCAATGTATTTCATGGCAAACAAGTGTTTTTGTTTGTGTTCCTCTACTCAGCAGACACATAACAATCTTATTTCCTGCTTTCTGGGTTGTTGCCAGTAGAATGTAATCTTCAGAAATTGGGACACATCAATTTAGTGGGTTTAAATTGAAATTTAGTGGAAGAGTAACAATCCTTTTATCTTCTACTCTTCCTAAAAGCCTAGCTAGGAGGAAACAAAAATAATTATATGGCAAAGAGTTGTTCATTAAAGTCCAGTCCAGAAAATTCAATAGATGTGCAGCTATGTGTGTTATATGAAACAGTGAAGCAAGCACTTCCTCCAATTAGAACCTAAACATGCAAACATGCAAACTTCTGAGGAGTCCCAAGACTACTTAAATTAACCAGCATTTGGTGAGGATGCCAGCCTTCTGTAGTTGAAATGATAGATTTCTGGGTTGTATTTCCCACTGTGAATCTCTTCACATTCTCAAATAAAATTTTCCAGCCCAGTTCCTCAACTCTAGATTTGACAAGAGTTGCACAAACATGAGGCTAGGGAGTTCTAAATGACCTTGTTATGGAAATGATCTCTATACAAACCTGCAGTGTACTTAGGCCCAACCATTAGATTGCTAATGAATGCATTCATTCTTCATAGCTTGTTGAAGACTAGGTTGCAAACTATGTTTGCTCCAAAACTGTTTACTTTGACTAATCTGAGTTTGTCAAGTGTGATTTGTCTCACCACTCACAGTGCATGAGCTGTGCTTCCTGGCTGGGCAGTGAAATTTTGCATAACACAGGGATCCAATTATGCTGAGTTTTGTGTTCTAAGATGCAGAAGCTTAATTATGTGGAGTGTCTGATAAGCTGACCTCAAAGGCAATGAAGACAGGCACTTTTGTGTTCTCTGATTCACCATTAAAAATAACATTATTTTACTTTTCAGGTGTGCACCCTTGTTTTTGTGAGGTAAACATTTGCATAATGGACAGCAATTAGTCTTTGAGCACTTACTGGAAGGAAGGATCAAGTAACTAATCAGAAATGCTAATTACAGTGAAAACCCATAACTTTTGAAAAATTTCTAGCAGTGAACCGGAGACTACCAATTTCTCTCTAAACCCATTGTTTCTCATTTATGGCAAATTACCATGACCTCATATCAGATATACAGGGTTACTGATCTTCACATTCTCTGTCTTGTCGAACCTACTTACAAAACAATATGGAAATGTCTTTCTTCCCACTCTTTATACTATTCAGTGAAATGAGCCAGAGAGTGTTGCCCCTTAGTCCTGTGTGGTTTATGCCACACCTCTATTTCTAGCAGCTCATCTTCACTCTCTTCTCCTGGAACTTTGATTCAGTTGTTCATGGGCAGTGTCTGAGATCCCTACAAAACACAAATTCAGAAATTTCTGGAATGTTAAAGTTTTCCCAGTGGTACCTCCATGGGGTGGTTTGTGTGTGAGGTTTTTTGTTTTGTCTTTTTTGTTTTTGTTTGGGGCTTTGTTTATTTGGGTTTTTGTTGTGTATTTTGTTTTGTGGGGGTTTATTTTTCTTTTTTTTTTCCTTTTTTTTTTTTTTTTGGTTTTTTTTTTTTTTTTTTTTTTG
>JAYDZK010000001.1:39777398-39898212 GCA_034509185.1 Euphonia xanthogaster
GGGTGCAGGGGGACGGTCACTGCCCTGCTCCTGCTGGCCACACCCTGGCTGATCCAGGCCAGGATGCCATCGGCCTTCTGGGCCACCTGGGCACATGCTGGCTCCTGTAAGCTGCTATTGACCAATACCAGTTCCTTTTTTGCCTGGCAACTTCCCAGTCACTCTTCCCCAAGTCTCTAACTTGGGGAAGCTTGAGACTTATCTGGTGGTTTTGATTCAATTCCCCTTCATTAGAAACTACTGCCAGATGATATTTCACCAACCTTAATCCATCTCACATCAACCTCTTCCATTTTAAAGCTTACCATCCATTCCTTCTCCCTTTCTCTTCCTACAAGTTCTTTAGGAATTGCCACATTAGCCACAGGCTCCTTAAACAGATATATGTTCTCTTCGAGTTTCCCATCCTCTTTATCTGCCTGTTCTGATAGCCTGAATATTGACATTGTTAATGGGAAATGAAGTAAATGAGAAGGAATGTCTTCAGATGCAACTTTCTATTGTAGTTAAAACATTTATCCATGGAAATGAAAATTAACAACAGTTAATGATAAATTGACCTAGCACTTGAATTTTGATTCTTTACTAGTTTTGATTCTTTACTAGTAGTGAAGGAAAGGACAGATGAAATACTTAAATGATGTATTTTACTTAAATAACTTTTTTTCCCCTTTAACAGGGAACTTTGGAAACTTGCATTTCTTTCTACAAGTATTACAAAAGGTGAGGCAGAACCCTTGTATTAAAAAATGTACTTTAATATGTTACATGTTCTGTAAGTTTCTCAATATAGCATGCTGAAGGTCATTCTTAACAGATAGCTGTTTATGATTCAAACAATAGACAGATTATATCTGTTTATTTAAAGTCTCAGGTAAGAAGAACTAAAACTACATCCTTTTCCTTTTGTCTGTTTTGGACACAGACAAATTTGAAAACCTTCAGTGGCTGATGAAAGTCATAGAACTTTATTAAGATCAGATAAACTTCTTAAAAATCTTCATCAGATACAAATGCACAACTTAGCATTGAAGAGGTATCCTGTAGCCTTCTCTTGGGTGTAGGATTCTGTGTTCAGTGGAAAGTTCAAAGCAGGAGAAGGAAATTACTTCTCCTTCATGCTCAGCTAGAGATTGCCTTTTCTTCCTTGTTACAGGTACAAATGAATCAGAATGTCCTGTTTCTGTTGTAATGAAAAAATTTTCCTTCTGCTTTCCAGAATGAATGGTATAATATTTACTACATCCTTTTTTGAAGAATGCAACACTTTTCTCCCACACTACTAACAGGATCAAGGTTAGTTTTACCTGAGGACTTGGATTGATCATCTCTAAGTGATGCAAAATAAATGAAATCTTGAACATATTTTTCCAAACACTAAAGTTATTTGCCAGGACAGGGCCTATTGTTGACAGTTTTTTTTCTTGTACTTTCCAGTGGCTGTCTCTGGCTGTCACAGAGACCTTGAATCACATCAACTAAGGTACTGTCATTTGTATCTTAGTGTCAGTTTTGCTGGAGATTTTCAGAAGGGCCTGGATTTCAATGCAAGAAAGATTTGTTTTCTTATGAGATCTATTAAGAAAGAAGAAAAAGATTTCTTGAAGACACATTTCCTGTTGACTTAGCACAGCAGCCAGAAAGGGTAGAGGGTGTCTGTTATGCTAATGTTAAATAAATTGTGTTATTTTTGCATCCTGAGGTGTTGTACAGGTGCACAGAATCTTGGGAAGAAACTATCTATTGAATTTGACATTTGTGTCCACTGTTCTTAGGGTGGATTTTATTCTTTTGGTCACCTTCACCTGTTTTATTTTAATTCCAGAGGGTATGCATGAAATTTACAGTGCCATAAACAGAGGGAGAATTAAGACTGTTTAAAAGAAAGTCTGTGTTCTTCGCATTTCTTTGTGCTTCCTTAGCTTTGCACACTAAAGTACTTCCAGGGAAAACAGCAAGATGGCTCTGATGAAACAGATTTTCTCTGTGTGTGAGCATTTGCAGAACTGAAGTCTAAGAAAGAGCACTCCCCCGCTTGAGAATGCAGCTATAAAGAGGTGTGTATGAGGAGGGATTTGCTGGGTTTGGCAGCCTTTATGGCTTCCTCAAATTTCACATTTGCTTTCAGAATGAAACCCTTGGGTTCACAAACATTAGCTTTGTAATCATGTTCCATCCACCCCTTAATGCATCCTCGCATTTCCGTATTAACACCTGGTGATGCTGCTGGCAGCAGGCCCTGTTGGGTAATGTGAAACATGCTCTAGTGCACGGAGTGCAGAACTGTAGAATGGAACTGATTCATTCGTGCACACAGATTCACATCATCAGAGAATGGTTTGGGCTGGAAGGGACCTTAAAGAACATCCTGTTTTGACTCCCTGCCATGGACAGAGACACGTTTTACTAGACCAGCTTTCAAACAACCTGGCCTTGAACACTTCCAGGGATGGGGCATCCACAGCTTCTCTATGCAACCTGTTCCCGTGTATCATCACCCTCACAGTAAAGAATTTCTTCCTAATATGTAATTTAAAATGGCTTCCTTCAGTTTAAAGCCATTCCCCCTCTTTCTATCACTACATGCCCCTGTGAAAAGCCCCTCTGCAGCTCACTTGCAGGTCCCCTATAGGTGCTGGAAGGCAGCTATAGTGCATCCCTGAAGCCTTCTCCAGGCTGTACAACCCCAAGTCTCACAGCCTGTCTTCACATCCTCAAGGGAAAGTGGCAACCTAGAAATGCTGTGATTTTGGTATGTGGGCACTTCAGAGGCACTTGTTTTTGAACAGGGAAGTCAGAGTAGCACAACTCATGAGCAACAACAAAGTGCAAGCTCACCCTTGGATTTATCAGTTTCAAAAGTCGAGGTAAGAGTGAATCACAGGGGTGTGGAACATGGCTATGACCAGGAAGAAATATGAAGCAGTATATATCTGCAGTGTGTGTTTAGGAAGAAGTGAATGCAAAATTCAATAAGTTTACAGATTGAGGAAGTGAGGACAAAATTATGCTATCCCCATAAATACCTTTGAATGACTTTTCCTTCCAAAGCTTATCACTGTAGCAACTTGCATGGTATGGCAGAAATATCTGTGGGGTAAAATCACTCAAAACTCTCAAAGCTGATGAAATGAAGTGTTATACAGTATCCATACCTCATAGAAAATAAGACACATATATAGAAGGCAAAGAAATCTAGAAGTTTAGATGAAACAGTAAAAATTCAGAAAAAAAAAAGTTGAAGTTTTGGCTAAAGGAAGACATGGCACTGATGCTAGTGATATCTCCATGCACATTAGCGACAGCTAAAATACACATTGCTGTAATTAAAAACTGTAGCCTACAGGTTTGTTGGTATGCCCAAGTTTGTTGGTAGTCAAAGATGATGAATCTACGATGTGTTGCAAAGTACGTGATAGCTGCATTGTTTTAACACAGCCATGCCTTAATTCCACAGATGTCCATCATATATTAAGCTGGACTTCACCAGTTTCCTTCACTGCTATCTTTACTGGTGTCAGAAGAGCTAAATCTGCTGAATTTTGATAGAACAGGTTTCTTGCTTTCTGCTCTGGAACAATTTTGTGTGTAAAAAAACTATGTAATGAGAGAGCAGCTGTTAATTTTGCAACTAAAGTCCAAAGTGCTGACAGTTGATGGCAGTAATTTGGATCTTTGCAATGAAGAGGGGACATGATTATTTAATTCCAGTAAAAATCAGGGATCAAGCTGAAAGGAAGACAATTGAATTTACAGGATATAGAAATTTCCGTGGAAAAAACCCCAGAGAATTGCCAGGCAGGTTTCTAATCACCAGAGGAATGAAGCTCTGAAGCAACTCTCTTGTGAGAAGAGGAGTAATTGGAGTGTCTTCAAAAGGGAGCTTGGTAAATCTTTGCAGGGGACTGCTCAATGCATTTTCCAGACAACTCTGAACTCAGTGAACAAGAATGTCTTTCACATGGGCCCTCTCCTTTAAGTTCTTCCTTGCTGGGTGTGCTCAGGTTACATTGGAAATTCTTCATTTTCAGCACTTACCTTTCTCATTTGTGACAAGGTACTAGAACAATAAAAAATGGTGTGACAGCAGTGACAAAAACGTTGTCCCAAAACAGACCTTTCACTGGTATGTGGCAACATGAGTTCAGCACCCTCATTGTGCCTTGGCTTTCTAGATAGGAGGGTGCTGTGATGCAGCTTGACTGGAGAGAGGGAGGAAATACTGAAGGGAGGGCCAACATCCAGTGCCAGGCCTCTCCTGGGACAGTGCAGAGCCTTTCTGCAGTGCCTGAGCGGTGCTAGATTGCACAGGCCTCGCTTAATTTTCTCCGAGTTATGCAACTTTGTACTTCGCACGAATAACAGAGGAGCCATTATTGTAAACCACAGGTAATGAGAAACTTCAAAACAAGGAAAATACATACATAATAGATTTATTGTGCTGTAATTGGGTTACATAAGCGTGGTACGATGCATTTCAAGTTACTATAAATTGTGTGTGGAAGTAAGGTTTTGGGATCCTGGATTCCATAAGTCTTAAGTCTCGGGGTAAACCTCTGACCCTTGAGGCCAATGATAAAAATCACTGATTTCAGTCTGGCCTGCATTTCCCTTCAGATCTCTTTACCCGGTTCTCACCAGATGCCACTGTGTCACAACTCATAGAGAAAGAAGGTAAACAACTGTTTCATTGTGACCTTTCCATAAATCACCTTTCAGTATGGAAAAAATGTAACTCAAGAAGCCTGTCACAGTCTGTTTTTTCTTTTACTCTACAGACATTAAGAGTACTTAAAAGAACACATTATGTTTTTATGTTTTTTCAAAGACACAATTAAGAATAGCACTTTTTTTAAAAAATCAGTAAGAATCTATTATTTTGCTGAAAACAGTTCTGGTGGATGGGACCCTTTTCCAGACTGAAACGGTAAAAAAATTTCACCTCTCTACACAATTTAGCTAATGCTTCAAAAGATTTTCAAAAGCTAATTTTCAAAAGATTGATGACATTAAATAAACTTACTGCTATTTTCATAAATCATGCTTATTAAAAACCAGAACATTTTCCATGCTTCTTCCAAAACAAAGTACCAGGGAAAAATGTATTCCTATTGTGCAAGTCTGAATGTTTTGCAATCTTGTCCTTGATTTAAATATTTTAATGTGAAAAAAATGGAAAATCATTGTATCTGGATGCTTCAGATCTAATATGTAATGCTAAAGTTCACAAAGTTGCACTGAAAATCCCAATAACAAACATTACATAACAAAAAATATATAACCTCTAATACCATATTTAACTTAAAATTAGAAAATTGCCATTTTTGACGGAGCATTAAAATTCAGTTAGTTCTCAAGTTTCTTGGTGTATTTACAAGTCCATGGAAAAAATTTTAAATACTACAATTTAAATGCTATGATTCTATGAAATACAAGAAGTATGATGTTAACTAAATGTTTACTTATAAGTCCACAAATAAATATGTTTTCTACTGTGATAATAATGCCACTTTGAAAATGCATTTTGATTATTTGTAATTATAATACACATTTTTATTTATTTTGTTATTTATTTTGATGGTTTAAAATGTTTTTATTCCATAACCTAGAATGTGTACAAAAATCAAATCAATTATTTATTGCATGCAATCCCAGAAGTAGTTTCATTTTCCTCCATAGAGTAATTATTCCTCTACTTTCTCTATCCACAAGGCCAAAACATGATCAAATGTCCTGTTTCCTTTGTCTGAGGGGATTCTGTTCTGGTGGAGAGATGATGGCATGGCTTCTCCAAATTTTCATCTAAGAGGTGCATTGCTGAAAATAATCAGACTCCCAATCAAAAATCTTGATGTCACAGAGAATTCATCAGTTAAAACGGCACCTGCTTTTCTTATCTTGGGAAAAGTAGTCTGCCTTTATCTCAGCCATGGATACTGATGCACAGAGTTACTGTACTTGCTTATAGATTTGTGCCTTTTAACACGTCTCTTAAACTCTTGACAACTGCTTCCTTGTGTATTTATCCTGATTTTCAGGATTGCTCACTGATGTCTGCTAAATTCAGTATCAGCAATAGATGTTTCCTTTTATCAGCATGTTTGACAAATTGTTTCACTTTTTTTGCTCAGAGAGTGAGGCATGAAAAAGATTTTGCTTTCCACTGATCGAAGTAGAAAATAAAGGATATGCATGCAGGACACTCATTTGGATGTGCAAAACTGGAGGCTATGTGAACAAATTTGTCCCAGTTTTGTATCATAGCTTTTTTCCTCTTGGTTTTGTTCTGAAATAAATAGAAAAGGAGGATCCATTCACAAGAAGTAGGGCAAAAGACTAAAAATCATTCAAGGAATTACAGATACCAGACATGAAAGGTGTTTGTCTTCTGCACAGGTTCCACAGTCCTGAGGGAAGACATAATAGCTTTATATTCCACATATGCCTAGGTCTCAGGCTCCCCTGGGGGTCAAAATGGCTTATTCCATCTATTAGTAAAAGGAATAGAGGCAGAAATGCTCTTGCTTAAATTGCTTTGGGTGCAAGTGTCTTACACATTTGCAGGTTCTCTGCAACACAGATCCGTTGGCCAGTCTTCTGGCAGTCATCTGAAGTGTCTTGGATGAAACACTTTCTAGTAGAGAAAATTTGTGATTGGCATAAAAAGGTACAAAGGAAGGAATACAAAAACTAAATATGTTTAAATACATATAATTTTTTTTTGCCCAATGCAAACAACTGTGACAACAGAACAGAACAACAACAAAAGGCACCAGACTTCATTCATATGCATGCTTTAAACCATGACTCCTCAGTGTTTTAATGAGTGCTATGGAAATCCTCTACCTCTGTTTTCAGCTAAATAATTGTGCAGTTACTGTGCTAGGTCCCATTCATAAGATCTCACAGTAAGTTCTTTCAAAATAAAAATGGAAAGGTGGTGAGTGGTTTCTGCTCTGTCATCACCTTCTCCTTGATGAAACCAGATTGTGTTGATAAAAGCAGAAGCTGAAGAGGCTGTAGATTGAATTCCAAAATTAGATACTGGATCAGCGTGAATATTTGGTTCTTTGCTCATCAGTCTTGCATAGGATCACTTAAACCACAAGATGGTTCTTCCTCCAGAGAGCTGTTCTCCAGAAGATTTTTCTGGTTCTTTTGGGAAAGGAGAACAGCTTCTTCAATGGTTTCCCATTTTGTCTCCCTCTTCCCTGGAAATGCGGGTCTTTGAGAAGAGGCTGGAAAGGGTGTCTCATTGAAATTCATTAGAATAGATTCTATGTAAAAGAGATGTAAAAATATTCTGTTTCCAGGAGTTTCTGAGGTGAGACTGAAGTGCTTCAAAATACCTACACTGATAAATGAAGATGTATTTATTGGAATAATGTTATATTGCTAGGCTGAGTTTTAGCATTCCTCATTGTGTTTACATAAAAGGAAAAACTTTAGAAAAGGATCAACCCTGTTTCTGGACCTCATGGTCCAGTGTTTACTTTCTTCTACCTCCATCTGATGTTCTGCTGAGTACTGCCATAGCAACCACTCTAGCAACTGGTTTTCATAATATTAATCACATTTTCCTTCCCTCTACATATTTATAGGGCTTTGGACCAGAAAAAAAGTAAGAAAATCCTTAAAAATTAGGAAAATGGAAAAAAGGAAAAATAACCTGTTCATTAGAGGAACTGCAAATCTAGACTCTTCTTGGAATCTTTCACCTAATCTTAGCCTGTTTGTAGATGATATGCTGCAAACAAAATAGACAAATTCAATCTCATGTACCTTTAATTTACCGTCATGAAGAAAAAGCCTTGGTGAAGAATTTCTGGGATTGAACTTCATACTTGCCACATCCTGTCTGCATTCATTAAATGCCCCTACTGCCCTCTCTAGGCTAACATGTCTGTTGGCAGAACCATGTGATTGAGTCACTGAGAGGAGTTTCGTAATCACCTCTAGATAGAGCTCCGAGAAGCAGTTCTTCTGTGGAAGGGTGTGAGATGTGAGTCCCAGTGAGAACCCTCAGCTGTTGACTGATACCCCTGAACATCTACAGAACTTGTCTTGTGCTGAACCCATGTCAGTAGCTATTGCTGCCTGCCACAGGAAAAACTGTTTGTCTGGCTGTTACCAGCCTCTTTTCAGCTTTCTTGCGCTCTAGAACAGTTATTTACATTTTGAACAAAAGATAATTATCTGTTAGATAATTAAGAGTTGAATTACTAAATTAATCTGAAAAAAGAATTCTGTATTTTACAGGGGTTTCTTTACCTATTTAGAATCATTTAGGTTGGAAAACACCTGTACAGCCATCCAGTCCAACCGTTAACCCAGCACTCCTGCATTTACCACTAAATCGTGTTCTTATGCTCTGTATCTAAATGTCTGTTTAAACATCTTCAGGATGGTGATTGCATCACTTCCCTAGACAGCCTGCTCCAGGGCTTAATATCACCTTTTCCAGGAACAAAATTTTCCTACTATCCATAGAAACCTCACCTGGCAAAACCTGAGGCCTTTTTCTCTTGTCCTATCAATTGTGACTTGGGAGAAGAGACCAAGCCCCAGCTTGCTATGACCTCCTTTTTACATTGCAGTGGTGGCTCTCCCTTTGTCAGGGTGCCTCAGAGACTAAGTTTGCATCATGAGCCAACACTGAAATCTGTGTTACTCCAAATCCAGCTTTAGCAATACCTGAGCTGTTGACACACAGTGCCCAAAGGCAGCACAGACTTGGCTATCTGGGCTGCTCTACGTGTAGTGCACCATGCATTCATTGCCAAACAACCCAAATTGACTGTCAAATCACTTCTAAAATACTGATGTCAGTACAAAACTAGCATCCTTACTTGCTCTTGACATTCATGGGGTCAGCACGAACTACTCACCTCTTTGTTATGATAGGTTTTATGTTGAAATAAACATGGAATAAACTAGATTAGGCTAGATTAGACTAGAATAGTTCAGTTGGAGGGGATTTACAGTGCTCATCCAGCTCAAGTGCCTGACCATTTCACAGCTAACCAATTGTTAAAACTTGTTACTAATGGCATTGTTGAAATGCCTCTGAAACACTGACAGCCTTGAGACATCCACCACCTCTCTAGGAAGTTACAGTGCTTGACCACACTGTCATAAAGAAATGCATCCTAATGTCCAGTCTGAACATCTTCTGGTGCAGTTTCGAACTGTTCCCCTGTGTCCTTTCAGCAGATCCCAGAGATAAGAGCATAATTATATATTGGGATTTGAAATAATCTGATGATTATATGGCTTGGATATGGAGCTGATACATTTCAGAGTGTTTGTTATAGCAGCTGGTAAAGAAATCACATTCAGCTTAATCACAGAAATAAATCAATAAATGTGCTATTTTTGGAAACAGACAATGTGCTTGTATTAACTTCCTTTCCTCCACAGAGCACAGGCTGACAGGAAACAGAGTCTGTTTACTGCAAGGATAAATACTCACCCTTCATTTTCAGTGTTGCATCTACTTTGCTACTGATTCATCTGAAGTCTTTATGAATACTATTTGGATGGCTCTTTCCCATATTTCTTCAACTTTTTAAAATCATACATTTGAAAGAAAAACAGATAATGCTGTATTTTTCATATTTTTGTAAATATATTTGAAATGGCAAGATTTCTTCACTGCAGCCATATGGGGGTCATAGAATGGTTTGGGTTGGAAGGGACCTTAAAGGTTATCCAGGCCCAAGCACCCTTCCATGGACTGGGAGAAGTGACATCTAAATAGTGCCTTTGAACATGTGATATCAGAAAGTGGCCAGAGGCAGGTCTGTTTAGCCTGCTGGTGGTGTGTGAGGAGAAGTGAGATAATAAAAAAATCCCCTCCTTCCTCTTCCTGTGGTTTGCCCCTCAGGAAAGCATGCAACTCATACACTCTTACACTCCCGGCAGTCCTGCTCTGGCTGACTAACCTTGAGTCCTCATCCTCACAATTTGGCTCAGACAATTTCACTTTGCTGGTACAGTTTACATAATACAATCTGCAGGGATTCAGCTAGACATTCTCATACCTTAAAAAAATAGAATGAATAAGCTGCAAAACAAAATATTTGAGGATTTTGGTGTAATGTGCTAAGTAGAAAATCTATAGGGAGGCATATAAAACTGTTCGATCTAAAAAGAAACCTGAAGAAACTGCAAGTAAGAAACATCATTAGGAAATGAAAGAAGTTTCTAGGATTGGTAGAAAAGGCTAATGAACACCAACCCATGGCTGCTTTTCTCTAAGGTTAATATCCACTGGAAAGAAGATCTGGACAATCAGATTTAAATCTTTGATGATACTTTTAGTGTTAGCCTTCAAGGAAAGTCAAATGTTCTCCACAGTGCCTTTGCTGAGTCCTAGCTGCAGTAGCACAGGCCTTTGGTTTAGTTCTGTACGTGTTTATTTTATTACCCACGCCTTTGCCAGAAACCACACAAGCCCTCTATTCACCAAGCCAAATGAATTCAATACCTCCTATGAAGATTTTATAGCTTTTTCAAGTGTGGTTTCTTTAGAATGAACCAATGTGTTTGCTTAGTGGTTGGAGCAGCTGTAATAACATTGTATTCACTGTGCAACCTAATTTAATTTGCTTAGTAAATGTGAGCTGATTTAAAGATAGGTGGGTCAAAATTTTCCAGGAAAGATTTCTTGTAAAAGTCATGGAGATTTTTTTGAAAAGTAACTGCCTCTTTCTTCAATTTTCAGTTAACAATAATCTTTCCTGTTTCATTAGGAGAAGAAAAGAGAGCAAATTAAAATTATTTAGATGAGTCAGGGAAAAGAAGTATGATAGATAAGAGACATAAATTATCAAAATTGATTGGGAGGGAAAAGACTTGAAAACAACTCACTGCTTTTCCACTGATCCTTTTATAATTTTACCCCTTTAAAGGTATTTTTATTATTTACATCCTTAATTCATGTAAATATTTCAACTTTTACTTCTGTGTAGACAAAATGAGAGATTTTAAGAATGATCATCCTTCTGGAGAGAGGATGAGCAGCAGTGATGCTGGAAAATATGCTCTAGGTAAGAAGGTATCTGCTACATGTATTTAATACCTTGTCTGCAGATTTAGGTCCTCAGACTTAAGATACCTCTGTGACAGCTGATGTTTTCATCTGGTGTGGTTTGGGGGATATCTCTGTGTTGTCTTTTTTCTCTCTTCTTCTCTGTTCACAGATCTTTATCTGAACAGTTTATTTCAGGGCTAGTTTGTGCCTTGTACTATGTGAAAGAATGCATAATAAATATTTTGTGGATCTTCTAGAGATTGTTACCTCTAAAACTGCAGGAGCCATAATTTGATGAACCATGCCTGTGCTTTATGTTTAACCCTGGCTTGAGTGTAGATCTCACCTTGCCTATGAAATTAGCAGACTTGGGGAGGCTGGAGAGATGGCAGAGCAATCTTTGTCTGCCTTTAGCTTTGGTCAGTGGAGGCATCCTCTAAATTAGTGTCCAGAGATTGGAGTAAATCACAGGTCTGGACTTGAGTATAATGATGCTTTGATGAATGGCACATGGCAGTGGCTTTCCTTGACAGCTTCAGCTTTGTGCTCCCTTTAGGCAAGGAGATTAAGAACACCTCTCAGAACTGTACCACTGGGCTAGCAGCAGAGGGAACACTAATGTAGGTTATGTACAAAGAATCTGTCAAAAAGAGGTAATAGAAAATCTGCACTGGATTTGCTGCAACAAGGATTGCTGCCTTGGTCATAGTGAACCCAAAGTCACCTTGATGGAGGTTGTGTGGGGTGGAAGGAGAAGCAGAAGAGACTCAAAGGGCTACAGATCAGCCAAGTTTAGCTTGCCCATGTACAGCTACCACTCACAGAACATCTCTGCAGTATGTTGCCTGAATTCTCCTCAAAGTTTTATAAGTACACACACACACACACACACACACATGTGTATGTGCTTTTGTGTGTGCATCTAAAAAGATTCTGTGCTATTTTGCTGGGCCAGCTCTCCAGCATAGTCTTCTCTCTGTTCATCCTACCACTAGACCAATGTGCTTCACATCTGTTTTGGAGGAGCAATAGCAGTCTCCTACTTTATAATTTCTTCCCATTTTATAATTGTGGTGTGGTGGCTGCTTACAAGTCACTGTTATGATGCCTCTTGTGAAATAGTTGCAGCAGCTGCAGCTCTGATTCACATTTTTATGAAAATCATCTGAATGGTCTTGTCAGACATAAATTACCCTGTCAGGCACAAAATTAAATGGAAACAAATAAAGCTGGCATAAAAATTCAAAGGAAATAGTCCACAAAATATTTTGCCAATAAACCTCACTGAAAACTGCAGCACCAGCATCTGTGAACCTGATGTTCAATGGACTTTGAGAGAGAAGGAATGATGCTCAAACTGCTGGTGTCAGTAAATTTTGTGGTACTGAAAAACATTCCCAGGCACTAGATCTCAATCCTCTTTCCTGCTGAATTGCTGAAATGGCTCTTGCGTGTCTTCATTTCACATCAAGCCTCTGGATGGTTCCCAGGCACTATTCAGGACGCATCATCTGTCGGGGACAATTCCCAAATAACCTGTTTGGAAGTAGACAAACTACCTGAGAGATTAAGAGCATACAGTAGCTCGAGTGTGAGCTGTTTCACGTCTCTTGGACACCATGTCTATGAATGGTGCCAACTGTATTCCATCTCCTGCTGGAGACATAGCCTTAGGCTTTAGGCTCCATCTTATATGCTTCAGTCTTGCCTCAGTCCTATGATTTCTTTTTGATCTGGTCATATCACTTATATCTACAGCCAGAGACCAGTCCCCGGCACTGATTAAAGTGTTAGCTGGCTACAGTCATGTCACCTCCGGTCTGTCAGGCATTTTTGCAGGTGGTACTCTATCCTGTGAGCTTCAGAATGCCAGACTGAGTGGTAATAAAATTAGTCTTGTAACAGATCTAGGAGATGACTCACATGCCAGAAAGAATAGGGCAACCAGTTTATGAAACATTTTCTGGGGGGGTTTTCAGTTTCTGATGAAAAATAAAAATTGCATAAATAGCATATATTTTCAGGAAGTTTATTTTCCAAAGAATTTCTCAGAATTAGTTATTTTTGGCCAAGTGCCAAAAAGGTACATGTCCACTGAAATCCTGTGTCACTTTCTACCAGCTTGTGGGAAGCTGTGGTGAAGGGTGGCTGCATTATATGGGATTTCACTGGACTGTTGCTCTGAAAGGGTATAAACAGGCTGACTGCTCCAAGTCTAGAAAGCCCAGCAGAAACTTTGATTGTCACAGCTTTAAGCACAATGCCAATTGATTTTTGTCTGAAAGAACTTGACATTTTTCACAGAAGAGATTCTGGTCCCCTTGGTCCCTGGTTTCACAGTAACTGAAGTGGCAGGCCAGTAAAGCTCAGTGGAAGAATTAAGGTTCGGGATTTCTGCTGTAAACTTAGACAGAAACAGCTCCAAATAAACATTTTCTGCCCTCTTCTAAGTGACAATTTGATTAATGCTCTTGCAGAAATGGTGTGCATCCATCTTTAGCCTCTCCAGCTGCTGAAGCATTTGCTTAGGGGGTAACAAGTCACCTGGGTCAGAGATCTATGGCTAGAGTTGGACCTCTCTGGTAAATCAAAGGACTGGAGAAATGATGTTGGATTTGGCTCCTAAATTATTCAGATGACTGTCTATATGGATGTTGAAATAAAACCAGATGAAAGATGAGCTCTAGGGAAGATTAGAAAAAAGGTAATCTAGGGCTTTGTGGAGCCTGAGGTTTGGCAGAGAGATCTGCAGTCAGTGGCTTGTCAAGATGCCTTGGACATGCTTAAAGTTGGTTGCTGTTTTGACTGAAGACCAAGTGACACCCTGATGGAATACTTTAGTGTTAAATCTGCCTTGTGGAAAAGGATGTCATGGAGTGTAGTTGGACAAACAGCAGACATTGAACAGGACCTCCTAACGGCATTAGATTGCAGTGGCACCATGAAGCAAACCCACCCAAACAGACTGAGATAATTGAAAGGATATGCTCTTAAAAAAAAACCCTGAAAAACCAAGCCACAAAAACATGTTATGAAACAGTGGAATATTTAGGGGAAAAAGAGGCTTTTGCAATTATTACAGGGTTCTAAGGCTGGACCTATGACTTTTATCTAACATTCAGATTTATTTTCCTTACCATCTCCCAAAATGAAGGCTACTAAAACTTGAATATGCTGTCAGAGCACCCTGAAGGGAAAAGAACTGAGTAAAACCCAGCTGCATGACAGATGACCATCTGGGAAGAAAGTGGGGTGATATAGACAGGAAAGCAGGGTTGGGTATGTTACGCTTATCCACATGAGTGTGGCAAGCCATTAAAGGTGCAAAGAGGAAACACTGACTCTCGCTGTGCTATTTAAAAAAACAGGACTGAAACGACTCTCTTCTTATCTAAAATTATCTTTTAAAACAGGGAAGATACATGCAGATTGCTTGATTTCTTGAGAAAAGTCTCTGCACTCTACTGACTCCTGAAACATATCCAAATGCAAATTTGTGCAGGACAAAATTATGTCAGGAATAAACTTATTAATTTAACAGTATAAAGCATTAATTCTCTGCTGCTGGTCATTTTACTTCCCTGAAGACAAGTATTTCCCACAGTCATTTCAGGATTTTTCTCCTCAACACTACAAGCTGACAAATGTTCCAGTCCTGATCTTTCGAAGCTCTTCAGGATGTGCTTAACATTAAAGGAGCAATTCCTCACGGTAGGGTCCTACAGCCTCCTCTCACACAACAGGGAAACTGTTATCCTATGGCTCCTTATAGAAAACCCCAACAAAAACCAACATTATAAATTTATGTTAATATTTATGTTGCTTCTTACTGGCCAGCAGTAAAAGCTGTGACTTTTGGATTTTATTAAAATAGTTTTTGCAGGCAATGATGGATTAAATTTTGTTCTTCCACCTCCTGTTTCACAATGATATGTCAGAAATAACTTCCTCAGAATTTACTGAGTCAGTCCAGTTTTGAAAGAGTAACATTAGATCCATTCCTTCATAATTGTTTCAATTAGTTTGTTTGGTATTAAGCCTTATCAGTCTGTTCATTTAGTATTCACTTTCTAAACTAACCTCAAATTTATTCCCTAACGTAGGATTTTGTATTTCACACTTCCACATTTCAAACTGTTCTCATGTCCCACATTATTATGCTGTTTCTCTCCAGGTAGCTCAGGAATAGACTGATTTCTCAAAGTAAATTTCAAGGGTTGGTTCTAGGTAATCCGTGAATTTGCAAAGTTTATAAGCTATTTTCCATGTACCACTTGTTCCCACAGTCCATTCCTCTGTGCTGGCAAAATTATTGTCCCCTTCTAACCCTTCACTGGGGCAGAAACACCATGCCAGGGTCCCACAGGGGCTATCAAAGGGACTGAGTCACAATGATGTAGCAAAATAACAGCAGAGGAAAGAGGAAGAACACCCTGACACAGCATTCCAGAAACTATTTCTAGCAAATAGCTGAGGCACTTCTTTCTTGAAAGGAAAGATAACCCAGCATAAGCCTTGGAGGAAGATAAGAAGAGCAGGTGCCTTTTCACAGCTGTGACCATGAACAGTGACTGAAACACTGCATGGAAATCAATCATTTAGACACTTCAGGGAAGGAAATCAGATCTAGGAAAAAATGTTACGTCTCCACTAGTGCAAATACAATGCTTTGTGCTCACTTAGAATATTCAACTGAAGGGTTAAGGTTGTGCAGTGCTATGAAACAGTGGTACAGCACCATTCTAAAGCAATTTAAACTCATCCCAAGTAATTGAATTCAACACTATGTGCATTATGTCCCATGGCTTTCCCTCTCTAGCTGGGAAGGCATAAATCTGACATCAGCTTTGGTTTTAGTATAATTCACTGTGACCAAAATCCCTTTGCATCATTCCACTTTACACAAGGTACTAGAAGAAAATGAAGTTCTCTGAAGCACATTTTTTCCTGGATAGAGAAACCAGATTAAACTGCTGGGATCACAGAATACAGAGCTTGGTCTGTATGCTGTTAAAAGTGGGAAATTTTTTCTTCTCTTCTGTGCAGAACATTGCCTTTTCCCTGTCCCTAACCTTTCTAGCTCTTGTCCTGGGAAGTTTTGATCACGATGGCATTATGGTCCCAGGCTGGTGCTTCTGCTGTGTACCGGGATATGGTCCAGGGCTGTCTTCCTAGCTTGGATCTTTGCAAAAATTCCCTTAAACTACTATGGAGAGCAGTCATCAACTGTGTATGTCATTAACTCCATGACACAACACAGAGGATGCACCAAGTCTCCTTTCCTTTACAGTGTCCAGTTTGAAAACTTCCTTGGGTGTAAACAAGTTCACCACCAAGCCCCACAGTTATTGTAATTTAGCTGTGAGAGTGGGGCTGAAGGGCAAGGCCATGGAGCCAGCTGAGATGCAAATACAGGTAAGTCTATACTGAAGGAATTAGACCTGATAATTTATTTCTCTTTATCTCACTTTAACTTTCATTGAGTAAGGTCTGAGTCTCATTTTTCCATTTCTGTTTAGTGTTACCATTGTGGTAATGCTGAAGAATTCCTGCAATGAATCAGGGTTCATTTTGAAAAATGCTCTAAAAACAGTGTAACAGCCCAGAGAAAGAAGGTGACTTCAGGAGTTCTCCTGTGTTCTTGGGTGTCACAGAAGTGCAATTTGTCCTAGAAAACCTATAATTTAATACTACCAACAGCTAAAAACCAATAGCTACCTATTTTTACGTGGTGACTCCTCTTACCATGTGCAACCCTTTTTTTCCAGTTCATCTTTTGACCAGACTCACTTGTGGGGACCAGTGGGACCCTTTCACCATCTGACATCTAGTGGCAGTGCTGTGCAGTAGGGACGAGGTCAAAAAGAAAGCCAGGGATGTCACACCAGGGAAAATTCTAGCCCTTCATGATCTCATTTAATTGATCATTTAATTTTCTGATAACCAACTTACCATATTAAATTTGCAGTCTTCTTAATGTAATGCTATGCATTTAGTGGTGCAGTGACAAGTGTGTGTTTCTCACTAAAGCAGATGAAACATTTTGCATTTGAGCTTGCATTGTGCCCTTTTATAATACAGTCTTCCTTTAATTCTAAGTACTTGGTATTTATGGAAAAAAATCTTAGAGACATCACAAAGTCCTTGCTGAGCTTATAACAGCAGTAAAAGGCTTGAAATAGAAAATGAAGGCAACATTGACAAAAATTAAAAAGTCAAAGGTCCTTTTAAATAATCCAAATGATGCCTACTCATTTCCAAAGCCAGAAATTCCACAACTCACCACCTGTGTGTTCATGTATTCCTTACCCATTTAGGCTCTCCTGAAAAGAGCTGGGACTTTGCAATGTCAGGAACACCACACCACGGTCTCTGAGTCCTTCATGCTCATAGTGCTGTAGCCCACATTTCTGGCCACCTGAAAAGCTAGGAACGCCTGCATGTCCTTAAGATTTCTTGTCATGCTGCTGCAGACATCTTCATAAACGTATGCCGTCTCTTTTGGATATAATACGCGTGAAAGAAATCCTAAAAAAACAGAAAAATTCAAGCAAATTTTGCTCAATGACCTGTTAATGTTTTGCTTGTCAAAAATTGATTATTTTCCAATACAAAGTTTGCAATTTTTAATGTAGGAAATTATTACTAAAATAATCTACATGAACATATGATTATTAGAAAAGTCTGGCAAAGCAAGCTGAGGTATTAGTTTATTAGTATGAAGACAGTATGGTATAATTATACTGAAATCTTAGATCTTGTGTTGATTGAGGTTTGATTCAGAACGAAAGGAAATTATAATTTTGGTATTTTCTGGGATATCAAACATTCAAGTTTTGGTGATTTTACGGTATTTGCATCAGCTTTCTCTAAGGCAAATAGAAATATGGCAAAGAAATCTAAACAACAACTCCACTGCAGTATATAAAGTGTATATTATTTTGTAGATGGTTAGTGCTCAGCTTTTCTATTTTGAATAAACAGATTGTTCTGTAACATCAGGTATGACTTGTACAGGCCTTTGTCTAGCATTAGCACCAGAAAAATGCTATTATTTCCACCATTTTTTTCAAGAGACAGAAGTAAAATTACTACTGTACATGGAGATAAACATACACTAAGTGTATGTGGTAATGAAGCAAGACCTGTGTCTCTTTGTCAGATACCACACACTGCTGGTAATTCCAGCTGCTAGCCAAGGACTATGGCACCAGTGCTGGAGGAAGAAAATCGTATTTGGAGTGAGAGAAAGGATGGGAATCCCTCTGTCTTGCAAACCAGTGGCTCATACCTGTGCCATGTTACAGAGGTTCATACTCTGTTATCTTCAGTGTGGCAAAAAAAGCCCCAGCAGCACTTTATTTCTCTTACAGTGTCAGCCCAGCCTTGGTGATCAACAGTAGGTGCAGAGACCAAGGTTTTAGGTAGTCCATGCCTTACTGAGAATGGTTCCTGGCCCCATGCTGAAGGAGGAAAAGGAGCTCATAATTTTCCTTCAGGAGATAACCATATGCCTTTTTTTGCTAGGTGTTGCAGAAAAACTTTCCCTGAGATCTATATCCATCTTTTCCTTAAGTCTCTGCTGTCGGCCACACACAAGGAAAGCACTCAGTGGCTGACTTGGACTGACTTCTGGTGCTAAAACACTTGCCTTTGGCCACATAGTTTGAACGTGCCCAAAGGACCATTCACTGCTCTGAACTCAGATGTCTCCATTAGGCATTTGGACAGCTCTTACCAGGATTTTGGTTTTTGTGGCCACAAAGTGCTCCACAAACTAAAAACAAGCTAGGCAAGTGAATATAATGAAGAAATTGGCTTCAAAATCATCCTCGTGTTAAAGTCCGTAATTCATTTGTCCTTTCCCTCGATAGATGCTCTAAGAGATGAGATATTTATTCCTGCCTGTTGCCAGTATGTTCTCTAAGCTCAGAATAATATTTTTTTTCACAAGCATTTCATTTCACCCTCACTTTAAACCTTTAAGAATGACATAATGATGGTCAAATTTGTCCCAAATTGCAGAGACTTTACCTGATAGTTAAGCATCTTTAAAGGCTCGGATCCAGTCAGGAGGACACCAGACACAAGGATACATGTGGAGATCACATACTTACATACCTAGAACTTGGCCTTCACAGTGTAACCAAATTCTTACAGAAAGGCTATGTCTGCAAAAATATCTCACAGTATATTCAGGAATGAAAGGAAGACCTCTGTATTTCCCATTATACAATTTGCATTTTGTGTAGAACCCTGCCTTTTGGTATCACTGATTCCCAAAACGATGGCCTCCAATAATCTGTACCTGAAAATGATCTTTGCAAAACCAGAAGCAGAAGCAGAAAGATTTGCAAGGTGGGGGTGAAGCTCTGGGAAGGAGAGTCAAGGGGACTGCAAGGGGAAGGAACATGATGGGGTCCATTCTCATTTACACACAGATCACTTTAAACGCACTGCTGTGAATGCACATTTCTTCAGCCAAGTGCTTGAGGAGTGGCCATGCTTTGTGTGAACTTTGCTGGGACAGTGCATTTCCATGCTCTTAATGAGCACAGATGTCCCATTAGGGCTATGACTGCACAAAGGATTTCAAAAGTAGTGTTACTTAAATACATGTTGGAATTTTGGCATGAGCTTGAAGGCTTTGCTGAATCAGCGCCTTCTTCTCTAATTAAATCCTGTCCTCCAGCTCACAATGTGCACAGGCTGCACTGTGTTCCTGGAAATGAGGGAAGAGTTTTATCACTTAGAAATCAAAAAGACATCTTTACTAGTAGTCATTCTCCTTCCATACTCTGTTCGTCTCCATAAACAAACAGCTGTTGACTTGCGGAATTTTACTCCAGAACACACCTGTACCTCTTTGGTCCCCTCCTGAGATCAGTGTAAACTTTCCTTATTTCCTTACACCAAGTATATTTGTTTTACGCTAAAAGCCTGGTCTGTTCACAGTAATCCTGTTTACAGTAGTGTGAAGTGATAAATGTGCTGTTCAGCTGCTTGGGAAATTATAACCAAACTTGAAATTGCATCATGATTTAAAGAGTTCATATATTTACTGTAAATCATGTCCTGTATAATCTTTGGTGAAAATCAAAAGTGGTAGTTATAAAAGTAATGGTATAGCCTGAAACATAGCTAAAGGTAAATAAATGCATCTATATTTGTATTATATGCATACACACACATTCGAAAAATGCTTTTCCTTGTTTTTTGTAAACTATATATTTTTCATCTTTATTACCAAGTTGTTCTTTTTTACAATGACATTTCCATATGTCTCTAAGTATTTATTTAATGAAAATACCTGCATTTTTAAGTATCAATTTTTCATCCTAACCACTGTAACCCTTTCAGTTTAGGGCAAAACAGCTTTTACCAGCTCCTATAATAGTTTCTGATAATTTAGGGGACTCAGCCCTTCAGAACATAGTTTCTAGTACCCTCTTGGTGCTTTTCTTTATTTTTTTTTTTTTTTGGTGACTTCGAATCACCACCAACATGGCAAACACACAGCTCAGCTTATTCCGTTTAAATAACCCTATGAATAGATTTAGCAAAGCAATTTTTGTTTTTAAATCTGAATGTTTCTCCTCACATACTTTTCTCTCTATAAAATACCTTTATGCAAACTTTTATTTAGAAAATTCTGAGCCGTGAAACTGAAATGAAACATCGGAGGAGCTGAGCTGCCGGGAGCCAACCTGGAGCAGATGCTGGGGCCGCTGTGAGCGCGGGGTGCCAGCTGTGACTGCGGAGTGCCAGCTGTGAGCGCTAGGTGTGACTGAGCTAGCCAGATGTGACTGCGGAGTGCCAGCTGTGACTGCGGAGTGCCAGCGGTGACCGCGCGGTGGCAGCGGTGACCCAGGGTGACAGTTGTGACCTTGGGGCAGCAGTGCTGAGCCCCCACGCCCTGACCCGGGGACCCCGAAGCAGGGGCAGTGGGCAGTGCTGGCAGGTTCCTGGGGGCTGTGTCCACGGGAATTGCTGGGCTTGGCAAGGTGAAGCTCTTAACTCCAATCTGTTGCAAGAAGCAGCATTTTCTTTGGGAGCCTGTGCTAACCTCCCACAGCAAATGCTCCAAAAGTAATCACCACCTTCATCAGTCCAAGGTCAAACAGACAGTATCCAGAGGCTGAGTTACCCACACCAGACCCAGACCTAGTCTTTAGGAGCCTACGTTGGATTTTTATCTGATAGTTTGGAACCTTGTGCTGCTCGTTATTGTGGAGGTTGTATGGCCCTTGGTTCCACCAGCAGCATTTATTCCTATCACACAGAGAAGGCATTTCCACACCTTCACTGCTCCTTCAGCTCCTGCAGGCTGCAGAGCCCCACAGAACCTGCACAGACCCACATGCACCCATATGGGGACAAAGTACTTTAAGGAGCACACAAACACACACATGGTTCTATGCCCACTAACTTTTCTGAAGTCAGCAAGATACAGAGCTTACAGACCATAAAAACACATGAAGCCTGGGATGTCTGAGGAAAAAATCCAACAGACATCCCTTATCCCAAGTTGATTTAATCAATGAGCGCAGACAGATCATGAAAAAGTGTGATTTACAGCCAGAACCACAGAACCCACATCTCAAACCTCTAGATCCTGTCTGCAAAGAACATGTGCAAGGTACACTCAGTAAGATCACTGAGATGGCTCTCACTAAAAGGGTTCACCCTGCAAGGCTCTCTGCCTGGGTGTGTAAACCTCAGAAGAGTGCTCTCCCTGTTTTGGCCAGGCCCCTCATCTGTGCTGTGCCACTCATCAGTTCTTGTTGATGTCTTGTTTCAGCACCTGCAATGTCTGTACTGGGTTTCAGTTCTCTGCTTTGGGTGTGGCTCTGGCATGTCTGATGGATCACTGTTCAAAAAGGTTCAAACTTCATAAGCTGTTCAAAGAGCATGTTAGCTATCAGCACTTAAACACAGCCTTGCGCCTTCCTTTCCTGTTATTGGGATATCTGCATTTTGCAGCAAGGGGCGTGGAGTTAGGAGAGAGTGCAGGGAAGAATGGCGATGTACAGCCAGGCAATAACAAGTTCTTTCTTTATATGTTAGCTCCCATGCTTGTCTTTTTTCTTCCTGTAAGGTGCCAAACCCTTAAAAAAATTCAGTTTTCTCAGGGCTTCTGGTGTATCTGTCTGTCACCTGAGAGCACAGGGGAGAATTGCTCACTTGAAAGGGTAAGATGTGGCTTTTCAGCTCTGCTCTAGCAAGTATTTAATCATACATAGCTCCTGCCCCGCTCTGTTAGCTGAAACACTCCCATGCCAGTGTCAGGAGATTGGGTTCCTGTAGGCAAAGAAGTGAGCAGGGCTTTTCAGGACAATCTACCAGGAATGCTGTAGTTTGTGTTCCTCAGGAACACATTACATTAGAATGTATAATTTCCTTATTTCAGTTCAGGCTCATCATCTTAGGACCTTATTCATTTGAAAAACAGCCGTTGAAAACCATTAATTGGATGAGAAGCAAACGACCATTCTTCTTGGTGACAGCAAACGATGGGAAAGACAAATGCGGATTAGCTGTCTCCTTGGTTTTATAGTAATTTCTACCTTTCCTTGTCTGCCCTCTCAAACTCCTCTTGTCAACAGTAGGGGGAATACAATATCATAAAACTGAATGGGAATCTGCAGTGGAAAGCAAGAAGAATGTTTAGTAAAAACACTGAGAAAATTATTTCAGCTTTACCACATGGGATCCTGTTTTCTGTGTGTCCATCTGGTTCCACAGCAACTGGAGGTACTGGCCAATTTTTCCAAGCCAAACTGAAATTCCACAGTTCCTCCTGGTTTTGTGGAAAATAGCAGCTGGCTAGAGGAGAAAAACCCCTTTTGATGGGAAGACAGATTATTCATCCCTGGGCCAGGCTGTGGGGCTAGTGGCTGGTCACCCCACGGGTAACTGGTAATGCACAGGATTTCCCAGCTGGGTACCTAAATATAGTATGGGGACATGCATTATGAGGAGCTATAGGAGGCATAAGAGAGGGGGAGAGGTATTGGGAAGTCTCTGGGTCTGTGGGAGGATATGGTGAGCTGCAAGACATAATCCCATGTTGTCCAGAGATGGAAGGATAAGATCACCAGTAAGCACTCTTCTGTTCTGACACTCCTATTCTGGTTCCTACTCCTCCAATGAAATGACAATCAGAGAGGGAAAACTGACTGACCAAGCTGTTACCACTAATCAGAAGTCAAGTCTTTCTGTGTTTGGAATGACCTTTTAGGCCTTCTTTGCTAAAAACAGAAAAGCAATACTGTTTGCTTTATTTATTTTCACAGGTGACCTGTGAACATGAGCCTCTCACTGGTTTAACAGAATGCCAGAGCTGCCAGTCAGAAAACTTCATTAACTACATTCCACTGTTAAAGATTAACTTGCCTTAAGACCAGGGATTTTTATAAATTATGAAACAATGTTTCACCTAAGAAAAGAAGGAGCACAGGATAATATGATGTTTGTTTATATATTTGAAGATAGTGGAACTTGCCTAGTTATTGCAAAGAACTGAATAATCTCCTCTATGACTCAATGATTAAACATATCTTGAAGTTAAAATTACGATCATATTACACACTGAACAGACAGTGTGTTAAAGAGTAATCTTGCCCCTGAGTATAAACACCTGGGTGTAACTTGGCAGCTGCTGTGACTGTGCTGTTAAACTGTGCTTTCTACTACACAGCCATCAATTTAATTGAATACTGAAGAAGAGTTTAAGGAACCTGAAAAGACAGAAACAGCTAAGGAATTGTCTCTGTCCCACCTGCCTCCAGCATGTTCTGCTCTTTTTGTGTGGGATATCACAAGTGCATGCAGGTGCCTTCAGACAACTTTATCACTGGCTTGTGGTGATAAGCTGCTGTTGTAACTTGTCAAAAAAAGCAAACATCATAGAGAAGAAATGTAGGATGTCCCATTCTGAATAAAACCTGAGAGATAACCATCAAAGATACTGCTAATTCCACCCAGCCTTATCTGTCTGAAAGGCAGCTGCTCTAAGCTAGTTGGGTAGCCTTCTCCTGCAAAGAGGTGACTACCTGATAGCCATGCTCCTCCTTTCTCTGGAGGCTGAAGACACTGGTTTGCCCCAGCATAGTCTTTGAGTGAGATGAGATGAGATGAGATGATGAGTAATGTTGTGGAAAATTTCTTCCTCTTTTTTCAGTACAGGGATCTTCCCTAACTCATATATCTAGACAGAAGGCTAAAGCAGTCAGATGAATCTCCCTCAAATGTCTACCGTACCACCCCACTTTAGGCTTACATTTTCTTAGGGATCTAAATGGTGATGGTGTTGCCCATGATTAGACTTGTAGATTAGTGAAACATCACATTTGATCCTTTACTTTGATTTCCTGGTGGGAACAAAGCCAGTGGGTTTCTCACAGCAATACCAGCAACACAGTGGCACTGCTGCTGTTTACAGCAAGTCAGGTGGGCAAGGTTCATGATGGGGTCATTGCGTTGATATAAAAATACACAGCAAAAAGAAATATTTTACTAAATCATGGGACAGGTGTGCAAAACAGACAAATATGTGAGAACTAGAGAACAGCAGGACAAACCAGTACTGAGAACAGATTCCCAGATATCCCCAGCCATGCACACAGTATGGCCAACAATTTCACAATGTGTTCTGGGCCTGTTTCCAGAACTAAAAGTAAAAGAAATACCTGGAGATGATGTAACTGTGACTCTATAGATTTTGTCTGGTTTTGTGAAGAGTTTGCATGGCAACCGGCAATAAATGCCAGATGTATGTAAAGCACATATATCTTCGTATGTTTGTATCAGCAGAGCAAAGGTTGTGCTCCATGACATGGTAGTTGAATCTATTCTTGAACAGGGCAGGGCTGATGTGTGAAGGATGTAATTCATAGCTTCAGACAAAGTTGACACTGATGAAATGTTAATTGTTATGCTATAAAGATGGATCAGGGTGATTATCAGGTGAGATAATTTATTTAGACATTGGGACTTCAGGGTGATTTTGGTATCAAAGTTCTGTTGTGATGTGAAAGGGACAAGGCTGCAACAGCCAAAGAAGAGCAGGACAAGATGCAGGAAAATGCATCTTCTGCAGAATGCAGAAAAGCAAGTGGCTAATGAAAGCTTGTATCTTGCAGATGCAGAGAAAAGAAGCTTGCTCTTTGGAGAGAAAAGAGGCAAAGTACAAATATTGTATGCTGGAGGGATAATAGAATATCAACCTGCAGTCTTTCACACCTCAGAAATGTAAAATGCCTTCAACAGATGAAGCAGAAAACAGGTGCCATCAACCTAAAACTCTTTATTGCCATAATATTAAAAAAAAGAATCCCCAAACCATCTGAAGAATAAAGTAATAAATTATTTTGTACAATTTCCACTAATGGGAAAAAGGCAATTTTGATCTAGTCTTTGAAAATAAAATTTGAGCTGACATGTTAACTTATTAAAATACGTGAAAAGCATTTTTGAAAACTAGTCCTGTTGCCTGTTCTGTAGAGCAGTGTACATACAAACAATTTCTGAGATCTCTGGCGTGGTAGTTATTGTCTTTCGCTGAATGTAAGAAAGGTTAATGATGCTAACAGTGAAACCAGCTGTTACTCTTCATTTCTCTGACAACTTTTTTAGCAATAGGGTCAAACTCCCACTGTTTTGGTCCATGAAAGAAATAGAACAACCCTGGAAATGAAAAAGTAAAGCATTATGTTATGGATACAAGAAACAACTTCATTCTGACAAATCCCCTTCGTACACAGAGGAGAGCACCTCTTCATTTCTGTCTTTTGCAGGATGCAGCAATAATGATCATCATAATTTCAGAACTTAAGATTTTTAGAACTAAACTGATTTTACTTGAAAGCTTTTTTCATTTACCTTTCTGTTGAAAAACAGCATCAACCCTCTGACTAATTCCTGGAAATTCATCAACTGTCAGTCTAGGATAACCCTTCTCCATGGACTGGCTGTTTTCATCAAACCTAAATCATACAAAGGGAGACATGCAATTTGCCAGAGTTGACTTCAATTCTGCACAGAGTTTAGCAGCTTTTCAAATATGCCCACCCATCTTCAATTTAGTTGGTTTCACTGGGGTTGCAAGAAAAAGTTGTGTCATTTACTTGCACAAATGGCTGCAAGATGCTGGCCATTGTGTTTTCCATGAGGTTGTTTCTTGTTTGCTGATAAAGGTAAACACTTCTGAAGAAGCATCCTAAGTAAGAAAAATGGGAGGAAGACCCGTGTTTTTGACTCCAGGGATGGGATTTCCCTCCTCTGATGATAACAGTGTGACAGTGCATGGAAACTGGACAGATTCATTCCTGCTATAGCACGTATTTATAGCACGAATTTTGATCCTCTAAAACTTTGATAAGATAGTGTACATAGTGCTCTACTAGCTGGACAGATTTAGATGGAGGCAAGGAAGCTGGTTTATTTCTAATACATCAAGTTTTTCCTACGTAAGCCAGGACAATTTTTATGAGATAGGGCTAAATTAAGGGGACTTGAAAGGAGAACCTGAAATGTTCTTCCAGATTTGAGGAACCCTCTCAGGGGAAAAAAAAAAACAAAACAAAAAAACAAAGCAAGCAAACAAAGCCTTCGTTTCACTTCTCCTTGGATACAAGAAATATTTTTCACAGGCATCTGAGGCTGGGAGAATGAGTTACTAGGTAAGAAATGCGTGTTGCGGTTTACTTGCATGCTGTTGTCTTGTGACCAAGGCAGTAAAAAAACAATGCAAGATATGGCAAATACTCTACCCAAATTAATCAAAACCAAAAAACAGGAAACCACAGGAATCTCAAAATCCAGATGACACTGTATGTATCACTGAGGAACCCCACAGTTAGTCACAATAAAATCTGTGTGAACCATGCTTGCCCTGGTTGCCTGAGGAAGACCTTTGCAGCCACTGTGCTTGCACACAGAAGGAATCTTTCAGCTTCCCAAAGCTGACTTATTTCTTCCCCTGCCTGCTCTTTGGGTATCAAGACTCACTCATGCCAGTTTGGGAATAGGATTTGGAGGGAACCTACAGTTACCTAAAAGGTCCGCTTTCTCTTTTATCACATGCTCACTTTATTTTCATTCAGATTATATTGGAGTTATTAATAGGAAAACATTTGTCAATTCTTCTTACCTCCAGTACTTGTCACCAATGAAAAAGTCTGTCCTCCCTGTATTTTTATTACAAACAGCTGCATCAACTTTCTTGACACCTTTAGGGAAGCCCAGCGTGTTGATGTTCTTTGGATAACTAAGCAACACCTGATATCCACTGAGAACCCAGAATTTGTTGCCTGTTAAGACAAATTAAAATATTTAGTTTTGCCAGTGATTTTCAGACAGTAAATTATAAAATGCACTCCTTTATTGTAGGTTGTAGGAAAAATAGATGAAATATTCTGAGTTTTTATTTTACCTATTTGAAAAGTGTATTTTATGCACACATTCCTTCTGCCCACATAATTAAATTAAAAAAAAATAGATAAAATCTCATACTTCACCTTTGAAAAGTAGGATCTGATCTTTTGTGTTCTCATATGCAGCTTCAATACCAGGAGGCAGATTTGGCCAGAAGGCAGAAATTAATTCACGTTCAGCTTCTGAGTTATCAGGATATACCCGCCACAAGTGCCTGATTTAAATATGAAACAGGTTTGTAGTACATAACAAACCACAGAAACTTCTGTGTGTGCAAAAGAATGTGAGCAACATTGCGACTTACAAGCTCTTTCTTGTCAGTGGAGCTACCTGACTTGATGTGTCAGAAAGGAAATAAGTCCCTGCACTGGGAAGTGTCTGTTTTTTTATTCTATCTTCATTCTGGCTTTTCATTGATACTGATTGATAAATGATCAGTTATAAGCGGCTGAATATTTCAAGTTGTCCCTGTACTGTACAATTAGAGGGTTATAGGAACCCAGACAAGACTTACTGTAAGTAAGTTATAGGAGCCCAGATAAGACTTACTCTTCAGCAGATGAATTCCCCAAATGATTTTGGGCTTGCAGAGGGGATTGGAGGAGAGATTGGCTAAACTGTATTGTCAAACATACTTATTTCCTAGTTTGTTAGTTACTTAGATTAGTAAAATTAATTGAACACAACTAAACGTTCAAGGCCAGGTTGTATGGGGGTCTGAGCAACCTGGACTAGTGAGAAGTGTCCCTGCTTGGAACTAGATGATCTTCGAGGTACCTTCCAAATCAAATCTTTATGCGATTATCCAGAAATATTTGCATCATTAGGTCAAGTCACTACTCAGTGTAACCATCTATACATTTGGGAACAAGGTCTTATTGGGATTGAGGTGTTTCCTGGAAAAAAACGACGCTTTTTTTTTTTTTTCAGGGGATCCTGTGCAATATTAAGGCTACTAAAAATCTGCTAAAACTTTTATTTCTATGAATTGAAATCCATTTGTCTCATTGTAAATGCTGTAAATATTTAAACCACAAAAGTATTCAGTCTTTATATAAATCAAGAAAAATTAAACCCCATGCAGACAAATGTCCCATCAGTATTTACCTGCCCTTTAGAAAAATGACTTCTTGTCGGAGTGTAGTTACAGCATCAAAAGATATCTGGGAGCCACAGATTTCAGGTGAGGTAGGGGTGGTTGGCCTTTTATCTGGGGCATGTGGTGGGGAGCCTGAGGGAGAAATTTTGGAAAGGATGCACCAAATTGTTGAAATATTAAGGTTTCCTCACCTTGCTCTTTTTTTAATATAATGCTAATATGATTAAGTTTATGGTGAAACTTTGTAGAAGAGGTTATTTCTCCCCTGCTTACCTTTTTTTTCTAAAGCCACGGATTTTACTCACCATAAATGGACTGAATTCCACTTATATCATCTGGAGAGAGGGGAAATTCACTGGGGCTGATGTAGGCATAATTGGGGAACATGAGAGCCCTCTGATCATTAGAATGGGAGAGACCCAGGGCATGGCCAAACTCATGAGCAGCAACAAGGAACAAGTTGAACCCTTATGAAATGGATAGAGACAAGAGACCAGTCAAATTTTACTCAGTAAATGGCTGATATGATCACAGCATCAGGCTATTGCTCAGTCACAGTTTTCATGCAATATATTGACGTTCACTAGGGAATGCATCTAGGTGAACATATTTTTGTATAGGACAAGATTGTGGTCTTCCCCCATTAGAAGGGAGAGACTTTTGACCCTCTTGCTTTCTGTTAGCTACTGAAAGTGTGTGTTTGTCATGAGTAGATATCTGGGGGTGCATGTGGGTGCAGATCTTTGGAATGTCTTGGCAGGGTTTCCGGGCTGAGGTAGAACAGATTAGATAGTGAGTCAGATCAAACTAACAGCTCTCCAGGGCAAGGAAGGAGGACACACTCTGTTCTCACCACAGATATCAAAGTGTCACTCTGTGTGTCACTCTCCCTCCTACAAACCTGAGAAAGAAAGGTGAGATCATGAATAGACAAGGAAAAAAAAAACATTAGCAGAACGATTTACCTTTCCACCATTGGGACTTTAAAGCATACTGTTTCTTTAGAAATTTATGCAAAAAAATAAAACTTTAAATTATTATGCTTCTGCATACTTATTCCCAGTGAAATACGTTAACACAAGAAAGAAATAAAAATGGAATTTCCTTCAACAAGTAACACGCCTTTCTGAATTAGGGAAGAATGATCATCTGTCCTGCAGACCAAGATCCAGAAATGTCAACAGATTTAATGAAGATCACAAGTCTGTGGCAGAGGAGAGGACTGGTCATCGATTGCCCAAGAAAAGCTGGCTGAAGCCAAGACATTCATTTCTCAAAAACCCAAACAAAATAAAGCCTCATTTTTTCCACACATATTTCCAGTCAGTCCTCCCCTCTCACGAGTCTTCCGAGCGCTCCAAGTTCTGCAATGTCTGGCTGCTGGAGCTGTGCTGCTGAGGAACAGCAGAAAAACTGTGGTTGACCCATTCAGTCCCAGTCTGGGGAAAACATCACATTTAATCATGTGACATGTCCAGCACTCATCCCTCTCTTTTTTTTCCCACCACAATAAACCCACAGTCTCCTCCTTGTGCAGTGGTTTTACAGCACTTTTCTGTTCATTAGCTCCTTGCTCTTCCTGACCTCAGTTCTCTCTTGTTGCAAAAAAATGGATGAGAAGAGGTTCTAAAGCAGCAGAGGGTAATGTGCCTGTGTGCACAGACCCGTCAGAGGCAGTATGTGCTGTACGACCAGTCTGGAGGCTGAGCGGAGCAGACATTCCCAGAGAGATTGAGCCTGGGCACTCAGGGTTCCCCTCTCTGCTGCCTATTGTTGAACCTACCCTGGAATTTTTAGTGAAGGCTCTTTATTATCCCTGATGGCTGTATTGATTTTTAGATGGTGGGAATGTCCTCTGAGGGCTGCTGCAAAGCACAGGCCATGGTAGTGCCAGGCCTGGTGTGCACCAGGAGGGGAAAAGAGAAAGATTTGTCAAGGCTTGTGAAACTCTGGGCCACCACCAGCCCACAGGTAAGAGTGGCTGTGTCTATGGCATTCCTACCTGAAAATGATTGTCCTGTTGATATTTTTATCAGAGCTAATTAAGGTGTTTATGTCTGTGTCACTGTAAGTATCCCTGTTGGAGGACAGCCTGCAATATCCTCAAACTGCTCTTATAGCTAGTGAAGTGTTTTTTCTCAGTCTCTTCTTTCACTTACATAAAATCAGAATGAAATTTATTCATCTGCATAACAATTTATAAACCTTGTTTGAACCTACCAGCTGAGCCTTTGGTCCAGTCTTCATCCTCGTCAAAGTGCACATCACCACCTAAACCATTGCCAGGTGGAAAGGCGTGAGCAAGAACTCCAAGGGGGCCATCAAAATAGCGAGGGCAATGTCCATGAACTAAATAACATGAATTTGATACAACACTAAGCTTAGGTTATGACTATTGAAAAATATTTTAATTAATTTTATCATTGAGTGCAGTATTCATTTTACCTTTGGTCCCAAAAGCAATCATTATATCTGCTATTCCCTTATGAATGCGAGTGAAAATCAGCGGGGTGACAGCACTCCACACTTTAAACGCCTTCTCAACTGCTTTATCCACATCCTCCTTGCTCATATCTGGTGTGTAGTTCACAATTCTACAGTTATGAGAATTCAAGAATAAAATTTAGTATTTACAGAAAAAAGAAAATCCCTAATATGGTTAAGAAGATGAACAGAAAATATAAGAAGCAATGTAACCCATAAACAAATAGTTTCCAAGATTTATAGTGGGCTGAGTGAGTTTGATATGTGAAAATTGACTGCGTTTGAGTATGTGATAACTGTCCAGTGTGTGTTTTTCATAACAGTTGTGTACACATTATTGTTTTTTTCTTAGAATGGGCCTTAGCCAGGAGGTTGCCCCTTGAGCATGAGGAAAGTTACCTCCTCAGGTTTCTGTGACTACTACACTGTCGTCTCAGCAAATGTTAATGAGGCTTGTACAGGGTGTAGTTGACATTTCTGTTTGGCTTACAGAATATTTGTCAGGAGTGATACATGACAGGCAAAATACTATGGTTGAACCAGTAAATGTAAAATACCCAGCTTGATTTTAAGAAATTCCTCTCAGAAGCATGCATAGCTAACAGCTGTGGAGAGAGAAACATTTCTGTATTCCCAACAGGAAACAATTGCTATAGAAGTTATATTTAAATATAACAAATTTGGATACCCACAAATCTAAAATTTAAACTCAAAAAGTAATTATACTACCTGTATGTCAGTTTGTTTTTTTTCCATCCGGGCAGGGTGAAGCCATAGAGACCCACATCGGGAACTCCGCACCTGGGTTTCTTCATAATTTCCAATGTCTCATTGTCCAGTTTTCCAGTCACTTTCAAACCAAAAAATTGTTGCATTTTCTGAAGTTTTTCAGGTGCGGATTCAGCATTTATTTTCCATCCAAGCTGATTTGGAGCTGGCTCAACAGTATAGAATTTATTCAAGTAGTTCTAGTGAAAAAAAAAGTGGCACATTTCACATTTTGATCTGTTTCTTGAACAAATAAATACCTTAGGACTGATGTTGTTTGTGTAGGTTGCTGGCAAAACCTTCCTGCGATTTTGGAGCACAAAAGATGTTTTCCTAAGGATCATAGCTAAACAGAAACAGACAATGTTGTCCTGACTCTTATTAACTTGACATTTCCAGTTTGTACAGATTTATCCTACTTTAATAAAGTTCGAGCAGCAGAGTTCTATGCAATAGCATTCTCTCAGAAATGCAGCAAGCTGCTGTGCAACTGGAACACACAGAATAGCTCTAAAAATAGAGGGCTCAATAGATCCCAGATATGGACAATGCAGTTACCTGTACAATCTTTGCATCTTCTTCATTGTCTTTCTCTGGGTGGAAGGGAAGGGCACTAGAAACAGCTGTGCATGTCACAAGCCAAAGTGAAAGAGCCTTCATTTTTACTGTCTTCCCTGTCCTGGTAGGAGAGCTGTCTGCTTTCTGCTCCATGTGCCTCCTTTCTTGTGTCCCAGTTCGTATGGTTATGGGGTGCTTTGGAGAGTCAGCTGTAGACTGACTCAGAGCTCATCATGCTCTGATTCCCGTCACACAAGTTATAACACTGTGAAGACTAACACAATAAAATTTAATTGAATCCATGCGACTTCACAGTTATCTGAATCAGTTGGGATTTGAATCTAAGCAGCTTGGCTATCCTTTCAAAACTGGCACTCAATTTCAGTTATTTTACACTGACTTGGACAAACCTGGGCAATTTCATGCCAGATTAAGTGGTGGACAAATTCAAAACCCTGTAATATGTCCCAACACACCTGTGTGAAGTGGAACCATCAAACGTCGGGGTACTCTACATTCTCTGCCTAGAAAATGGGAATTGTTCAGGAGGTATGAATCCCATAAAAAAGAAAACCAAACAGACTTTGGGAGAAATGAATGTAAGCAGAATATTTTCTTTTCAAATTGATTTATGGTGGAAAATGCCAATTCCTTACCCACCTCTTTCTGGCAATTTTTTAAAGCAGTGTATTTCTTTTAAATTATTCTGGTGGAATCCAAAAAATACACAAATGAGATTGATTTTACCTTATAAATTGAGCCTAAAGAATGTGAATAATCTTATATCCCTGTCTCTCTCTCTCTCTCTATCTATCTATCTATCTATCTATCTATCTATCTATCTGCCATTTCATCACTAAAGGGTTTTTTCAGTTTAACCACATAGCCGCAGGGCATATGATTATTTCCTGTCTTAAGTAATTCAGAATAAGGGAAGTTTCAAGAGTCACACAAGCTGTGACAAATGATGGGATTTCACCCTGTTCCAGCCAAGCACCTTCCTCTTCCAATGGCAGCAAAGGGAAATAAAGGTGTTTGGCACCTCAGCGGAGCTCTCACAGCACATACTCAACTTTTACAATACTGTTGAAAGCAATGCCTTCACGTTGGACCGTGGCTTTTTCAGGAAATCCATGCTTCTGGTTTTTGGCTTTTTTGCTGTCCCCTTCCAGCCAATTTTTCTCTGGCTGGAGGCATTAATGGTGATTTTTTTTCGTCCTGATACCCTTGTTGTTAAACTTGTTGTTAAAGGCGTTTCTCAGATACTTAAGAAAAACCCCAACAAACCCTTCTCTTGATTATTATCATTGTATTGTATGGGTCCCATTCAGTTCTGTATATATTTGACCGTATTGATTAGATTTTTGTTGGTATAATGCATGTTTAGACAGCTACCTAACAGACACCCCTGTTGCCAACAATTAGGAATGTTGAGTCCCTCTGTTATAGTGATAAGGTCATGACCATGCTGCAGCACTATTTCTGGTTCCTGGTATGCTCTGTGTAACATCATCAGTACTACTGATGTGGTAGGCCGTCAACTTTCTCAGTTAAAACAGGGGTCACATTGCTGCTGCCTTCTAAGAGGAGAAAAGAAGTCATGGGGTAGTTCAACATCCACCAACTCTAATAAATGTCAAAGATAAGCATTAGGAAACCATAACCAGAAGCTGCTTATACAGCTTCTTCTTTTCCCAGACCCCAAGGCCAACTATAGACAAGCTTGTGAAACACCACTTGTGAACCTTTTCCGGTCTCTCTCCCTTGGGCAGTGGGAACTGGCTGCTGAGTTGTGTAGATGGCCATGTTGCAAAACCCTGGTACTGCTTTCTGTGATGCAGATCTCCATCATTTGTCACTCAAATGTCTTCTGAGCAAACACTAATTTTAGCTGAAACTAAAAATGTAGTCTAAATTAGAGATTTCAACTTGTCTAGATTGAATGAATCCACTGTAGAGGTCAGATGACCCTATTTTAAGTTAGTTGGCTGAATCACTCTCCAGAGTTAAGTATTTCTCTGATTTCTGTAGAAGAAAGCTTAATTAATAAATGCATAAAGTTAGATGCATCTGATCTTAACCCAGCTGCTCTTATTGTCTCTATCCTACACTGCTACATGGCAGACAACTGTGTGTATCTGATAGCCAGCCATAGTGGGAAGCAAGAAAAACACTTCTCCCAGTTCATATAAAATCTGCCCATAGTTCTTGACTTTTTGATAAAATTAAACTCATATCAGCTGAAACATGTTTTCCAAAAATGTATTCTAGTGCCATGGGAAAATATGTTTGGTGCAAAAGCCCTGAACAGCATTTGTCTTTTGTGACATATGCATGAACGTAATCAGACTGTAGCACCTCTAGCTTTGAAATGTTTGAGACAAACAGATATATCCATTTAAAAACATAAGACAGATCTCTAAAAAGAAAGCCACACTGGTGGCTGGGATCCAGACCCTAGGGGGGACCTGTGGCTTCTAGACTGGTAGTTGGAAGCCAGCTGGAGACCTTTAGGCACCTTAATGGCACTAGAGAACTGTTCAGGCAGAAAAGTTGTGCCACTGCTCTTCAGGCTCAATCTTTCCGCGGAGCCAATGAAACTGAATTGTTACTCAGCCTGAGTGAAAAGCATGGGGCAAAGGCAAATGGTTCCCATACTGTCTTTGTTTCTTGATGGACTTTAAACAGGCTGCAGTGTGTGAGGGCAGGACTCAACCATGCCAACACAGGTCCCTAGGGACAGTGTAGTCTCTGTGGGCCTTTGGAAAGGGATGGGCTCCCAGAAGTCCTGTTTGATACCTGCTAGGGTTACTAGGAGACCTTACAGAGCCACAAGTGCACTAAACACATTTAGGGAATGGAATTCCTGTCTGGGAAAATGATGATATGGGCAACAATTACACACCACACCTGTAGCAAGGCCCTGGGGATGGGTACAGTACTTTACATAGTACAGTAATTAGCAAATAGAGATAAAATTATTAAAAGGGAAAAAGAAAAAGACAAGCAATGTCATGGACAAAACACCCTAATTTCTAATTCCTGAGAGCTTGCTTTGTGCCTGAAGAAACTGGAGTGGTTGGCACCAGAGGGCTGTGCTCTCCTCCTCGTGGTGTGGCTGGGATGGAGCAATTGCTGAGCTCCCGCAGGCAGAGGAAATGTGCTCTCACATAAGCACAGGGCAGATTTCTCACAAAGCAATCACTTCGTGTTGAGCTCTCAACTTCCTGCTCATGGGAAATTCACAAAGTGAATTTCAAAACTGCATGGGGCAATTAAAATTTGGACAGGATTTGAAAAGGGACAGACTAAAAATATTGCATTAGAAACTTCATCCTATTTTTAACTTCTTCATCTTCCATGGTCTGTAAATTAACCTTTATCTCTCTCTCCCCTAAAACATAACCACCTCCTCACCGCTCGTCTCCCATTTAAATTTTTCACTGCCCCAAGAGTACTCACCACTATTTGCTTCTAGAGAGGGACTAGCATTCTGCTCTAAATCTGAGAAGATCTTTTGACATCACCTTGAGATCCTGTGTTTTTACTTCATATGTGCAGGGAAAATATGCCCCCCATTTTTATTTTTTAATATAAATTGTTCTAGTAAGAAATATTATCTTTGCTTGTAAATCTCATGTTAAATTTGTAGACAATTTCTGCTAAAAAGCAGAACACAACACAAGCAATTTAGATTCATATACTTCTAAACCAATTTTTGGTTTAATTGTTATTCAGTAGCACTGGCTTACACAAGAAAATACAATTCAATAGCATTGCTGGTTTGGTATTAAAGAACTAGTACCTATAATACCTTGTGAGAATTGGATTCCCATAAATTAACTTCTTAATGAAAGCTTTTGATTTGCTGCGATTTATTTTTATGATTTTGTAATATTTTCTTAGGTTTTATAAAATATATGATCAAATTAATTTTCAGTTATACAATTTCTTATCTTTGAATAATATTGAGACTGATCTATACTGAATTTAATAAAAATAAGAACTACTAACTCTGTTCTATATTTATGAAGGATAAAATTTAATAGCCTTCTAATACAGACAGATAAGTAATGAAAAAAATGAAACAGATGTTTTTATGAGACTGCACATTATTTCTGCAAAATATAGTAACTTTTATTACCCTAACCTTAAACCTTCCTCTGAAGCCTGTTGAATTATGCAGATATAATAAATTTTGTTCTGTTCATATGGCTTCTAATGATATCAGCTGAGCTATAAAGACTGAAGAGAATGTGAATAACCCTTCGAACACCATGTTAATTGAGAGCTTTTGCAGAAAATGTGGTTTAGCTGGAAATCAAGCTGTCCTTTTAATGAATCTTTGTATCAGAGGTATTTTTGGCCAAGAATTTTAATATTTTAGGCAAACTGCTTGATTCTCTAACCCAGTGGAATGAACTGGGATTTAGTAACTACTGGAGTAGTAGGAGAGTAGAAAGAGCCTTGATTAAAGAGGTTTATCTGTTTATTATATGATGTGGCTACCTTTGAGAGCAAGTGACTTGGTTCTTATCTCAGAGGTCCTTTCTAATCTACATTTTTGCATTTCTGGACTTGAAAGTAGTTCTTAAACCTAAAAACATGAGAATATTCCTTCTCCCCTGCCCCTCTGCCTCCTTCCCACAGTCGTAAAGATGTACAGCCTGGAGAGTAGTCTACGAGGGGAAGTAGGGGAAGGAGGAACAGAAAGTGGAAGTAGAGCTGTACACCGATGATAATGAACTAGTTAACCATCAGATTTTCACCAGGGTTTGTGAGCAGTGGGGTGTTCAGAGACAAGTGTGTCCTCCTTTCTCTGTCTTTGTGAAAAAACCTGACATTTCCTGCCAGAATACATTTTTTAGTGTTTAAAAGCTAGACTTGGCTCTTGAGCATCAGGACAAAAACGACATCAGGAACAAAATTACATGAGAAACATAATTTATTAGGAAACTTGACCGTAACAGAAGAAGTCGTGATAAATTATATCAATTTATATGGCTTAAAATAAATAATTATTAGGACTATACTGCCATAGAATTTGAACAGAAATCTGTTCTGACCTGAGAATCATGAAATGCTGAAAAATGCAGCAGATAAAAATATACAGTGTGCACATGGAAAAACATTGCAATTAGCAATTAAACCAGCTGGTGCTCTTCATTTTTCGAACAATCCGTTTGGCACGAGGATCAAACTGGAACTGGGTTGTTCCATGGAAGAAATACACATAGCCTAGAAGTAAAATTTAATCCAATTATATTTCATTGGAAAAAAAAATCCCCATTATAGACAGTCCATGTATACCAGATATTTTTCATTTTCTTTTCATTAAGTTTATAGCAGCATTTAAAAAAACATTATTCTATCTGTAGAAGCCCAGATATTCACATAAGCACAGGTCAAAGGTAAGTTTCACTCACCATCTTTCTGGAAAGCAGCATCAACCCTGCCAATGTTTCCAAAGTCAGAGACTATTTTCCTGGGATACCCATGATCCATGGATTTTTTCTTTTCATCGTATCTTAGAAGAAGAAGTGTCATTACAGTTTATGAGGAAGCAGACATTATTTTGAAAGTCAAAAGCAGATTCTTACATGCAACTCTACTGTTACTAAGAAGTCTCATAGAGATTAATTAAGTAGCTTTTGATTCTTATTAAGTTTCTCTTGGAGATTTCTCTGAGATTTGAAAATTTAGCTATGGTAAAGTTTGTCAGAATGTTCCCAGAGACCTGGGAAACACAGCTCAGAAATTCATTTATGTATTTCTGGACTAGCAGAGCCTTGGCCATCACTTGCGCATAAAATGAATTTCTATTTCAAGGAAATCCAGTCAAACATAAAAACAGAACATAAAACTTCAAAGAAGAAAGTAGCACAGTCCTAAACCATAGTTGAATTAGTGTCACTGATGGACTTGAAGAAAATTGCTTTGTGAAATTTGTAATGAGCTCCAATTAGAAACACAAGCAACTTTAAAATTGGAGAATACTTATAATTACTTCATAGAGGAATTAAATTACAGCACTTTGCAGTGATGATTTATTTTGTTTGAAAAGTGAATTAAAAGTGGACGCTATCACAGCATAGCCCCAAAAGCAGCACTGTTGTGGAGCAAAAGTGAGTAATCTACTAGAAATTTACTCTTTTTTATTGGGTAGCTTTCCAATCAGCTGGAAGTTCTTATAATCCTGCTACAGGAATCTAATGTTTGGGAAAAAAATCCTGATGAAAAGGTGACACTTCCTAGGAAATGCCTAATATTTTTTAAACTCCAAAGAAACACATTTAAACTTCTGGAACTGGCTGGTTTAGACATTGACCCACTCAAACTATATAGTAATACATCAGTCCCCAGGCAAATGAAGACTTGTCTTCCGGTAAATGAACATTAAATCTTACCTCCAGTATCTGTCAGCTACAAAGAAGTATGTTTTCCCTGTGGCTTCATCACTGTAAGCTGCATTAACCCTTTTGACAGTCTTTGGGAGCCCAAAGCGATAGATTGGTTTGGGATAGCCAGGTAGAACATCATATCCCCTGATGACCCAGTATTTATCCTCTGAAAAATAGGGGCAAGTTTCATTTGGTTTTGTTATTTATAAAAACATTTACTTGTGTTTTAGATGTCTGGAAAACAATGTGTTTAGATGTCAGTATTTTTCCTTTCAGTTTACTACTTTAGAAAATGTTTCTAATTCTTACACTGGGGCTACATAATGAAGACAGTAGAAATGACTTTTCTTTTTATGAATAAAACATTAGAATAATGAGGTGTGTTGGATAGAGCTTTCCCCAGAATTTAAAAAAATGAATATAAGGTATTTTTCAGGATAACAACTTGGGGAGGGCTGGAGGTTGATGAGTTAAACCATTGACCTTGGATTGGAATATTGAATTTGGTAAATTTCTGTAATATGCTATTTGATTATAGAGGCATAAAATGTTTTGAAAACGAGGCAATGTGCATCAAATTAAACTATTAAGGAAAGCACATGTCTAATCAAAATGCTTTGGTAATTTTAGATGCAATGAAGATATGGTAATAGGTAATGAATATGGTAATAGGTCATGTACTATAGCAATTGCATACTGAATTCATCTGAGATATGTAAAGGGTATTTGAGGCCTTGAAAAAGAAAGACAGATTGTTAGATCAGTGAACAATTTTCCACTCACAGTAAAATTTTCCACCAACATATTTTTTTTCATTTTTTTCCCAAACTACAACAAATACTAATAAACATATCAGTAATTGTAAAATAAAAATGCCTGTATTTGTCAAATGAGTTCAGTAAAAATCCTTCTGCACAAAATGAAGTGCTGTTACCTGAAGAGAACTAGACCTGAAGAAAGGTAGCACTTTTCATAGCTTGTTTTTTCAGGGCATTAACTATAACAGAGGGGAAATTTTTCTAGATTTTGGTGGCTGGAGATTTGTTACAGCAATATGATCCTCTGGTAATTATTTTCAGAATTGTAAGATTATCTGTTCAACTTCCTTAAAAACACTAACTTCTGTAACTGCATAGTTTATAAGAAGCTGGAAATAAAAGGTCAGAAAAAGCGGAGACCTTCTGATTAAATTACCTTTAAAAATTGTAATTTCATCTGTCTCGACATTTTCATAAGCAGCTTGAATTCCTGATGGTAACCTTGGCCAGAACAGTGAGATAAAATTGAGCTCTGTCTCTGTCCTTTCGGGATGCTTGCGCAGCATGTATCTGTTTTAAACAAAATTTAAGTCATAAAATAATTCCACTCCTATCAAAAATTCAAAATAATTATTATAGCTCCTGGAGTACAACAGAGAGGAGATGTCAATACCACTGTCCACTGCATGTAAAAGAAATCTAGAGCAAGGACGTTGGTAATTATAGCACCTCAATTATGTGCTGAAAGTTCAGCAAATTGAATATAAGACCTACTTCTCAGTAGGGCAGTAAGGCTCAGACATCCTTCTGCCTGACAGTGCTTTCACTTCTGTCCCTGCTCCTGTACTGAGGATGAGTGTGGGACCCATGGGCACACTGATAACTGATACATGAGTGCTCTTGCTTCGCTGTTTAATTGAATAAATTTCCGAGATAAGTATGTCACAGTGGTGGGCACAGTTATAGGATAGTTGGTAAACAACTTACAAGCTCCTGTCACCTTCCCTGCTCTTGTCAAATAGGGCCCTTCAGATTAATGATCTGAGAAGGATCTTCTAGTGTATTCTTCTCTTTGTATTACATTCCAAAAGGACAGTTTTCCCTCCATGGATTTTTTTTTTAAACTACTGAATATTTTAAAGAAATAATGTGTATGCTTATTGTTGTTACCTGCCCTTGAAGAAGAATATTTCTCCGCGTAGGGTAGTAATAGAATCAAATGTCAAATTTGGGTCACAAGCTTCTGGAGTTATGGGTCCTGTTGGCTGCACAGCAGTATTAGACCGTCCTGTAGGATGAAGGCTTATCATTTAGAGTGGAGAAGTATAAGGAGACTGTTCAAAAGCTCTCTGAGGACCCAGAAAACATGTTTTATACAGAAAGAAAAAGGATATAATTTCAAAGTAAGAGTCTGTCATTAAATGCAGAATTCTAATGTTGATAAAACCAGTTGTGTTCATCTTTTCAAAATGAGATTTTTGCAGAACTGGACTTCAGCTGAAGTTAGCTTCCAGGAATTTTCTCCCTTTTGTTATCCATTTTTCAGAAACTAATAAACTTCTCATTTTGGTGGAATGTTAAATATCTTCATTTTACCATTTACCAGCCTCCCAAGTAGAAATATTAAATATATTATTTCTTACCATAGATGGCCTGAATTCCGTCAATGTCATCCTGAGGAAGACGGAATTCATTGGGGTCGGTGTAGGAGTAAGTTGGATACATCAGTGCTCCAGGATCATTTGAATGAGACAGACCCAGTGAATGGCCAAGCTCATGGGCAAGAACAATGAACAAATTGTAGCCTGTAGGATGAAAACCATATGAAACAGCATAAAATCTGTTTCAATACTTGGCACAACTGACTAAAGGGGAAGCTAATATACACTAGAGGTACAAGAAAGACTGTAAATAATTCTATCATTATAAAACACAAAAACATTCTTACATAAGACCTGTATGAGTATGTGAAGTATGTCTGGCCTTAATTGTGTTCTCATTGTCATTTCCCTAGTTTCCTTTTATCTTAAACATGAGTTGTTTCCCCTGCTATCACATAAACTGCTCACACCAAGGATCATGCCCATGATGAGGGATTGTTGGCAGTGATCCAACAGAAAAAAGAACTTAAAAACAAACAATGAGATTACAGTTTCGGTGATAATTGGAACATCCTAGTTAGCACTAAACTTTGAAGTGTTAGGTCAAGAAAAAAAAAGAATTTGCCTTCAGAAGTCTATCAACAGATTTCCCTATACCAAATTTTAACTTTCCTCTGAACAAAAAAGTATTTTGAAGTGCTGACCTTAAAATCATTATAGAATGTTATGATGTAAATATTTATATGACATTATAAATGCCACTATGATCTAAAAATAAATTTTCTGCACGTTCATGCCTAAAAGTGGCAGTAAAAAGCAACAACAAAGGGAAAGCAATTATAAATTAAAAGATCTGTCCCTTTTGCTCACTTTTCTGCCTGTAGCCAGGCTCATTAAATAGTAAACATCATGTGAGGTAAGACTGTGTGAGGTTAAAACTATATAGATTCAGCTGCAAAACTTACCTGTTCCATCTTTTGTCCAAGCTTCCTCCTCATCCATATGCACATCTCCACCAAGACCTTCACCAGGCTGGAATGCATGAGCCAGCTGTCCATTGGGACCATCAAAAGGAGAATTGTCACGGTGGTCTAAAATGAAGAGATAAAAAATTAGTTAAAATCCTAAATTACTTACATAACTTCAGATGGGTATTTAATATGCTGCATTATCATGTTACCTCTATAAGCAAAAGAGATCATTATATCTGCTACTTTGTCCTCAACCTTTTGGAATGTCAATGGTGTCACGTTGCTCCAGACATTGAGAGCTTTTCTGATTGCTTCATCTACATCAGCTCGCCTCATCTTTGGGGTGTAATTCAAAATCCTTCAAAAAAAACCCAATACATAATACATTAGTTAGAAAATATTTGAAATTTCAGCATTTTAGCTGAAATATAATTACTTGTGAAAAAATCAAAAATCTTAGACATTATCTTTCATGAATGAAAATTAATAAAGGCTTTGTTTTAGATACTGCCTTCTAAAGTTTCTGTTTTCTTCCGGAAATCACTAAATCACTCCATATGTCCATATATGGCATAATATGATTCCTGCAGATGCCCCCACCCCAAAGTCGATGTGCTAGATTTATACCTTTTTGAACCAGATTAGGAAAGATTACCTGTATGTCAGATTGTTTCTTTTCCATTTGGGATTCCCTGGTGTGAACGCATATCGCTGCACATCAGGTACACCACATCTGGGTTTATTCATCACCTCCAATGTGTCAAGATCAGGTTTTCCAGTCACTTCTAGTCCAAAGAACGACTGCATTTCCTTGAGCTTTGCAGCAAGGGAGTTTTCACCAGCAGTTCTTAAATGGGGATGGTGATCCCTTTGAAGGTCATAGAAATTCTGTAGATAACTCTGAATCAGTGTTAAAAAAAAAAAAAAAAAAAAAAAGAGAGAGCATTGTGACTTATCAGTACTGTCTTTGGCCACACTTAAAATTTTCTAAATAATCTTAAACTATTCTCATATCGCCATGCCCTGTGTTTACTAGGATCAACAGCAACCTATTTTCTTCAGTACAGTTTTCCTATGGTTTTCTGAATTTATTGTTTCGCTTACAAAATATATCAAGAAATGTCTTGAAAAATCAATATTTACTATTAATTACTAATTCTACATTATTTACTGTGATCAATTACTCTAAAAACAAAGCTTACAAGGAAGCTTATAACTGGTCTCATGGAAGGAAATTGAGGCTGGCAGTGAGGCTCCACATAGCTGGGACTCCCACCGAAGCAGCTGAATACTGATAGAGACTCAGACTTGGTGAATCATGCCTTTTATTTTTAGCTACAGAATATGATACTAGAAACTCAGACCTTCCTACTGAATTTCAAGAATTTTGTCTACAACAAATTATGTTGTGTCTGTGTGAGTTCCCTTTTTCCAAAATATTCTGCAAGAGATCTCTTCAGCAAAAACACGGGAAAATATGCCTGCTTCAAGCAAGTTTCCTTCCTTATATTATTAAGACCAGTCATATCACAAGTTTCAAAGCACATTCTGAAATGTAAGTTGCTGCTGAATTTGAGTGTTCCTGCTAGAACTCACGCCTCAGTAGTTTTGTTATTACGTTACTGGCAACACCAAAAATGAAGTATATAATTTTCAGATGACTTCTGGATAAAAAGGTTCCACTTAATTTTCACACATTTTCTAGGCTGATAGGAAAATGCAAAAATGGCACATCTTTAGTTTCCCATATTCTGTGAATTGCAATTATAGTTATCTCTTAGAATACCTTATGTTTCCCTTAGACATGCACTGAAAAAACACTTACCTCTACAAGCTGTAGGGTTTTTCCCTCATCTTCTGCTTCTGGAGCCACAGGAAACGCAGAGGAGATGGCCACATATAGCGACAGGAGAATTGCAAAGGTCTTCATCCTCATCTAAGGCTCTCTGCCTCAGTTTCACTCTTGAGCTACTGAGCACACTTTTCAGCTGTGTTTATATAGCTGATAGTAAATCAGTGACAGCCTGACTCATGCTGTATAATATCCTCTGATTAGTAAAAATGATGCATAGCAGTTTCATCATCAGGTAGTGATGCAAGGTGTTTAACTAATATTACTATCCTGATTTTGCCCAAGTCTTCTGGTTTGTGTAATTTTATAGCATATTTAACAAATAAGGAAATGTTTTTCGGGTAAAATGTTGAGCTACATTTCATGGGTTTTTTTTGAATCATAAATTTAGACTATTTATGGCACAAGGTTTTGACAAACTGGAGAAATAATGAGAAATAAGATTGAAGAGCAACGTAATAAATTGTATGATAAATCATGCTACATATGATTTAATCTTAAACAGACTGTATGATATTATGTAGCAATATGTAATATCAAGATAAACGTGAAAGTACAAAGAACCAATCTTTTTAATGGAATAACCAGCAGCATAACTCCAGGAGGACTGTCATCTAACAGTTATCTAGCAGTACTATCTAAAGCAATCTTATGATATTAGCAGAAGTGAGTGCTAAAATGATTCAATGACTTTTTACCAATATTAACAATTTTGGTCACGTTACTGGAATGTGTAATCTAGGTTTCCATTTGTATGGTAAGTAACATTTCTACTCTTGCCAGCATGGATAAGGTCTCTGCAATAGTGTGTTTTGATTCAGGCAGAGCGAGATGATAGAAAAGACACCATGAAAGTCAGCAGGAATTTTCATCTGTGTGGAAAAAGAAGATTAAAGTAACCATTTTTACCCCGTGATCACCATTTCATGGAAGGAAGACTGAGATGAGCCATGATAAAAGCTGGTAAATATAAGGAAGCATTTAAAAAAAATGTAGCAGCCCCCAGTCTCCAGGACCCTGGTGTGGTCTTAAACAAGAATGATTAAGTTTAGATATGGGGTTTGGGATTCAGCTGCCTGAACATTAGTGTTATTTGAAATTCTCTAGGGAATCACAAATGGTCTGCATTTGCCCTGGAAGGATGTAGGTCTCCATAGCTCCTGTGCCATGGCAGCCAGCCCTGGGTGGACGTCTGAAGTACAGGCAAATGAGTAATGAGGTGGAATTTGCTTTAAGTGTTTTGTTGTGTTGATATCTGTAAGTTATTTAGGTCTCCGAGTTCCCATTTTGGACCATGAATTCTAGAGTGATTCAACTGACCACATGACAAGGACTTCTAGAGGAGAAGAATTGCTCTTCATACTACATTGACTGTATTGGCCAGGTCCCTAACAGTGGTAAGAAAAGTTTAAATATCTTGGACAGTGTAGACTCCTAAACTGAGGAAAACATTTTTAACTGCAAGCATTAGAGTAACTGGCCTGAAGGGGATGAGTGTTCACTAACTCTGCAGGCTGTCAGGTACGGGCTGAACATCTTTCAGGATGGTTTTGATGTTTCTGTCCTTATTGGAGGTAAAGACCCTCCTTGTAAACCTTGAAAGAGAAACAGTAAATGCTAGTATGAGAGGGAGAAATACAAATAAATGTAATTATTTTAATTATGCTGGGAAATTCTTCACTTACTTTCCCAAATATAATGAAAAAGAATATATTTCATATGAGATGCTACACTCACTGTAGTGTATCACCCCCTAATTACATCTAGGTTCAGCAGAGCTTACACCACTCCTGGGAAAAGTAAATTGTCTTATACCTTCCAATGTGAGTCACATAGCTTGCCTGGAGTGACTGATTGAAGCTAATGCAGGACACTTCAAAAGCAGAAGTTGGGATTTTAAATTACTAGGAAAATAATTCCTCAAAGGGTACGCTGTTGTAGACTAAAGAAATTCAACTTCATGTTCATAGTCCAAGAAGATTTGATTACTGGTTGTTCTTGCTCCATCTTGATTCAGATATGTAGGAAAAGAATTTTGTGTGTTGGATCCTTCTCCAAAGACTTGGCTACAACTCAAAGGATTTTGGGATTTGTGAAATGCTGCTTAACTTCTCTAACTCTCTTTCTAAACTAGTCTTATGACCCTGTAAATTTTTTTTGTTCCTGTGTTTCTTTAGGATGGTTAATATAGTTCCTGATTCAATATCTTCACTTTTTTTTTTTCCGTAGGAAGAGATTAGCTTCGTGTTTCTTTTATCTTTTTATTTTCTGAAGGCATCATAGACGTGTTCAGACAGATCCACACAAACAAGGGAAGTGCAATAATCAGATGCATCTGGTGGCTGAGACAGGAACATAAAGAAATCCTGTGCTGTGGCTTTCACAGAGAGTTTCTTCTGCCTTGCAGATTTCTGTGCAGGGTCTGTGGCCATATTTTAATGTGATCAAGAGGATACTGAGTTAAGCAGAGGGTCAGAGAGGACTCCTAGATTTTTGGGGCACTTTATTTTTTTTTTTTTTTTTTTTTTTTGACACTTTAAATAAATTACTTTCCAAGGCAGCCAGTGGGAGGACTAGAAAATCCTGGACTCCAGCACTAGCTGTGCATTTGTGCTCTTTGTGCATTTGAGGAGTAAAAAACTGTAAGCAGCATCAGGAAAAGGAAACAGAAGCAGTGGTGTCCCCCTGTCTTGGGAATTTCCATGATCATGGGTTACAAAGTCATCTCCCATTTCACCATCTGCTTTGACTTCCTACTGCGTGCCCTTCGGCTCCCTTGAACACACACTCAAGGGAAGGACAGGTTTCAGTCATCTGCTTTCCCGTGGTGTGGCAGCTAGCACAACACCACCTTCTTCTTCTCAAGCACTTGTCTTCAGACAGAGGCTCAAATCCCAAGAGAAGGAAACCAAGGAGACCAAAAATGAATGCCAAAATGAAACTGAGACCTCCTCAGAGGACGAAGTCCAATGAGAGTTGTTACTGAGTGCCATTTGGGATCTGCACAGTTCCTCATTTTTCTTACAGGACCATTGTGCTGCACCTGCATTTGACTGGCACTGTCCTGGCCTCACACTAAACACCATTTCAGATTATTTTTCTGTGTGAGGGGCTCTGTCTTGGCTGGGGGATGTCAGTGAGAGCCTCTGGGGTGGGGCTGGGCCTGGAGGCCCCTGTGTCAGTGGAGCTGTGACTGCAAAGACAGCAAGGTGCACACAAGCCTGTTGGGTACATATGTACATGTGTATGTACCTGTTAGGATACAGGCACAACCTCACTGCTGCACCTGGGGTCAGGGAGCTGCAGCAGCCTCAAGTGTATCAGGGTACCAGATCTGGACAACTCCCAACAAACTGTCCCTGCCTGGAATTTGTTTAAAATCACAGAAATCTAGAATCATAGAATGGCTCGAACTGGAAGAAAACTTAATAGCCATCTTGTTCCGACCCCTTTACCATGGGGGTAGGGACACCTTCCACTAGACCAGGCTACTCAAAGCCCCATCCAACCCGGTCTTGAGGAATTCCAAGGATAGGACATCCACAACTTCTGTGGCAACTACTATTCCAGTGCCTCACCACACTCCAAGCAGAGAACCTTTTCCCAAGATTTTATCTAAATCTCTCATATTTTAATTGAAACCATTTGCCCTTGTCCTATCTATCCCTATCTACCCCTGTAAACAGTCCCTAAAGCTCTTTGTTATAGTTCCTCTTAACTACTGGAAGCCCACAGTGACGTGTTCCTGAAGCCTTCCCTTCCCAGCTCTCTCAGCCTGTCTTCATAGCAGAGGTCTTCCAGATGTTCTTACATGGAAAGTCGCCATGCAATCGAAGGAGAGAGGGAAGATTTACACTTACCTATCCCCAATAGTTCTCACCCTGAATCACCCTGCTAGGTCTGGTACCCACCTGCTAAGCCACTGCTAAGGAAGAGGAGGTGGCACAGATGTTAAGCCAGGGCGTTCAAGGGTTTTTCCAGTGTACACCCGAGCAGTACAGATTTGGGTCTGCCTGTATTAGCAATAATTCTGCTTTATTTTTTCACTTCCTCAGAAAAATGTCCCCCTTGTTCCTTGTGTTGAGACAAGAGACCTCAAAATGTCCCTTTTCTTGGTACTCTACTGTCTGCTCCTCAGTCTCTAGGACTTGACAGAAATGTAAGCATTGCTAGAGTTCTACCCAGAATTGTTTCCCTTTTCAGCATTAACTTAAAAAGACATTTAGGCAGAGGCATGATGAGGAGACATAGTTCCCCAGAAGAATTTCCCAGCCTTGAACAAGCTTCTCTCTCAGTGATTTCAATTTACTTTGTACCTCACTTACCTGGGGCTTGGATTTGACTCTTGAAGCTATTTCCCCTTTACCCTAGCTATCTCTGGTAACAGGTTCTAATGACTTCCACCCACACCCCTGGCTGAATAATGCACAAATAAATTCACAGCGTGAATCATTGTGGGGTTTCCCTAAATCACTGTAGAAATTGGAACAGTAATCCCTAAATTACTGTAGAAAATGGAACATTGTTTGGTAGTTATGTAATTTTAATGTTACAAAAATGAAAAAAAGGTACCTCATAATTCAAAGAATTGTTTACTGTTGCAATTTGTCACAATGATGTTAGCAACTGCTTTCTCAATAGCAGGTGGCACTACAAAATAATCATCAGGAAGTATTTTCTTTCCATTCTGTGCTCTTAGTATATCCTAATCTCCTAATCTTAGTCTATCCAATCTATTTTGAAACAACAAAAATCTTTCTGAAAACCTAGAATATTATCCTGAAACAAGCTATTTTCCTTAGAGGATGTCACTTTTCATGTGAAGTCTAATGTGTCAAAATGTAAGTCGTGTCACTGTGCAGCAATATTCTACTGATTGCCAAATATTTGCTTGAAGTTAGAGGGTTCATGAGGTGTTTTCCCTGAATGAACCAAGTACATTTTAATAGTGATTTGAAATAGCCAAAGGCAAGCCTCCAAATCATCTGTCTTGAAGTTTGCACAAGCTCATGGCTTCACATCATGGAGTGTTAAACATTTCCTTTATAGAACTGCTGCTGGCACTGCTCCAAGGGAATGATCAGTCACTCGGTTTACAAACCAGGGTGCATTGCTGGGCAGTGTTAGGAGCACAATTCTATAGTTCAAACCACTCCGAAGTCCAAAGGCCACTGTGATAGGGCTCAGGATGACAGGTGCTGAATCAGTTCTAATTATCCCATTATAGAAAAGCAATTCAGTGTGACCAGTCCCACAGTGGGATAGCACCTGTGTTACACCTCAGTGACTGGCACAGTCTCAGACATGGTATCATCAATGATTTCAGTAAAAGGAGAGGGAAGGAGTGCCACTTTCCATGCCAAGCACCTGCTTCCTGAACATAGGAAAATCAAATTACATTCTTCATCTTTGTAATTGGGCTGTTACCTGGGGTGGCAATCTGGTCTGTTGTGTTCAAGTCTTGCTTTCCCTGATGGCAGATAGGCCTTGGGATGCCCTGCAGAACCAGCATTACCAACGAAGCCCGTTGCCTCTAAACTTAGTGGTTATCACACAAACTGTGCAGATGTAAACCTTGTCCTGAAAGAGGCAGCAAGAAGAAATCAATGTGTCCACACCGATCTACAAACTAAATCTGCATATTTCCTGAGGATCTGCACTATTTGGATACATGGCACAAATGCCAAAACACTTCATGAGGCAGCTACTGCTTGTGAACCTGCAAAGGCAGTTTTCTTCTGCCAGAGAATAATCTAGAAACAAAGCCTGCTCCTTTTCAGTTTTAAAGTATTTTCTCTGTAATATCAATGGCACCTGAGACATGCATCGTTGCAGCTCTGGGTTGTCTTAAACACTTCAGAACCTACAAATGTGCAAATTTTGCTACTGGGAAAGGTCCGTCCGTCCCTGTCCCCCCCCCCCCCCAGCATTTCCATTAACCAAACTAAACATCTCACAAGGAGCAAGTTCCTGCAGACCATATTTAAATGGACTTGTTTTAATCTTACTCCGCTCTGCCAGGACTTATCAGTTAGCTTTGTCTGGTTTACTGAGGTAGTAAACTCTCTGCTCTTAGTCTGAGTGTTTAAATCATACACATTGGCTTTCAGTTCAGGTCAGCACCGCAGACCCACCTTGTTTGATCATATATTTGTAATCCTGCCAAGAACAATATCAAAGGCCATTCATCCCTTCTAGGCGGGATGAGTGTGTGAAACCGAAGCAAACCAATAAATAGCAAGAAAAAGAACTTGTGAGCCAAACAGTTTTTTTCCCTTGGATAGTGTTGGGACTTCTATGTTGGACCTTCTGGATTGTGTCTGGAGGTCGTGCTATGGAGTCCTTGAAAAGCAAAAGGCAAATATATACCTTCAGATGTAGGAAAAATGTCCTCCAAGACAAGATGGTGAAAACTACAATAAATGACACCAGTATATATAAAACACAGAAGAAAACAGAGAAATTCTTGTGATCTGAATTCTAGAGTCACATGTTCCTTGTTAGAGATACTTTCATCTTCACACAAATTTCTATGCAAACAGGGTAGAAATTGGCTAGAACATGGAAAATCTGATATGTTTAGAAGATGAGGAAACTATAACTGGAATGCCTGGACTAAATGTACCACAGACAAAGAATGTATTTAACTCTGAGCCTAGGTCTCAACATGTATTTTAGAAGAGCACAGGATATTGAATACAGGTCAATCGCCTTCAGTTCAAGAGCCTGTTTTCACTCAAATGGTCAGGCTGTCTTGTTAGTGATTCCGGAGATTTTTAAAGAATTGTGAAGAAAATATGATATCAACATCTGACACTAAACCAGATAAACTATATTAAGACAGACAGTACTAAAGTCAGCTAAGCTCTAGTTCTGCCATAGACCTAAGACTTCATATTCACAATTGGTATGACTATCTGTGTGCACAGAAATAGGTAAAGAAAGATCTCCAACTAATGAGAAATCATCAAAAACCCCCCAAAGAAGAACTAGTTGGATAAGTATGTGACAGCCAGAAAACTACAAAACAATCATGAAAGGTCATGAAGCTGCCCCCCACACCCTTTGGGGCTCCCAGTTCCCCTTAGTTCTAGGACCAGCCAGCTCTGTGCTGAGAGCTATAATCTCATCTGAAAGACAATATTTCCTAAAGAAAGTTGGATAGACCAGTGCTGGAAGAGATTATCCCATTTCACTACGTCTCATGTAGTTGTCCACAATGGAAGTGATGTGCAAGGCACAGACGCCATAGAAGAACATTAATAGTAGGAACAACAGAAGAAAACTATTCAAACCAGAACAGCTGGAAACTTCCTGAACGAACCAAAACAAACGAACAAACAAAAACCAAAACAAAACCCAAAACAAGCAAACCCCCCCTTCCCCCCAAAAACCCACACAAACACTGTAAAGTGTGAGCCAAACTGTTCATGCATCTTTTTAACTCTCACTGTTTTATCTGAGACCATGGACTGATTAGGACTTGCAGCTGCAAGACCAATCAAAAAGCCATACCAGAAGCATGAAGGAAATACAGAATTAGGAGAATTACAAGGAGACTAATAAGGAAGAAATAAACAAACAGCACAGAAATATTTCCTGCTAGAATATTTCCTTCAATAGAAACTTTCAAGTTACAAGGCTTGAACCTACTCCTCTGACCTCAGCAATGTCAGACACTGACCAGAGCTACTAATTTCCTTTTTTCAAGGTGTTGTGATTAAAATTAATCATTTTACCTTTAGTTCTGCTTGGACAGCAAAGCCTTGTTTGCCACCTCTATAGCCGGTGTGGCAGCAGTATTTGTCTTGCAAGTCTGACAATGTCATTATAAATTTTTGACCCTGATAAAATTCAGATAAAGATTCCTCAATCACTGGCGTGCTCCATTTGAGCAGCCCTGCTACCAGAGGTTTTAAAAATGCATTAGAAAAAAGGTTACGCAAAGTGTGTTGAAATATCTCATTGCAATCTTACAGTACAATTTTATGCATAAATAGAATATAATCAACTTATCCCAACAGGGCTGGAGACAATGGGCACAAACTGAAACATGGGAGTTCCCTCTCAACATCAGAAAATACTTATTTTACAGTGAGAGTGAGAAAACATTGTCAGGGGTTGCCCAGCGAGGTGGTGGAGTCTCTCCTTGCGCAAAAGCAGTATCCCCAAAAGCCACCTAGAGACTCAGTAGCCCGCTCTAGGTGGGTTTGAGCAGAGAAAGTTGAGATAAATTCCAGAGGCCCAACTAACCTCAGTCATTCAGTGATTCTGTGATTCATGGAGAAGCAGAATCAAATAGAACAACTATTTCTTCTCAGTTTTTCACCTTTTTGGACGGATATTGTTTAATGAGGAGGAGACATTGGGTGCTGAGAGAGATATTTTTACATGCCTGAAAGAGAGGATACCTCTCTAATACCTTGAATCTTGCTAGCTGTCCATGTGAATAATTGTGGGCCCCAAGCAATGTCTGGCTTCAGCATCAGGTAGATGATGTCAGCAGTATTGAATTGGCAGCTGGTTCATGTTTGCACCCTGGGCCCAGAGAGCCGTGAGACTGGCCACAGAGACCAACACAGACAGAAGCCATGGAGCACTTGGATAAACATGAACAGGAGTGGCCCCAGCCCATTGCTCGCTTCCCCCTGATGAGAACTTCTGTCCCACGGTGAAGCACTGACATGGAAATACCCACAGAGTGTGGAGGCCCTCAGGAGCTGCTCTTAGACACACAGCCCTCCCAGGAGAGCAGCTGGCCTTGCACCTCCTGCATCCCCAGGAGCATTCATGTCCCTGTAGCTTGCAGCCACGCTCCAGCTGCTGGTGTTCAGCTTTCTTAAGCTCCTCAGCAGCCAGTCCAGCTTGAAGCTCACCCAAACACACAGAAAGAGCTCATCCACACATAAGGCATGATTTGCTGAGAAGACAGGACCAAATGTGCAGGGCATGGCCAAAGAAGCAGCTGACTGCAGTGTGTTTGCACACAACCAATCCCTTTTATGCACTTATCTCCCTATTTTCCCTTTCCTCCCCAATCTATCTTGATCCTGTAATTTCCTTGCCTTTGTTCTTCCCAATAATCAACTTACAATAAATTTTGATCATTCCCATAGTCCCCTTTGAACGTGAAAAAATAAATAGTATGAAATGTACAGAAACTCTTACCCGGGATATATTGATCCCTACCCCCCCCGACCCCTAAGGTGAGGTGATGGGAACCTTCTCATTGACCCATGATGGGTGTCCCCCAGCCAATGGGGACTCCCCAGGGAAAGCTGGAGAGAAGCAGAGGCATGTCAGTGCTGTCTGGGTTTTCCCTACATGCGAGGGTGCTGCTCTCCTCCTTTGTCTGTGGAAATGAGCCTTTGCTCACAGAATGGATAAGGTTGGGAGGGACAACAGTAGGGTCATCTGGTCCAACCTCCCTGAGAGCACACTGCACAGGAAATGACATGTATCAATAAATAGTTTAGGGTAGAATTCATCACACTTTAATTAAGCCTTCTATAATCAGGTGTCCAACATAAACTGCCTCTCCAGTCACTGTAAAAAAGAACTTCCACCTCTCAACACCCCTCAGGCTGGGAGGGATTGCTCTCTGGAACCTCTGTATGTCTCACTGTAACTACAAGCACTAGCTAAGTCCTCTTGCTTAGCTTTGAAATATCTAAAACAGGTTGAAAGCAATCCTGGGTTTAGGAAAAGAGATGCTCTTCCTCATGGACTCCTGGCTCCATGGCAGGGCTCTGTGTAGGGTGATGTATGGTAAGAAGAGTGAAAATAAGATGGCAGAAATAGTAAAATCAACCACAATTTTGTATCAAAAGTAGAAACTGAATTGTTGTTTGATGGTAAGCTAGCCAGCCTGATGTTAACTACAGATGTATGTACACATTGATATGTTAAATATTGTTCTGTTATTTAAAGAAACACAGGTCATGAGGGATGATATCTGCTGACTGGTGCTGAAGTACCTTTACATTCTACATATTTATAAAAGAAAATCTTTTCTAGCTCAAGAGCAGTACATTCTTTCCAACACCATTACAGATTTCATTTTATTAGCATGGAAACCAAAAGTTTGTCTTTAGGAAGCGGGTAACTCTTTTCTTATTAAGGTCAAACTCAAATTGCTTTCTTCCACTGAAGAAATAAAGGAAGCCTAGAAAAAAAACGAACAATAAAAACCCAAACCCAGATGAATTATGATATTGCAGATATAAAGGTTAGTACAATTTAACAACATCCTCAAAGAGCTCAAAACAACCTTTGGATACAATTATGCTGCCAACAGCATCTACTCCCAGGTGCAGCCACTGCAACACATGACCCAGCTGCATGGGGACATGCTCCACAGCAAACCAGCCATGCACGGCTGCATTGCGTGCTTGGTGAACCCCACAAGGTCACTCTGCAAAGGATGCATCCTGTGTGCTTCTTTAGTTTAAAATATCTGCTCTTACACTCCAGCTGTGCTAAACCCCCCATCAGGGTGCATTTCTAGCCACCTGTGGGTAGGTATTGCACAGACCAGAGTGTGGCTCAGAGCACAACAAGGTGTGAGCATGTACTTGCTTGATGGGTGCTGCCAGATGCCACGCAGGGAAAGAGAGGTCCAGCCTGGGCTAGTCACATCCACACTGCCCTCTTGGGAGTGAGGTGTCTCAGCACCACGTGCAAGACTCATTTAGGATGAGGAAGTAAGGTTTGCTATGAAACACTTAACGTGCATGGTTTCGATGAGCAGCAGATGAGGAGCAAGGAGGAAACTGGAAAGCTGTGACATGTGGCAGTGCGAATGTATCCCCAAGTCTGGTCCAGCATTTCCATGTCTAAGTAATGTTCACCCTCCTGCAGGAGAAGCTGGTGCTGACTGTTTTATGTCAGAGGGACAGGTTGTGAAAGGAACAACTTATGTTGTTGGGATGTCACTGTGTTTGTTGAGTGTTGATCTTCATGGTGTGATGTGCACATCAGCATGAACACAGATATATCTCTCCCTTACAGCTGGCCTTTCCAGATGTGCAGCTGTCACCACAGGTGTACCATCCCCATTTTTCAAGGGGGTAAAGTGAAGCATGGGAGTGTTATGTGACTGCTCCAGGGTCTTGTTGGTCATCCTGTGGGCTCTGAGCAGCATATGGAAGTACCTGTCTCTGCCCAAGCACTCTCAGCCCTATCATATTGAGCATTTCTTATAGATTTTAGCAAGAATAGTTACTCACTTTCATGTTGAAAAACAGCATCAATCTTCCCATTAATTCCTGGAAAGGCATCTCTTATCAGTGATGACTTCCTATCCACAGACTGACTTCTTTCATCATAACTGAGAAAAATCATAAACAAACAGGAGTCAGTGAAACCTGCAAACAACTCATTATTAATTCCTCTCAGCTCCTTATCTTCTACTTATCAATAGATAACCAAGTTCATGAAAGATTTTCAGTGTCGTTTGGTAGTGTAGAAAGACACAATTTGCCCTAAATTAATTATTACTTTATTAGTTGCAATGGGTGAATTGGAGTGAAGCTCCACCTAAGAATACCTAATATTGGAACCATCATCATGAATCTTTTTTTTTTATTTTTCTAAGAGACCACGCCTAAAAGAGTGACAATAGATTATAAAAAATTTCTTTCGCATTATATTTCTTTAAGAAAGGTTTATCAGGAAAAATCTGTGCTTTTTCTGAAGTTATAAGGTATTTTAAGTTAATTTACTTAAGTTACTAACAGCAAGATATTACATTTTTGGTGAAGTGAAGTTTATCGATCACTGCTGGAATAAGAAGGCTTTTGAAAGCTTTTCCCTTCCGTAATTTCCTTAACAGAAGATTTAATAATCAACCTTTTAAACTTAAAGTTACAAGAGTTTGACCTAAAATATGGAAATCTTATCTTCTGCTTAAAGTACAGATATGTGGCTGAATAATTCTCTAGAGTGAACTTTGCATATACAATTATTTGGACATTGTGGTGGAAGGTAAGAGAAGCTTTGTTGTTCATCTAAAATAATTTGGGTTATTTACTGCTTCCATTACAGGAGCACCTCCTTTGGCTGTTAGAAATCTCTGTCCTGTAAGACAAACTTGAGCTGTAGGGATGGGATTGAGAAGAAAAAAATAATAACCATGCACAGCAGACAATTCTTTGCAGTACATGGCATTTATCAGCAACTTTATGAAACTATCTGTTAGTAACTAGAAAGTGGGTGACATTCTCCTTCTTACTCCACAGAAACATAATTGATATGTAAACAGTGAACTTCTGCATGATTTCCTGAGATGACTTGTGGAGCTGTACAATGACCAAGACAGCTAAATGAAAACAACCAAATAAATAAACAAACAAACTGTTAAACTGATTAAAAGGAAAACTAAAAGCACTGTTCCACCTCCTTTCAAATATTTTTCCACTGCCAGTTGTGACACTGAAAGAGATCACCAAAAGTGTCTGACTAATGTATCCTAAATCATGACAGGATATTGATCATGTGATTATGCTTGTTTCTATTTAGAAAAGTACCACAGGAAACATTACCTCCAAAATTTGTCTGCTATGAAGAAATATGTTTTCCCCTCAATTCCATTATGAAAAGCAGCATCAATTTTGGAAACATCCTTTGAAAAGCCCAGGGTGTAGAGTTTTTGGGGGTATCCAGGAAGTATAGTATCTCCTCTCACAACCCAGAATTCATTCTCTATTAACAAAAGTTCATAACAACATGTTGTGAGAACCTTCTTCTGAGAATGACAGAATCTTTTTCATGAAAGCTGATGGTTATTGAAAATGACCATTGAATTTGAAAATAACTAAAAATAGTTCTGTCAAAACAAATGCAATAGTTCTCCACACTACTTTTTTTGAAAACTGAATTTCAGTCTTTCTTCACACTAATGCTAGTATCATTCTTAAATTCAATAGAAAATTTCCCAGAAGAAAAAGAATGAAATTTATTTTGGCAGGGAAAATTTTCAATATGGATATTAAAAACTAAGATGCAAGTTCTTTAACTTGGACAATAATTTTATTATTTCTGTGATTGAAGCACACCAATTTATTGGACTAAATTCAAGACTACAAAATCCTACAGAAAGAACTTAAGTGGTTTTGAAGCCAGATGCAAACTCTCTAGGCTATTTGGGAAGACAATATGGGAAAATAAAAAGACAACATTTTACCTTTGAAAATGACCATTTCATCTTTTTCAGGAATTTCATATGCAGCATCAACACCAGGTGGCAGCCATGGCCAGAATGAAGATATCAACTCAAAATCAGTTGTTCTGACTGCTGGATGTTTGCGCCAAATATGCCTTGTGTAAGTATAGAACAGGTTTTAAATAAAATTGGATGTTCACACTCACTAAAGCATGAAACCACATCATGGCAACCGGGGCGGTGTTTATCTGAATAAACGCAGCCATGTACCTGAGTTAGTCACACTACATCCCCTGTAAACTCAATGTAAAGAGTTATTTCCTTAGTAGGATTGCTCTCTTCCTTATGCAGACATCTAAAATAGGTCAGATGAACTGTTTTGTCAAAACATTTATTTCCCCTTATGCAGAAGTGGAGCTAAGAGAGACCTGTTTCACAAGGCTGATGCCTGGTAAGACTTTGGTAACAAAAGCCCAATTTCCCTTTCCTTTTATTAGTGTACTGAATCCTCACTACAGGGGCTCTTCAAGTAGGTATTTTGTCAGGGCTGGATAGCCCTCAGCTCCCTCAAAGCAAGGACAGAAAAGCGGCTGTGAAGTGTTCCAGAGTTGGTGATGTGTTTTGCCAGAGCTGAACTCTCCCAAATGCTGAACATTTGGGACTTGTTTACAGCCTGAAGTGGAAACAGCCCATGTTTGCAGAGGAGCCATTTTCCCCCACCCTATTCACAGCATCCCCTGCTCCAAAGGTCATCCTCCTACTTATCTCTCTTTTCTCCACCAACCTCCTTGTTTTTGTTTTCCATCTCTTTTCCTGATTCCTTGTCTTGTTTTCCTGTCTAAAATGGCTGATATTCTAATTAAAGTTATTTTTCTATGATGTGGGGCATAATTTAAAAAGTGACACTCAGGTATTTTTCTTTCAGAAGCTGACTTACTTGTCTTTAAAGAACATTAATTCTCCACGGAAAGTGGTGACAGCATCAAAAGTCAAATTGGAGCTGCAGCTGTTTGGCAGTGCAGGATCTTTTGACTCAGTCGGGTCTTTTATCTCAGTAGATTCCGTTTGATCATTGTTTGTGTTGGGAGATGATCCTAAAAGAAGCAGTTTATGGAAGAAATTATAGTGTGAACTCATTGAGGTATATCCACTACGCAAAACTGTCACTGAAAAGTATCTGAAGTCTTTGAAATTATAAGCAGTAGTTGATGAAAAATTCTGAATTACCATAGAGGTACTGTATGCCAGTAATATCATCCTGATGAAGAAGGAGTACTGAGGGGTCAAATTTCCTGTAAACTGGATACATCAGAGCGTTGGGGTCTTTGGAATGGGAAAGTCCCAGTGAATGGCCAAACTCATGGGCAGCAACATAAAACAGGTTTGTGCCTGAAAACATCAAACAAAACACATTAGAGGAGAGCTGTGTCTTTGTATTTGTCCTGGATAACATGAAGGGCATAAGGTTTGTCAGAAGTTTTCAGAACTGCTTGTCCAAGCAAATGAAATTCTTGTGGGAAATTTGGGTGGAGATGAAATTATGGTCAGAAGTAAAAGTAATGGAATCATTATAGGGGAGTTCAAAGAAATAGCCTGTAGATCCTGCAGAATTCAGTGTAGAAGAAGGATCCTGGGCCAGTGCAAGTGAGGTAACTGTGCAGCAAGAGGTCTGAGGAGTGGGAAGAAGTGGGCCACCCTTACAAATAAAGCTCCCCCCAGTGCATGGCAGAAGCTGAACTGGGGCCTTAACTTAAACCAGAGACTCAGAGGTTTTTAGAACTATGCAATCCATATGCTCCTTCAAATCAGTGGCAATTTAAACACTTAAGGAAGAGAGGAGAGAGACACTGCACCCTTGATTCCATGTGCAACTTGCTTCAGGAAGGGCTTGGAGAACTTAATTACCTACCCTCTGTGCTTTTAGTCCATGTTTCATCCTCATCAAAGTGAGCATCTCCACCAAAGTCCTTGCCAGGTGCATAGGCATGGGCCAGGGAGCCTCCTGGGCCATCAAAGGGGATGAAGTCATTGTGACCTGAGGAGCAAACCCCAAACACAGCTGACTGGGGGTTCATGCACACACTGAGCAGCACACAGCAGGTGTAGATCCAGTGAACTACTGGCAGGTCCCTAAATTTTTCTCCTCTTTCTCTTCATTTGCCTCTATGCCTTCCCCCAAAGCCTGTCAAGAGTTGTAACCATAGCACTTTGAGCAAGAACTGTATTTTTCTGTCTGCTTGCTCAACTGGACATTGACCTTCACATGTGCTATGTACGGGAGAAATCATTCCAGGTCAACTGCTCCATGCAGGCAGTAACTTGGCAGTAGCTCTTAATGATTACATAGAGATTTACCTCTGGCTGCAAAGGAGATCATTATGTCTGCATCACCTCTGTCCTTCTGGATGAACCTCAGTGGGGTCACACTGCTCCAGACACGTAATGCTTTCCTGATTGCTGCCTTGACATCCGCTGGACGCAGGTCCGGTGTGTAGTTTACTATCCTTTAAAACACAGGAGAGAGCAAGCTGTGTTGCTGCCACTCACCCTGTACTTCACACTGTCTTGACATGAAGAATTCCATTGTGATTACCTGTATGTCAGGACATGTTTTGTCCATTTTGGCTCTCCTGCAAAGGTGGAGAACCCAGCTACATCAGGGAATCCACAGCGGCGTTTCTGTACCAAGTCCAAAGTGCCAGAATCCAGTTTCCCTGTCACCTCTAGCCCAAAAAATTCCTGCATTTCTTTTAGTTTTTGGGTCATTGCATTATTACTTTTCCAATCAAAAGGTTCTCCATCTTTCTTAAAGCCATAGTAATTTTCCAGGTACTTCTAATGAAAAAAAAAACCAAACCCAAATCTTAGAACAACCAATGGTGTTTGCTTTTGAAGCTTATAAGATATTTAACTAACACCAGTCAGTCATGTAGCCTTTGCTACTTTTCTTTCTGTTGTATGGCAGCATGGATAACAGTTTGCTAAAGCCTGTGTGAATACTTTTCTCTTAATGCTAGCTTTTTCCATTGTACCATCACTATAAATATTTTGTAGCTATTGAAATGCATTTAAAATTAGCATTTTTTTAATAGATTATTTTCGGATAATGTGCCCTCCACTTACCCTGCCCCCTAAGGTTACCTAGAGTCCTTTACAGGAAGTAATTAGAAATGCATAACTGAATATAAAATTTTAGTAGTTGTATCCGGTTTCCCCACATTTTAGACAGTAAGAGTTCAGAAAAATATACTATACTTCATGAGGAGTTATGTTTCATAATATCACAAGTCAAATAAATAGCCACATTTCCACATACTACAAACACTGATGCAGAAGTTTAATTATTTGTAAAATTAACACGGAGTGAATGCATCACCAAATTTAATCAGTCTCTAAAGAAAAGTAAAATAAGATGATGCTAAACTAGCCTTTCTCATCACACATCTATTTTGAGAACTAGTCAATCAGCTATTTGTTCTACTTTCTGTTTGGCTGCTCTATGCTAGTTACACAGACTGCTGTGAATGCTCAACAGTAGCTAAACATCTCCCCAGAGCTCTACCTTCCTCACCTGGATAAGCTGCATGCCTTCTTCCTTTGTCTGCCTTGTATTTGCAGGAAAAGCACAAGAAAGTGCTGCACATAATAATAGGAGAAATGGGAGATTTCCCACTGTCATTTCCACTAGCCTTTATAGAAGTCTTTTTTGTCGTCTGCCACACACCTGCTTCACCTTTATATAGGTTTTTTTGCTTTATAAAGCTTTCCAATCCCTGACTCATTGATTCTCACAATGTCTAGTTAGCAACAGAACATGCAAAACAAGAGTTTTACCATAAAACAGATCAGTGCTGTCTTTCATCCGGTTCCACCCTTGTGCAGGTTTTGCAACATGGAAATATGATTAATGAGAAGATAATAGATCTGTAATTATTTTTAATGAATTTATTAACCTTTTAATTGTTAAAATGTAGCCTTACTCTCCAAAATTTAAAGCATATCTCTTTAATGCTTTCTATTCAAAGATAATATTGATTTCAGAAGGGTTGTTAAAGTGCCTAAAGGGATAAATAATCACAGAATGTTACATGACTGTAGACTACAAACAGAAAATCAGCCTTCTAGGGTTTTTTTCAGGGGGTTTTATACTTTTTGTTTTTTGGAGGCTGTTATAGTGCCACCGTCTTTCCTTTTGGTAGCGTCCCGTGAGTACTCCTTGCTTGATGAAGCAATATTTTGTTTATGCAGTTTTTTAAAAACAGTTAGCACTTGGATGAAATTATCTTTTTTTTTCTGCAGAAAAATGTGAAATTAACACAAATAAATGAAAGCACTTTTCCCAGCATATATAAAAATTATAAAAATTGAGCCAAGATGTTTTCATGCTACTTTTATTCAGCAGTTTTTCCAGTGTTTTCAGAGAATTGCCCAAAGACTTTATTTCACATTCTCCTTCTTTGATACTTACTATAAGATGCTAAAAATCACTGAGGTTTTCTGGATCAAACTCTTTGATGGTTGTCCTTGTCAGAGAGAGGTTCTTCTGTTCTCCCTTTCTGCCATTGGTGTAGGAACTGCTGAGACTCAACAGCAGGCCCACTCTAGATTGGGTCCACTTTTCCTCCATGCCCAATCACACCCTCCATGCACTACCACAGACGAGGACAAAGCAGTGGGGAAGGGAGTGCTGAAGAGAGAGGTTCAGTCTTACATTTCCGAGACTTCTGTGTGGGGCTGATACAGGATTTCGGGTGAGCCTGCAGCACTGAGGAGCAGGTGAGACTTTGTGCAGAGAGATAAACTCCCTTCCACAGAGCTGCTGGGATAATAGAGATGTGAAAGGAGAGTTTATGAATATGTCATACACTTGAGGTGTTTGCTGGAATTATTTCCTGCTGAAGAGCACTGTGTTGGTACCAGAAGGATCCCCAGAACACAGCATGCCTGTGGCCATCCAAAGGCAGGATATGAGGGATTTCTGGGTCTGGGCAGCTGAAACATCAAGGCAAGGCTGGTGGGACTCCACAAGGGTTATCTGGTCACTGAGGACTGGATTCCTACCCTAGGAGCAGACATCTACCTGAGGCATTTCCATTAGTGAGAGAACCCCTCCCTGTCCTGGAAGGAGATGGACAGGCTCAGGGAATGACCCAGAAATGGACCAGCTGAGTCAAGGGGAAAAAATCCCCTGAGGGAGCTTTTGGTAATGACTCCACTCACAGAGTTATGTGAGGTGTACTAGAGTGGGTGAGATGAATCCAACTTGGTGCAGAGTTCTCCTGTGCAGCTTACACACTAACAGTACTTCTCTGCAGAAATAGCTTCTGGAACATACAGCCCCCTACAGCCTTCCAACTCTTTTTTCTTCTCCCTCACTGTCTCCATGTATACTAGAAGGAAGAAGTAACTGTCCAGCCTGTAGTAATTAAATTTTCACCACTCATCTTTCTCTCTAATGAGAGGGCTACTAAAAGGCAGCAAAGACCTCTAGGAAGGTATGAATAAAATTTACATAGTTTTCTGATTATCAGCTTTCCCAAGTACATACTTCTGCTACTCTATCAACCCTCTTTCTCACTTTTCTTGATTCTATTCCCCATTTCTCTCAAGAGATCAATCACCTAGAATATGCTTTATAAAGAAAATTCCATAATCACAAAAACCTTCTTTGATGTTTGTCACCTCTTTGAGGTGACTTTACCTAGAAGTAGCACAATATATAATGTCAGTCTCTGGTTTTAACTTAAAGAAGTCAGTGTGAAAATTACTATACTCTCCTTTTTACAACCTGTAAAATTGTCTGGATAAGCTCCGAGGACTGCCCTCCCTCTTCTGGACTTAATCTTCTGCCATGGATGCATTCCCATAGCCCCACCCTAAGACATATAACGCAATATGTTTATTGTTATTATTATTAGCCTTAACACAAATGTTACTGCTAATTCACAGTTTCTATATTTTAAAACTAATAATAATGTAGTATTGACAAAAGAAAAGATCATCTCAAAGAGCCTCAATAGGATGAAACTAAGTTATGTTGATGTGCAAAGCCAAGGGCTTAATTACTCAGAGCTTGGAATGGCTCCTCTCTGCTGCCTTATGTTCCCTCAGTGTCCTGGCCAGGCTGAACTCTGGTAGCAGTGTAGGACCCCTGGCCAAACCCTGGGAGAGCAGGTCTGTGCAGGGGAAGCTTCTGAGCTGTAAAACTGCAACTTCAGCCTGAGCAGTCACCAGCATTGCTTAACACAGTGCCTTTGGCACCTCCTTCCTGGCTCTGCTGCAAACCCTCAGACCTGGCAGCACAAACCTAGCCTCAAAAATATCTTATTGCTGACAAAGTGTGACCTGCTTCTGGCTTTTATATAACAGTTGTGGGTCCCCAGCATGGCAATGCTGATTCCCTGGCAGCATTCAGTGTTCCAGTTCCAGTCAACTTACACACGGGTCATCCTTGCTTTCTGTCAGTGAAGTCATTCAGGGATTTTTGAGATTTCATGTGTAAGAGACTTGGTCTAGGTCAACTGTTGTTGCAATCAATAATTTTAGATGTAGCAGGTTATATTTTGTGACTCTAATTTGCCTACCTGCTCTTGGATTCCAAGGAAAGTTCCTATTCATACAGGACAAGTACTTGAAATTACGTTTGTGGATAAATTTCCCCTGCTGGCACCCAAGAGGTCTTTAATTCCAGCAATAATTTATGAGTTATGACAAAATCATGCTTACAAGAAATATTCGCTTCTTCACTGAGTATAGACAGCTGCAGCTTTCCTGCTTCCGATGTTTCCAACATTATCTGAGCTACATCTTCCATTTACCAGGAATTTCATTGCTTTTCCCAAACTGAAAGTAGTGCTGTTTCATTTCAAAGTTTAAGACATTAACAAAGCAAAAATACAGACAGAAATTCCATGATTGATACATCTCACTAGTCTACTTGTCTGTGTGAAATCCATGGCCTGTGTTCATCTGTTTCTGCTCCAGGCTACATTTTTCTTCACAGCTAAGTAAATATCACTCATTTTTCAGATATTGTGAGTTTAAGCTACTTAATAGTAAAAGGTGGAGGGAGTATTTTAATTTTGCTGTTTCCTGGATGTCATAACTAAAAAAGTATCACTAACCTTATGCAGGAAAAATACTTAAGTCTAATGTGAGTCAGTGTAAACACCAACAGTGTTCTGCTTCACTGTTGCAGAAGTGTTTCTTTTCGTTCCTCCCTAACCACTTTCAAGTCTCAGACAACAGCCAGAGCCTAAAGGTCTGATTTCTGAAGGTAGCCTTCACATACAAGAAGGCATCTATTTAGGATATCAAAGTATGGAGGTGTTTTTAAAAACAAAGGGAATTAACCCCATTAGTTATGCACAAACAGTACTCACAAGCACCCTGCCTAAGCCTGGAGGCTTCTAAAGTCCTTGGACTGAAGTTTGTTCAGGATAGGCTATGTACAGAGTAAGAGCTGTTAAGAAAGACACTGGGAGATGTTGGGGCAGCACCAGTTTTCCTGTGTCTCTGCCCTGCCTGGATTGCTGCCAGGTGAGCTCAGCCACTTTTCAGTCCATGACTCTGTCATGGTGATCCGCTTCCCTTGTGGCAATGCTGAGCTCTTATGTTCCTGCTTGACACAACAGTAGGGACTGTTAAAAGTTGTTAAAAAAACTTTTAAGACATGGACTGATTTGTAACATAGGTTGGTTTTAAACCTGGCCTTAGAGGTACTTAGAGTGTATCTAGCATGGCACAAAACATGCATGAGGAGAGCATGCCAAAGATGAGCAATTTTATTCCAGGATCATAAAATTATAGAATTTTTGGGGACTTTAAGGATAATCTCATTCCAGCCCACCCGTGACAGGCTGGGACACCTTCCACCAGACCAGGTTGCTCAAAGGCCCTCCAACCTAGCATCATCTCTGCTGCCTTTCTTTGGTCCTGTCTGTGAGCACAGTGGGCCTGTGGGTGCACTGGGACACACGTGGCTTCCTCTGGCCCACATGGTTGGGGGAACAGGCAGTAGTATGCCTTCAGATCAGATGTCTGAGGCAACTGCCCTGTGCAGAAGAACAGGAGCAAATTTTACTCTGCCTAATGGGGTTTGAGCTGTGGAAATTGGAATACTGTCCTTGTCAGCCGTTCCCAGCCTCTCTTTCTGCCTTTGCCAATTTTGTAGGAGAAAGATTAATAGCCAGTTGACTTCCTTGCACAATCACATCATCACATCAGTGTTGTAAGAGATGGGATCAAATCCCTTCAAAGAGAGGATGGACTGCAGCCAAGCTCTCTTAAAGCCCGAGAGGTGTTTAAAATCATTGAGCTATTGCCCTGTGAGCAGGACCCAAACAAGGAGGAAAAAGGTGTGTCTCACTACTCATCCTCTGGAGGATTCATCTGTGGTAGTTACAAAAAAATCCTTAGGTTTTGTTCCTTATTATTTTGGCTTCTGTGCTCTGGAAAATGGTTCTTGTTTCTGGTTTGCTGTCAAGCATTGTGAGGTGGACTGCCAGCCCTGACTCCATTTCCATGGCACATGGTTATAGCTGAGGAGGGCTAATCCACTGACTCCCTGTGACCCTGTGATCATATCTCCATCAATTCCCACCCTGCCTGCATGCTACTTCCATCCCCAAACTGGAAACTTACCCATCTTTCTGGTTGCTCATGTCCTGCTGTACCAATGAGTCTGTCCTTTAAAAGCATGCTCAGTGGCACTGGTCCTCTCAGCCACTGCCTTGTTCCCATCTACCTGTCCCCACTCCTGCATTGACCCCTCTGTCCCTGTGCCAGGGCTCATGGCATGCCACATGCCACTCCAGTCTCTCCCTTCACACACTCTTGTGTAGGATCTCCTCTTACCTTTCATGCCTCCCCCTCATTGTTCCCGAGCACCTTGTTTCCCTCCTTTGTCACCTGGGCAGTTTCTAATTGCCTGCCAGAGCTGCCCCTCCACTTCTTTTTAACTTTCCCCCCACAGGCACTGAGCTCTGCAGAAAATGCTGGTGGAACCTGGTGCCATTCAGCTTGAGTGTGGTTGTACAGATGCCTTCTCTCCAGTGGACTGATTTAGGACACAAGAACTGCTGAACTCAAGCAAAATACTTTATTACTCAAAAACAACTTGATTAATAAATAGTTGGAGAGCGAAAATAAATTAAAACTGTACATTAGGTCTTACATTTTAAAGGTTTTAAATTAGAATTGCCAAAGGCCATCATTTCAGACTCAGGTGCACAGGAAGAGCTGAATAACACTGTTTAAAATCAAGAGACATGAAAAACTCTTTCTGGTACAAATATACTCCTGTACCATCACTTAATATTTCTAGCAATGAAACCAGCTGTTGCTTTTCATTATACGGATGAGTTTTTTCCTTTTGATGTCAACCTCATATTGGTTCGATCCATGGAAAAAGTAGAAATATCCTAGAATTGGAAGGAAAAAATATGGAGAAATTAATATTTCATTTTTGTTCATTTCATTTCCTACCCATTGTTACATGCTTACTATTTTCTTGGGTGACAAAAACAATCATACCAAAAATTTAATAGATGTATTGAAACTTTTTTTTTTTGCCTTTGGCAGGTGATATTTGGGCTTTTAAAAATTACATTATAATTTATTTACCATATTTCTGAAGGGCAGCATCAATTGGATGGCCGATCCCTTGGAAGTCAGCAGCTATTTTTCTTGGATAGCCTCTTTCCATTGATTGGTTATTTTCATTGAAACTAAATAAAGAAATTGTGTGGAAATAAGAAAATAAGTATGTGACATTCAAAGTTGAAACCAGGTGGATTTTTTACAAAATGTGCTTACTGTCAGCTGAAAATCCATCACCTGCAATCTGTGACCTCACAGAGCTGTATAAATCCTGGCTGTGTGAATATTTACATATCTTTAGTACCCAAGGTAAGTCTTTTTTCAGAATATCAGAATAGAACATTTACTTTCATGCCCTGAGACTGACAACCAGGCTGAATGGGGCTTATACTGAGTAGTAATCTTAAATAATTAATCAAACATAATTATTTTAATTTTACAGCACACAATCTATGAAGTGACCCCATAAGACAAATGCAAACTTCAGGTGTAATAACACCCTTTCAAGATAGTATTACAGACTAATTATTAGGCTAAGATTACTGCTTAGCTGAACTGTTTCTTAGGAAGTAAATATTTTAATGTCCTTCTATAACTTTCTTGATTTGTCGTTTATAAATTTCACAGAGCACTTCTACTTCTTAGTAACTAGTGAATGAATACCTGACATGATGACAAAGTCCACTCGATTTATATTTTTATACTTATTATAATACATTTTATTTTTATACTAGCTTACACTGCTTCTTAATGAACAAACACAATTCATTTGCCCCTTAATTACAGCCTGATTAGAGTAAGTGAACACTCAGGTGTAACAGACTTTGTTTTATGAAAACACCTGAGTCATTGAGTTTCAGCTTTAATCAGCTGAGAAGGCTGACAAAAAGAGGACATGAACATCCTGTAGAAATACTCACATCACTTGATTAAAAAAGCTGTTTTGATCGTCTCTTGTACAGAAGAGAGAAGAACCTTACCGCCAGTACTTGTTGCCGACAAAGAAATAGGTTTTCTTCGTACTTTGGTCGTGAACGGCTGCATCAATTTTCCCAACACTGTTGGGGAAGCCCAGGTTCTGAATGGGCTTGGGGAACCCTGGCTCTATTCTGTAGCCACTGACAGCCCAGTACTGGCCAGCTACAGGAAAACAGAAAAAGTTGTAAGGATTCTTGAGGAGTCTGATCTCCTTTTTGCCAAAGCCCCAGAGCTTTCTGTGTAGTAAATGCCACCAAACAGCACAGATGTCCTGCTGAAAACATTACCCACTTAGGGCGCACAGAAGTTTGAATGCCTCACAGCTGCTGGATTTTCTATTTTTTTATAGTCATTAAGATTATTATATACTCAATTATTAAAGGTCAATATATTTTTAGGTGTGTTTGTCATTTTTAAAAATATATTTAGATAATGTAATGTAGCAATAAATTTTGTATCAGCTATGATCTCTGCTCTCACTGGCCAAAGGAAGTCTATGTAGAACCATTGTGAAGCAACATTAGTTACTGGCAGTAACATAATTTGCAAAATTTAAATGGATTTAAATATTAAGAATATCCACTATTTGTGGTAGCACTAGTATTAGAGTTAATATGAATATTAGTATAATATACCTTCCATTTTGATTCAATAACATTAGTGGTATTGCTATAACTTCAAGCATGCATTAAAAAATGATGAAAATGTAAGAGAAGTACCTTTAAAAAATATCACTCGATCCTTCTTGTCAACCTCATATGCAGCATCAAAGCCAGCTATCAGTGATGGCCAGAAGGAGAAGATGGTGTCGTGCTCAATTTCTGAGAAATATGGACTTTTGCGCCAGACAAAGCTGTTAGAAACAAAACCAGCAGTGCTTCATTGTCTGTACTTCATTAGGAGATCAAGGGCCCATAAATGTACTTGAAATCCTATTGTCTGGGTGCTGGAACCAGTGTTCCCTGTGCGACAGAGATACCACCCCTTTTGGGATGCAGTCCTTCACTCTGCCCTACTCCCTCACAGACCTGTGCCCTTTGCTACAGGTTGCTATGAGGTGACAGAATAGTTGAGGTTGGAAGGGACCTCTGAAGCTCATCTTGCCCAACCCCTTGGCTCAACCAGGGTCACCTACAGCTGGTGGCCCTGTGGACTTCTGCATTTGCACCATAATGGTTTGTCCAGGGCAACTTGGAATATCTGTGGCAGTGCTGACAATTGCAGCTTTCTCTTCACCATGACACATGTAGTTAGGCACGGGTCATTTCAATTTGGTTGCAAAGGTTAAATAAAAATTCTTGAGAAACATGTTAAAACTCAGTTTAAGGGTGATTTGCTCTTTCCCTCTCCTCCTTGAAAACTATTAAGCTACAATTCTTCATATGTTTTAGAAGGAAAATAAGACCCGCATCATCACAGGAAGCTTGTTCAATCAAAACACAACTACCAAGCCAAGAAGGGGGTGAAGCCCTGACCCTGACCTGCTGTTGCTCTCGCCAGGCTGGATGTGCACAGCCAGCAACTCGCTACAGTGAGTGCCAGAGCATGCCTGAAACAAGGCCAGCCTGTAACAGCAGGGACTCTCTGTAGACATTACTGGTCTCGTGCAGAATCCTAGGTCAGAGTGACACTAAAAATCACCAGTGATGCTTTCCACAGCTCCCTGGCCCACACACAGGATGGTGTGAGGAGGACAGTGCTGCATGTGAAGCAACTGCAGGCTGAGGAGTGACGCTGGAATTATTCAGCCTTGCACAATTTTAATAGACATGGACAATGATGTATGATGGATTAAAACCTTGTACTTGTTAGTACACCATGTTACTCACGCAGCACAGGTGTGCTAGTAAAATTTTTCAAAGTTGCCTTAACACTTACAGAAAGAAATATTTTCCTTTACAACCGAGGGAGGATAAATTCCTTGAACTGAACTTTGTGCTTTGCCTTTGTGAGTCTCACAAAAAGATGTTTCTGGAAATAAAAGCACTTACCCATCTTTGAAGAACAGTGTTTCCCCACGGAGAGTAGTGACAGCATCAAAAGTCAGATGAGGGTCACAGTCATCTGGTCGTTGGGGTGGCTTGGAGGGTGTAATTTCTGTTGGTTCTTCCCTGGGAGACATTGGAGTTGGTGCTTCTGCAGGTACCATTTCAGTTGGTTCTTGTGGGAGAAAAGCTTCTGTTGGAAGTGCAGGAGATTCCTTGGGGGGTCCTTTGGAAAATAAATAAGTGTGGAATTGGAAGGTGGATCAGAGCAGCTCATGTCACAGCATTTCAGGCTGTACCATGTGAAGCCAAGTGTACAGGCAGCTGTGCACATAAACACCCTTCTGTGGAAGATAAGAGGGTTTCATGCTACACACGTGGGTTCCTCTGGTATCATTGGCTCTTGGGTCTTTTGACTAACTGGAATGAATATGGTCTACAGATTCCATTTTGCAGTGTAGACTGTTAGCCACAAAACCCCCAAAAGATTTGCCCAAAAATAATAACAGGAAATAAAACCTCAGTATTTTTCTTGTAGTAGGAAGTTCCGGTACATTTTATCTGTTGGGTAAAATTAATTATAAATTGTTATCCATCATTCACCAGAAAATGATGCTTCTTGCTTACCATAGAGGGCTTGAATGCCATCAATATCATCCTGATGAAGTTGGTAGTTCCTCGTATCCACGGCCATATACACAGGATACATCAAAGCACCGAAAACATTGGAATGACTGAGACCTAGTGAGTGGCCCAGCTCATGAGCAGCAACAAGAAATAAGTTGTATCCTACAAAAGATCCACACAAAGAACAAATATGAAATAAATTTTTTGCTTAACAGCAGGATACAGGCAACATTTTCTCATGTCAGATAAATCATTCATGGTCTTAAAAAAATGGCAAAATCTAATTATGCCCAAGTAAGAGCTCTCTGGCCTCCTGAAGAAGAAATGAGTTTTGAATCATAGGCATTGATTTCTCACTGGAAAATCACTCTGAGATCAGTTTTTGCCCATGTTTCAGAAATTTTCCAACAAAGAATCAAGGTTTCTTTATTATTAATAACAATTGAAAAGCAGGTGAGAAGGTTTTAGTCACCTGATCAGATTTTGGGAATAGTAAATGACATGGAATTTGCCTGATAACTACCTCACAAAACCAGTAACATGTAACATAACATAACATTGCTGGAAACCCGAACAATTCACTGTTATATTTAATTTTATCCGCCAATAAATTCAAGATGTTTTTTCCTTTCTAGAAGTTAAAGATGAGCATGACTTTAAATCAGAAAAACCCCAAACCAAAGCAAACAAACAAATGTGAGAGGTTATATAATTACTTTTAAGGTCATTATCTGAGGGTGAAAATTTCCTATCTTTTGAAGTCACGATTACTCATCATTGCTATTCCATGCTAACTTAATTTCCTTCACTGGAGCTGTAACTGCAGACTGCATTAACTTCAAGGGACTGTTGTGATTGCATCCCAGATCAAAATATGCAGAACTGTTTTACTAAATTTCACTGACATTTTAAATCTCAGTAAATACTGGAACTACTGCCGTGGGATATGTGACTTTACAGCATCTTCAAGACAACACTTTCTAATAAAATAACAGTCAACACAATATTTAAGTTTGCCTACCACCATAGGTTGTAAATTTGGTCCAGTTTTCATCTTCATCAAAATGGGCATCTCCTCCTATCCCACTGCCAGGGGCATAGGCATGAGCCAGAGTTCCTCCTGGACCATCGAAGGAATAGAAGTCACCGTGAACTAAAAATATGGGGGGAAAAAATTGATGCTTTTCATTATCTTTCTAAGAAAAAGTGACAAGTACTATGATTCCCTGACAACAGAGTTTCCTTACATCCAGCTGCAAAGGAAATCATTATATCTGCTTGACCTCCATGGACCCTGGTGAACCTCAGAGGGGTGACGCTGCTCCAGAGCTGGAAGGCTCTTGCAATTGCTTCGTCTACATCAGCTTGCAGCATGTCTGGAGTGTAGTTCAGAATCCTGTGAATTAAAGACAAAAGGAATTAAAAGCAACCAGATCGCATGTGATTGGGACACATGGTATCAAGGTCAAATATTTTAATCTGATGTTACAATTATTTATGTGTCTCAAGTGGTTTATTTTCAAAATATTTGCTTACATAACAGATAAAGATTTCAGTTTTCTTTTATACCTTTCAGAAACCCTAACATTGATACTCAGCTGTATTCCTTCTATGCACTGAGTATATTATTCAGTAGGCTACTAGCTAAGTACTGTAAACTCCTATTTTGGTATTCTCATCACTATTTGGTAGCCTGAATGGGTCCCACATTCCTATCCCTTTCATCCTGAACGGAGCTTTTATATGGAGAAATACAGAAATAAATAGTAAAGAACCTGTTTACATTACTTCTGCCTAGCATTCACAAAGCTTCCCAGAGGTGTGGAGAAAAACGTGCTCTAGTGTATGTTACCGATAGGTCACATCTTCTTTCGTCCATGTGGGGCTGCGTGGGAAGGCGCTGTATGAACGGATATCTGGTATTCCACATCTAGGCTGCTTCATCATGTCCAGCGTCTTCTGATTCAGCTCCCCAGTCACCTCTAGCCCAAAGAATGACTGCATCTCTCGAATTTTGTCAGCCATGTGGTTGAGGTCCTTTGCTTTAAACAGAGAGTGTTTCTCTTCTTTAAAATCATAGAAGTTTTCAAGATATTTCTAATAGGGAAGAAAAAGCAACAGTTTAGGATATAAAACTTTCTTTTCAAGTGCAGAGATCTGGTAATAAAATACTCTACATTGCTAATGCATCACTATGTTCATTTTCTCAATAAATTATTTCATCAGTTCTGTCCATAGTCCTTACCTTGGCAAATTGCATATCTTCTTTTTCCTTTTCTGGAGCCACTGGAAAAGCAGAGGAGAATATAAAATATAATAACTCAAGGAAAAGAAGGATCTTTGTCTTCATCTTTGGCTCCCTGTCCTACCAGCCCTTGCTAGAAGACCTCTCAATCTCTTTTTCCTCTGTCTAAGACGCACCAGTGTTTCACAATTTATATCAGTGCTGTGCTTGCTAAAGTCAATAATGGCATGACTCAGCTTATAACATCCTCTGATTTTCCACAGAAATGCAGAAAACAAATTTGGGTTTAGAAGCAAGCAAACGCATGACAGTTTACCTTGCCCAAAACCCCCTGATTTCGCAATCATATTGTTGGACAGTATGTTGTTTTTTTCTTCATTCCTAAATTGGACTGGTCAAAAACTACCCCATTTTTCAGAGGTGCTGAAGTGACCTGGCTTTTTGTGAGGGTCAACAATCTATAACTCCTCAATGCTTGAAAAGGGACCTCCAGAAACTGCCTTCAGTTTTCTTGAAGTGGCTTGCATTCAGGACCTCAGCATGCCAGGGAAAAAACCCTTCCTTTAGCCCATCTTGTACCTGATAATTTCTGTGACATAGCCAATTATACAAAAAAACCTCATTTTTCTTTTCTTGCACTTGACGTTCCAGCATTGTTACAGAACCATTATTGGTGCTGCTACCTGGCCCATGTAATCATGGATCTATGGCCTCATCCCCTTTCTCCCTCACACCACAAAGAAGAAGTCTCAGTAGAGTACCCCAGATCATATATCCTGGTCTGCATGTCCTATTAGCCAAGGGTGGTTTCACTACTAAAGAAGAAATGGCAGAATCTCCCTACAGAACTACAGGCAGCTTTGGGATAAAGGGTCTTCAGCAGAACCTTTTAATAAACTTCTCCAACATCAGATGAAAGGTGATGAGTATTTGTGCCATATTTTCCAAGCTTCCCATTTTGCCAGAAGGCCTACTTTCAGTTCCTATGCCCTTTTCTGAACCTCAGGTGCACTGCACCTTATGGGGGGATTGCAGAACCACTGTCACTCGGTGACTATTGACTGTCATTTCTGAGACATCCATCTTTGGAAACAGAATCCTCCTGTGTTGACTTAATACCCACATGCAAGTTCAAAAGGAGAAACGTGAGCTAAAAATAGTCCACTTCTCTTTGAACATGAGAAAAATAAGAAAAAAGGAACCACTTCTCCAGTGAGAAAAAACATATTGGAGACTTTGTAAAAACAACCCTAGCACCACAGCAGCTGAGCTCTGCAGTCTGCAAAGTGGCCTGGGGAAAGGCATGGCTTCCTTCCAAAGGAAACTGGAGTTGAACAGCCTGGCTGGAATCAGGTCACATTGTGTGTGACCCAGGTCAGAGCCCAGGTCCCTGAACCACTGAGTGAAGTGGTACAAATGTTTATGTCTAAGACTGCAGTAGGATGAGCCTGGCTGGGCCAATAGCCCCCTGCTGCTGTAATGGGGTCCTCCTACTCCTCCCAGCCTGGCCAGTGCTCTTGCTGTTTCCTGTGCCCATGTGATAACAAGTGTGTCCTCAATAAACCAATTCAGAGGGCCGAAGCTACAGGAAACAGCCCAGAAAAATAACCCAAATCCCACTAGAAATAGTTTGATGCTGAAGTTAGCAAATGCACTGCCACCCTAAGGGGTGAGAAGAGTCTCCATGAAGGAGGGGTGGGATATCATGGATGGGAATAGTGGTGCAGGAAGGCAGCCAGGAAGGCTGAGAAGCTAGGAGAGAGAGGGTTTCTCTCTGCTGGTCGTGGAAGAGCATCCCAAGCTGCATTTGTAGAGTATGATGTTTGCATTTCCACATAGAACTCCAGACACAAAGCAGGGACAATTTAAATACTGTGTGTGAATCTCTGTGCCTGGCAGCAGCAGCTGCAGCAGCAGCTTGAGTATGGCACTTAACCTCTGCTGTCAGCAGAATGTTTTGGAAACACCCTGTTTGCTGTGTCCAGGGGGGAATTAGTCAGAGCATGAGATGCAGCAGACCCAGCTGGCAAACATTTCAGTGAGCCTTTTTGGATGTTTAGGAAGATTTTCTTTCTCTGTGACTTTTACATGGCTGCCAATCGACATGTTGCATCTCCAGCTGTTGGTTTCCCTTTCCAGATCCTGTTGCCTGCATGCTCAAGCTGACATTTATGGAGTGGCTGGTGAGTGTTGGGAAGAAGAGTTGTATCCTGCCTTGAGTTTGGCAGCACGAATAATGCAAATTCACTGCTGAGAAGTCTGCATGGCTCTGAGATGTGTGAGCAAGTGTGATATTTACACATGGATCCAAGAGATGACTTGCCTTCTTACGGTGAATCCTGAGATAGCAGTCTTAGTGTTCAAACTAATGTGGGTATTCAGTCCTGGGTTTAAGTATTGCAGGATAAAAACAGGAGCTGTATTGTGGCTTTAATCAGAAGTTTAAAGTGTTCGAAAATTACAGTGAAGTTTTACTGGCAAAGATGCAGATCTAATTTGAATGGAGTGAGCTGAGCTGATACCTCACATGGCACTCTTGCCTTACCTACAGTTCTAGTTGATGAGTTGTGCTTCAGGGGTGCCCAGAATCACTTAATCCTTGACAAGGCACAAAGCAGGTCAGATGCGTGTTACTTGCCTTGGTCCCATAGGTAAAGAGACGCTGCTATTCCCATCCCAGTCCTGGGAAACTGATCCCTCCTTTGCCCTGAAGTCACGGTTGTACTTCTGCTGGGTTGGAGACCATGTAGATGTCAGGGGTGACTTGCCAGCTTATGCAGCAGGGAAGCAGCCAGAATGGGTCCAGGAATACTGCTCATTTCTTCCCTCAGCTCATCAGTACTCAGACTCATTCGTCCCATATCGCCAGCAGTTAACCACACACTCAGGGACAAGAGTGGGTACTTTCCCAGGACGACCCCTGCAGTAGAACAGAGCATTTCACCGAATGCCTGCCAACATCAAGGCTAATATTCTTCCACCACAGAACTGTTTGTCCTCTGGCAGTGCAATTTGCATTATCCTGCGGGGTCTAGTCCAAGTGCCAGGGTTTTTAGAGGATTTGTCAAACTTCTACCTGGGAATTTTGCCATTTCTTTTTTTTTTTTTTCTATTGAGATTTCATCCAGAAATGTCATTCCAGTTCTGCTTGGCACTTTTGACTTATGGAAAGAAGTGGAAGGATACTTAACACAGTTGTGTAAACAGTTGTCATTAACCCTATAAACAACAGCAAATTAAGTCAAGAGAAGCTTGAACTAACAACATACACACACACTCTCACACACACACACACACACACACACACTATGATTTCATCTCCTAAACTTTTTAGAAGGATCTGTAGATGTCTTCTTTTCCACCCCCCTTCACTCATGCTGTTTCAAAACTCTCCCTCTTTAACCTACTTGGGCCAAGGAATCAGGATGTGATATAAAGGTCTTGGACATGCCTGGACATGGAAGAAGCTGCTGGTTTCTTTCACTTAAATGAAATTCATACAAAGAAATTCTGGGACTTGAGGAACAATAACTGAACAGAAAAAATGCACAAGCCTTTTACTTTATGAGCCAGTCTAATAAATAACAGCTGGATCATAGCATGTAAGTGGTTGGGGGAAGTAGGCAAGCAGAAAATTTGTGACATGGAAAAAGGAAGGTCTGCTATTAAAAGACTCAGAAAAAAACAGAGAATATTTACTGAAAATGAAACTTTCAATCTCTTTCTGCAAGACAGTATTTTGAGACTATTGAAACTGAGCCTGAAAAAGGTATTGACTTGAATTTAATGATTTTTCCTGTATACTTCTATATATTTCCATATACTTCCATTTTCCAGTGGAATCTCTTCATCCTGCTTTTCTAGTACAGAGCTTCTAATATTAATAATATCTGTCTTTTTTCTACTTCATCTAAGCATTTTGTCCAAGTTCCATTGCAAACTGAGAGATGGCATGTAGAGGTAGACTCAATAGCTGATCTTAATTACATAGGAATTTAGAGATTTTTGATGTCTGTATCCTTGAGTAATATTAGCAATAACAAAGGTGAAATCACTTCCATATTTGTATTTTGTATATAAACAAGTTTCTTAAGCTGCATGTCATTTCCTCTCAGCAATGTCTGACTTGGTAGCTTAGAAGGCAAGGTCACAGAATGATTGCATTGGTGTTATATTATCCACCAGTGAATAAGAGGTGTGACAGAATCCAATGCCCAAGAACTCTGGGGTTTGCAGGAACTAAACTTTCCAGTTTATGAACGTTAGAAATAATAGCACCCTTATTTCATATGTGGCAATGTATTGGGGTCATACTCTGAATATGGACATGGTCTGAGCAGTGGGCGTGACAGGAAGCACTGTGGTTGTGATACACAATTAATTCACTGTTTCCTCTTTACCATTCTGGCCCCTATGAGAGTCAGGCTGTCACACCAAACTACTGAGGTAACAGATCTGTGGGCAGGATCCTGTCTTTCCTTCTGAAGGGGATGGCCAGTAAAATGTTGCACTTCACTCTCCTCCTATGCACAGTCTTTTATGGTCAAGGACCAGTGTGATTCTTATTCTTGTATAAAGGATATGAATAAGCTGCCAGGTCTCTAGTTGTTAATTAAGGTGATGGGCTTTTAGTCTCAAGAAGATTTACTGTAGTATTTTGGTTGTGTAGAGCAGAGACAAGTCCACAGAAGATGATTTCTGATGTGTGGTTGGTCATCCCATCTCTTTAAAACTGCTTAAACACTTGGCTTTGTTAAGTCCATCAGCCATATTGTTAATATATTACATGCTAATGTTATATTAACTTCACTGCAATGCTTTGAACTAAATATTAGGAAGAGATAAGGAACTTTGCCATGTAAAGAATCTCCCAACTTTTCTGGAATTCCTTTTAATGATGTGGACTGGAAAAAGCTGATAGTTTTTATAATTTGACTTGGCAGCCCTTAGATACTTAGCCAGCTCACTATCGATACATGAAAACACACCACCTTGAGAAGCCTGAGTTCTCTGTCCAAAAAATTACCTGAGGAAGGAGAGTAAGTCTGCCATCCTGCTCTCATATGTCATGGTCATAATTTGAAGATTATGTAATCAACTACTGGCAGTCATTTTATATAGAGATCTACATTGATCCTTAAGTAGCTGCCAGTAGAACATGAGTATCAAACATAAACTTTACCTGCATTACTTATCTTCTTTATCTGGAGACCAACATCATTTGTGCAATCAATCCTTTCTATATTTTGATGAATAAAGTGGCCATAGCCACCTTAGAGCCACATCTGCTCAGAGGAAAACCTGCACCCACAAAGGTTTCACTTAGCAGAAGGAAGTTTGAACAATGTGGTGAAAAGGGAGATCTTTAGATGCTAGAATAGAAGACCAGGGTGAAATTTATCAACTTTGTAATAAAATTGAAGATTAAATGTTTTAGTGGTGTTCTAGGACATGTAGCCACAGAGCAGAGGGCAATTGCGAAATATAAGAAGCCAAAAGATTTGTATACTAACTGATTGTACATCTAAATGATGAAAAATATTTATTTAGTTTAAACTCTTGTAAATAAAAAGGCTAGTCAACATCTCAAACCACTCCTTTAAAGATGCTGACTAGTGAAGTTGCTGTTATTGTGTATTTGTGGAAATGCTAAGCTAAAAGTAGGTAATTTGCTTTCTACATCTCTTTTACTCCTGCATACCAAAGAATATTCTTATTTTGAATACCAGCTCAAGTTATCAAATACCACAGTTAACACATTAAAATGCCTTAGAACATAATTTCAAAATGTTTTTTGACTAAAAAAAAGATGCATTTGAATAAATATTGCAAGTATTAAATTCACAATCCATTAAATTTATATGGAAAAAATTACCTTGGACATATGATTCTAGTAGTTAACATAGAATAACTCATGGTCTCAAGAATGCAGAGCCAGGACAAAGCACATATATGAAAATACTAACTAATATGTTAGTAAGACACTTTCCAGCAGTGTCTTCCTCCAGCTCACCACTATGTGCCTGCACAGGGACTGTGGAATATCTAGCTAAGGTATTCAAATGAATTCATGTTACCTCACCCAAGATAAGTTGAACTGTAAAACCTTTACAACTTTAATTGCTGATTGAATGCAAGTGATCTGAGTAAAGTGTGTCAGGAAGGGATGGGCTCTGCTGTAGAGCAGAGGAAGAGGCTTCTGGGCAGCAGTTTCTCCAGCTGTCACTGCTGCGGATGGCACATAGGCCAAGCTTGCATGTGCAGTCATGAACATGGACAGGGATTAGGTTTCAGATAATAAATTAAATTACTTTTTTGTCCTCACAATGTTCTCAAGGAATTGGACTCACATGACTTAATTGGAAATGATTACCCAGTGGCCTCCAGCTAATTAAAAAACACAAGACAGGCTCATCAGGATGTTGCTTCACTACAGTTTTGTAAGACTTGATCACAGCCTTTTCTCTCCAAAATGCCTTAGGATATTACTTCACATGCTAAAGACATGCTAAGCTGTTCCCAGATTTAAGAGACATTCTTCAGGTGTATGTGAACAGAAGGAAGCACTGTGGGTTGTCATGGAGTTTGAGGAATGAAGTAATAGGCAGCTGTGTAATTCAGAATGACTGATTTTTCCCTAGATCATGGATTTACAAGACACACAGGCTTGTCAGTGCATCTCCTCTGCCCTTCCTGTAAACACTTCATCACAAGCCCAGAATAATTTCCAGATCATAGGTGAACTTCTTGCAGAGGAAGGCACTTCATCCAGTGGACCATGTACTCTCTCAGTAGCTAGCTGGGGTAAATTAAGGAAGCTTACAAAATGCCTTTGACAGATGTGTTGTGCAACAAATCACACACCTGTGCTCAATATCAAAACCCTCAACACACACACGATTAGGGCACATCATTAACTCCCTCCCAGTCACTATCTACTGTCCACAGGTCAAAACTTGTCTTTCTCTTTTTTTCCAGCAATAACTATAATATTATTTATTTTCCCTGGGAAATTTTGGTTAGCCTTACCTGTATCTGAGGAACAGTTTCCTCAGCCCCACACATGGCAACCATCTTTCCCTACAGACATTACATAATGCACCAGTAGCTAAACTATAAAACAATAATCTCACATTGCATTTGATTCTAAAGTCATCTGCTTGTCTTTCGAACCTACAAAAAATTAGTTTTACTGGCATGAACATTTTGCTATCTAGTAAGGGTTTCTTTTAGCTATGCAATTTAGCAAATAGATACCTGCAACATCAAAAAACAGGAGATTCAGTTTGATTAATATTACAAAAGGCCATGGGGAATAGGCTGTGAGTTTTTGAATATACTTTGCAATTTTTTTTCACAATTTATGTTCCTAAAGTTGTTACTGATCTTTGGACGTACACTGCAAAATACAGACTTAGAATTGTCCAAGGTGACACAGCATTATTCTTTCAAACACTGTAATTATCAAAGGACCTACACTATAGGGAATTTGTCTTTCCAGTGTCCAAATTTTGTTTTGTCAGGACTGGGATGCTGTGTAAAATGGATCATTAGTTCATTTTTTTAACATCTGTGTCATATAGTCTCTCCTTATTCTACTTGAGAACACAAATAATATTTGTGAAGCAATTAAAAAGGCAACGAAATAGACAGAGATATTATCATTCTATTCCCAGTACATGGAAAAAGAATAAAGGGAATAATTGTTTTTGTTGTCCAGGTATTATTAATGTTAGTTGAAGACATCCAGTGAAATGAAAATAGGAACATTTTAAACCTTGATTTCTTTTTAATCTGAAAACCCTCATTCTTATAAGCTGTCAACATTATCCGAGTGACCAGGGTATCTTCCTTTATATTCCAGGAAAATGTAAAGGTGAGGAAAAAATATTTGTTTAGAAAACAGTTCATCCCAATACATCTGAAACCATCTGCTAATACAACATCTAGCAATTATTTCCATGGTTTATTTCTTCTGAAAATAAATATTGTGTATAGTTTGTTCCCAAGTAATGCAAAGAAAGGACTTCTCGTCTCCTTTGATGATTCTTTGAGAACACACTCGCTTGCCATTGTAGGATAAAATTAAGAAAAGTATGATTAACATGAAACATTGCTCGTTTTATGTAAAGTGAGAAAGAATCTGGTGTGAGTTTCCTTTGGTGTTAATAGAGATTTCAGAGATGGAAGAGTGAAAAAATTCTCCTTTTGCAATAAGGGCTCAAACATGGCTCAATTGGAATAAAAATCATAGTTGGAAAAGAAAGTGAAATAAATTGCTGCCCATTTGGGAAATTCCATTATATGAAGTATGAGTTAATCATGAATATGTGTTAAAAGTAATCATACAAGACTCTTAAATTGTTAATAGAGAATTTTTCATTAGTTCTCAAACATAATGCTGGCAACTCCTTGTTTTTCTTTGTTCCAACAACAAAATTTCCCTTTCCCTTAAAAATATATAATAGTCAAAACCACTCAAAATTTCCCACATTATGTTTTAGCTCTTCCAAACTTCTACACTACTTATTACTTCACATATTCAGAAACCATTTCCTCCTCAAAGCTGACAAATAAAGGGAAAGGGCTTATTTAAAAAAAAATTAAACCACATTAAATTCAGAAGGTGTTGAGTAGCAAGAGCACTGAAAATATTACATATAGTTTTCCTCCTGAAGTTGGAAAATTTTGATTTCTGTGTTACACATTTTTTAATACTATTAAATTAAGGCTACAACTATTAATACTATTAATAGTATTACTACTACTATTAGTAGGACTACTAATAGTAGGACTACAACTGTTTAATACTATTAAATTAAGATACAATCAAATATATATAGTGCTTGTAACACATATTTTGAACTTAACAGGAAGAAAAAATTTCCTTGAAACACATCATATAAAAGAGCAATAATGTTCAGCTAAGTGCTCAGAAACAGAAATATGTAGTTTGTAACCTTACACTGGTGCCACAGCTGATGTACACATCCATCCATGCTCTTTAATTATGAACCTACCTTATATACAGAGCAACACAGCCATAAAGAGAGTCATATAAATGGGTAACTATGGTGAAAGAATAAAGCTCACAGCTCTGATGTTTCTCTCTCCCAGTGTGTTTTTTCTTTGCTTGGGTCAGGACAACATCCTTCTTAACAAGGTATCGTACTACAGATGAATAATCACTCTCAGGCACATAAGAAAGATTGAAACACAGCTCTAATGTAAAGAAAATGAAAGCAGAACTCTTTGATGAAAACTGCCTTGTAATCCACAAACTGCAATAATCACATCCATCAGAGCAGGGAAAGACCAGTACTCAAAGCAGCACTTGAGATTTCATCTGTCACAGCTCATAGGGAAGCTTAAGCACAACCTGTGTTTGTGCCTAAAGGCAGATGGAGAGAAGAAGAGATGGACAACTTCAGTAGCTGCTTATACACCTTGCTTGTCCTGTCTACATTCAAGAAATGTCTAAACATTTCTTGAAAAAACTAGTAAGATCTCTGGATGCACAGTTGACCTTGGAGGGGAGATAATTTGCAGGAAAAGGAAAGGATATTCTTTTACTGAACTAGCAGAGCCTGAAGGAGGAAGAACCTGAAGAGAGGTCTTTGTACCTGCAGACAAACTTTAGAGGACTGGAGTATTTTGCTGCAGTCACATCCTTTGCTAGTACTAATCCCTGCACAATAATCTTGAGGCTCAGTTGCACTTTTATCTCTGCAAAGACAGGGGTAGACTTTGTTGGTAGTGCAGCTGCCATTGCTCTTAAGAGGTATCTGGGAAACAGAATTCACTGAAACTGCTAGAAATAACTCCTTTAAGACAGAGTGAAACAACACTTGGAGAGTTTCCTCTATTTGTCCACTGACCACAAAAAGGCTTTTATAACAGTGACATAAGTCCTTCCACGAGAGACGTTCCACAGTTTTATGCAGCTGTACAAGCAATTCTTTATTTTTCTTTTTAGTAAAACAGAGGGTGCCAAAACCAGCTGGCTGTCTTGTTAACTACCAACTCATTAGCACTGGGAATTGGAAAAACAGACAAGAGTGTGATCTGTTCAGAAGCAATTTACAGATTCCTACATATATCTGACCAATTATAAATTACACTGTGGGTACAAGAAGAATAATGAAGAAAGGAAAAAAAAATCCCATTTGCTATTACACAAAGAATCATGTGGAAAGTGCAATAGGATTTTCATCATCCTATAGCATTTTGTCCCCAAGGCAGTAAAAGAAACATATCTAGTTAATTTTTCTAAGGTTTTTTTAGGAAAAAATTATTTAGTGCTGTCAATGGTACCATACTTTAGTTGTGGGATTAAATAGAATGCACCAATATATCTCAGTGCCTCCCAGCAGGCATTTCAGGAAAGGAGCATTTAACCTAAACTGTATTGTCAAAATATCATTTTGTCTCAGTAATCCATATCAATTTTCTTGAAGCTGATTCTTTTGTAAGAGCATTAAAATGATGAATGACTCAGGTGTTTACAACTTATTTAGCACAGTGAGTCAATTAGAAGTATCTGCTTGAGGCTCTGTTCTGGAGTGAAAACTATTGTGAAGAATTTGCATTTTGCTGAAGCAGTCACGTACCCACTTCCACAGAACAGATCTGGTGGGGACTGAGCAAATGCCCAGGAAACACAGGTCTGTGGGAATGAGGAAACACCAGTGGGACGGGAATATTCTGAAAATCACACATGCTTTAAGGAAGGCCTGGGGACTGATCCTTCCCAAGAAGTAGCTAAGGCAAATAGTTCAGGGAATTTCCTTGAGAGAAAATATTCACTGTGTATCTCCTTGAGTCTGGGGCACGTGTACTTTCACAAGTAGTGCCATTGGTATCAGTTCAGGAGAGGGAGCACCACAAGTGTGTCACGTAGAAAAATGCTCTGCACCCACTGGAAGCCTCCTGGGGACACCTGCCCAGGTCAACAAAGAATGTCACCCACTGGTCCTGGAAAGTACAGTGTGCCTTGTGCCCTCCTGTGGCTGAGATTTTGTGCCCTCCCTGCTCCAGAATGACACCTTTTACCGGAGCTGTCAGCCAGGTTGCCTGGCTGTGCCCAAAGGCTCTGCCTGCAGTGGGGCACCTGGCATTGGGTGTGGGCTGAGCCCTGAACCCCACAGTCAGTCACCTGCCCCCTGTCCCTGCCAGCAGAGTAACCCCAGTGTCTCTTTGGACCAACACAGGTAATATTTACCCCACAGGCCATAGTAGCTGCCAAAGCTGGTAACTAGCTGAAGTCAGGAAAAGGCTCTTTCCTTCCTTTTCCCAGTGCTGTGCCAGAGCCCAGGTTCCTCAGTCCCTACCCCAGGAGCAGAGCCTGCCTGAGGAGCAGCTGCCACCCCATACAGGGTCTGACTGCCCTTGGCAGAGAAGCCACTGCCCTTATCTTCTTTCAAGCACTACCAGAACAGGGAAGATGGACCTACAAGCACAGCTGGAGTCTACTGAGGTCTCACTTTAGACTGCTTAACTGGTGGATTAATCTAGGTTTGTCACTTGCACAATGTTGATCATCCTGGGCTGTTTATTTTCTTTGTAATAACAAAAGCTCTGTGAGAAAGGACAAGACTGAAAGAGGTGGAATCCAGCAATCTCTCAACTGACATTTGCCTTGCCTCCATTTCCGTGCTATCAATAACAGCTAAAATTTGGCTTATTTCTGTCTTTTCCCACACTTCTAGACTATTTGTCCAAAAGCATTATTGACCACAGAGGCTTCCTGAATCCTTCTGCATCATCTATTTTTTATATCTTCAAGCGTAGTTTGAAAATATTTGTACAATGAAGATTCACTTAATCAAAACAATTGTTTGCAAGCAAATACATCGCTTATCTTCCTTTTTGCTATTTTATGTTATTTATTTTATACATTCTGCCCAATCCTTATTAATTTATTTTTTCTCTCTCATAATAGTCCTGAATTTTAAATCTGGATTTTTTAAGCTCAACTCATCTTTAATTTTTGACTCTAAACAGAGACAGACATTAAAATGCTGAAGGCTTCCAAATATAGTATCTCAGAACAAGAATCCAAGGCCAAAGTTAACAATAACATGACAGAACAAAAGTGTGAGTGGAAGATAATTATTCATGTGTGCACATTGTGGGCTGATGTGAGAAACAAGAAAGGGATGATGAGTTAGCCTTAAGCATTATGAAGTGGCACAATAAAAACAAGCGAGTCGCTTCAAAAGAATAGAATTTTACCTGGATCAAAATTTTGTGCAGTTGAGTATCTGACTGAGATCCCTGTGTAGATTCTGATCATATTGGAATCCTTTTAAAGAAATAGAAGCTATGAAAGTCATCTTCGGAATGAAATTGATTTCCCTTAGTGCTAGATCTCTCCTTTTGAAAGATTAGCCTACAGAGAATGTGATTCACCTCACCCTAAATTACACACTTAAAATACATTAAAAGAGCTTTATACAAAGATTCTGTTGCTTTGCTTTAACAAAAGTGTAAGACCAAAGGGGATAGAATGGGTTTACATTTATATTTCACCCCATCTTCCTAACAAAAACCAGCTGCAAGGTCCAAACGGACCTTGGTATTATAGTCAACACTGCGATTAACATTAATCAATGCCCCCATTATGGCTTTGACTTTGCTAAGTGACTACAAGACTACAAGGTGTCAAATGTCATTGAATGACTAAGTCATAGTGCCTTGAATTTCACTGGCAAAATAAATGAATTGATCAAAAGTAAGCCGGAGTAAAATGTCCAGGTACTTGAATGAGAAAGGATCTGAATTTTCTGAGGGTCTAAAGGTGAAAAGAAACTGGATGCCCCAAAGACAAAACCTTTGAAATGTACTTCAACGTATCAGAATGTTAGTTATTTGATTAAAAAAAAATTCAAAAGCAGGGGTGTTATATGTAAAGTCAGAAACCTGGCTAAATCTAAGACAAATCTTTCATAAACTTAGCAGCTTCATAGATTTCTCTAGGCTAGGAGCACCGTCATCCAGTTTCCTAACTGCAGTCAATGAAGAAAAACTGATGCCTTCATACAGAAGCTGAGATATTAGTGGTGTGAATCACATTCTGTCTACCTTTCTTCATTGACTAGATGGGAAGCAGAGGACAATTTTGCATCTGGCTTAGCATTTCATTTAGAGGCCATTACTCCGGTAAAAGTTAGACTATGTGATAAGAAGCTGGTATCCACGCAAAGAGAAGGGGACCCCAACAACACCCCAACACAGCATCACAGGAGCACATCCGGCCTCCCAAAGGCTGGTATGTGCTTACTATGGAGATGTGACCAGCCCAGATGTAAGAAAGATTCCTCCTAACACCACGTTCAATAGGTCATGATGGCTTCAGCCCTTTACCTCTGCTATGGCTCAGTCCTTGACCTGCGCAAAAGGAGATACCTGAAGAAGTGAGCCATTGTTGAACAGTGGAGGTGATTAAACAATTTGTACAACCTCAGGGATGCTGCAGGATTAGGCAGAAAGAGAACAAGATTGAAAAATAAACAGAGTTCCTTAGGTAATGTAAGTCAGGTTTAGCTTATGAATATGAATGAAGTGTGTTGTCCTTATTTAGAGCATTAATCTGCCTTCAATAACAGCCAAATCTTTCTACTTTCTTTATGATTTTAGCCAGAAAATCTTTTTGCTTTTTTTCAGGTTTTGTTTGTCTCTGTGATAAAGGTGAAAATTGTTTCATTTACATAACTCACGGTGCCAGTATGACCAGCCATGGGACATGAGGCAATGGAATGAAGCTGCAGCAGGGCAAATTCATATTGGACATCAGGAAAAGGGTTTTTACTGAGACAGCTGTCAGTCACTGGAACAGGTTGCCCAGGGAAATGATCATGGCAGCAAGGCTGCCAGAGTTCTGGAAACTAATTGCCAAGCCACTGGGTTTTGCTTTCATGTCAATAAAAACTTATTAAAATCAAACTCATTCTGTAACCAAAATAATTTATATCTTTCCAAAAGAAGAATTTATTTTTCTTTCACCATCAATCAGTTCTACTTGAAAGATACCTCACCTTAAGCTCAAATTGAAATGTGCATGATGTCTCTGACTATCTGACTTTAAGTGAAACTTTGCCCAATGAATGCAAATAATTTATTTAACTCAGAAGAGATTGCATGGACAGAAGAAGTATTCACTATTAATACAGAAGTAATAACTCCTCTTTGCTCTTCTGTTGTTTTTATCTCACAGCTGAGTATGAAAAAAAAGAGTTTTACAATTTATCCTTCAGTTCTGATTGTTTCCTTCTTTCTGTTACATACCTTGCTGATTTTCTTCATTTTTTCCTGGAACACTATGGAAGCATTTCACCAGACCTGCTGACAAAAGCCTTTATGCAAGTGCATGATCTTTTCTGTGTTTTTAATTTCTCTTACTTCCCTGAAGGTTGTCCTGTACCTTCCTTCACTGAGTAACTGTTTTGCAATTGTTTTTTCAAAGAACTGAGTCCCTTACATTCCATCATCTGCCATCATGTGTCATCATCTGTTCACTGCCAGGTGGTTTGGGGACAAGAGTGTGACTGAGAAGTGTTTGATGAAGCCTCAGGACACTTTATTACACCTCCTTACCTGCAGATGTTTTCTGCTGGATGATACTTGAATTCTTTTTGAAGCCTTTGAAACTAAACGACATGAAAAATTTTAAGGCATTGTGAGGTGGGCAAAGAGGGAGGAATGAGGTGCCTGATTTGTGTCATTTATGTGACAGCTGAGCCCAAGGATCCAACCAGGATGGAAATCCTGCTTGCTTCCATGATATCCAAATGCAGATACTGCTACAGAAATCACGTATCAGGGAAGGCACTAAAGCTGCTCTTTCAACACTAATCCAAAATGTATTAATCTCCATTCAAGTCCTAGCAGGCATTATTTCCTGCTGCATGACATAACACAGCCTGGTGCATTTGTTCTTTTGTTGGGTGCAGAAAGGCCCTCCAGGTCTTTGCTATTTATTCCATGCCAGCTGAAGCAAGAATGTCTGACACAGCAAATGAGAAAGGGTTTGCAGCACCTGAGAGATGAAACAAAATCAAATCCGTGCAATCTGCTTGATGGAAATATCTAATGATTCAAAGTGAGGAAGCAGACTAGTCAGTGGGATCATGCTAGACAAGTACTACACCCACACAATAAATCTTGGATATTCCCAAGACAAAAAACCAACAGTTGTTTGTGATGATCTCCAGAATGAAAAATAACGAAAATACTGCCGAGCATGTGGAGCAGGTCCACTTTTTCAGACCTTCACAGAAAAATTGTTTGATTTTGAATGTGTTTTAGCTACTCAAGTGACTTTGAAACACTCTCAGATACCCCAGAATTATAACAATTTTTTTTGGTGTGTTATAGGCTGTGTTATAAGCTGTGGGTATGACCACAATGACTCTACCTGTGAAGGCACATCTCTGGCATGATCACTGCCACCAACTGGTGTGTTTGCTCTTTGCTCTCCTTTCATTGTAACAGGAAGGAATAAGGACAATGCAACATCCAACATTTCTTAGTTAATCTCACACATGGGGTTTCACTGCTTTCCTAGACATAACTTTTGTTGAGTAGCAACAGAAATCTTTTGCAGAAAGATACATTATTTAGAACTGAACACCAAGTCCCAGTAAATCTCTTCTTTTGAGAACGTAGGATCTGATAAACCAGCTAGCTCATGGAAAATATTTACTGTTTATACAAAAATAACTCATCCTTCATTCTCTGAAACTTTAAACAGGAAGATTTCAGCCTGACTCTGAAAACAGTTCGGAGAGAATAAACAGGCAGGCTTGGAAAGCTTTTATTTCTCCACATCTGCCTAGCAGTCTGCTGCTTTCTTAGCAAAATGTCCAGGACAGACTATAATCTAAAAACTCAGCAACAAAGCACTGTATATGAAAATTTAAAAATAAAATGTCATGTCATTCAATGAAACTTTTAAGAAAGCCAGGGCACTCAAGTATCTTCCCTACATCTAGGTAAAGTGGTCTGGGGGCAATTCCTGGCTCTCAGTTTCAGTTTTCTCTAGGAATCAAATGAAGCACCAACTATAATATTGCCATAGGAAGGAAACTGAGCAGCAAAGGACCTGCTCAGCATTTCCCATGAGTGGGATCCCTTATAGCATTGAGCTGCCCCACAGTCCAGGGCAGTCTGAGACAGTCACCCGTCCATCTCTCTCCCTGCCCATCTCGCCTTCCCTTCCCTTCCCTGCTCCCTGCAGGCCCTCTTATTGGTGGTCCTTGTCTTTGTTTTTGCCTTCTCCAACCAAAAGCATGTCATCCAAATTTGGGGAAAAGAAATACACCATGGATTGGCTCTGACTCCTGCAGGCTGGAGGTCTGCTCATGGGGTACTGCAGTTATACCTGCCAGCTCATTGTGCATTACATCTCCCTGGAGCATAAACTCTTTGGAAGAGGAATTGACTCATCCTAAACTGCAGTTATGAAGACTGCTGTTCCCTGGTCCACGAGAAGGAGCATGTCTGTGCCGAAACAGAAAGCAGTTTACCTCAAGATACGTGGCCCCTAGATGCTACCTCTGCTTCAGTCCTAATATTTCAGAAGCAAGAGTCCCTTTTGGTCATCCTCATGGCAAGTCACTAATGGTATGTAATGATACAGTAATCACCCTATCATATAGCCTTGCTACTTCTGTCTTGGCTGTGCAGACACACAGTGTGTTGTTTAGTCATCTAACACAAAGGAAGTGAGGCTAATTATGTAATTGGGATATTTTAAGAAATAGATATTTCACATGCGCACTATTTTCAGTAACAAATTGCAATGCTAGAAATAATGGTGAGACTTGTTTTGATTATATCATCTCATCAAAATTTAGTCTACCCAGCCTGAGCCTAAACACATCTGTGCCACCTACACAGCTGTGGCTGCTCTAAGGTGTGTTGGGGGGTGGTGGTGCTGGAATTACAGGCCCATAATCTTGTAGCCAAATCTGCGATGACGGGTGATTTAATCCGCCCATGCATTTCAGCATTGGATCAAAGCTGTGGGTCTCACATATTTGTAAAGGTTGACTTGACATTTCTTGTTCCTTTGAGTTTTGCTTTCATGTATCCTCCCCTGTAAGGATAACAGCATTGGTGGAGTTTACTGGTAGCAGTAACCTCCCTGCTTTTCCTGTTGCCACAGTTTGTTCTGATCCTGTACCCCAAGGGTTGCATTCCGTACATTCATTAAATCTCTACCCTGTTATAAAGTAGGTTATTTTCCTGGATCCTTTGCTTCCCAGAAGTGTACTTTCAGGTTGCATTTCCTGCCTTCTGGCTGTTTATAAACTCATTTTCTAAAACCTGGCATCATAAAATTGGCACAGTAATCTGAGCAGGTAGTACCCTTTAGTAAAATGCATCAGAAGGAGGAAAATAATTCCTAGTTTTACACTAGTTTTAGTAGTGTGACTTTGTTTCACACTAGTATTTGTTACTTTATTCCTGAATGGTTTTGCTATAACAGGATGGCTGGGCTTCTCTGTGATTCAGTTCTGGCAGTTGGTGTTGATGCATGTTGAACTTGTAAATCTCTGATTTTCAGTAAACACAGAGAAGATGGTAGATTGCAGATAGCTAATCTCTGAAGCAATACTGATGATGTCCTTGACTACTGCTTATTTTCCTGTAATTGTGGAGGACTTTCTTAAATTTGTGTTCCTGTGGCTTGTCTTAGATGAAATTAGATGAAATCTCTTTATTAGATGAAATCTCTGTTAACTGAGATTAAAGTAAACCTTTAATAACAGCTAAAACCAATACATGTGTACAAAAAATAAGGCTATAAAGTGTAGAGGAAGAGATAAATGATAATTCTAGAAACATAATGACCTGATTCCATCTGACCTGAATATTGTGTCTAGCTCTGGTCACACAGTCTTACAAAGCAGATAGCAAGAAAAATGTCTGCCAAAACTGTCAGGAGAAATAAAAAATATTGCTCACATCAAAGGGCAAGAAATTGTAACACCAGTTTTAAAGTTAAAACAAATAAGAGCTCTGCTAAAGATACGTAAGCAAGCAACTTGCAGAAAGTAGGTCATCTTATTTACTGTTTATTGATATAAGAATACATTCAGTGAACAAGGACAATAGTTTAAAAACAGATCGTAGGGGAGTTCCCTTTCACAATGAGCACAAAAAATCTGTTGAGTTTACTGTACTATTTTAAAACCGAAATTCAGTTGAGAATGTGGATGTTAAGAACGCCTGTATCTATGCAAGAAAGAACTGAACAAAAACAATGCAAAATTGAGCAGCACTTGAAATATCGCAGGACAGGATCTTGTTTACTCCTGGTTTCCATTATGGATAGAAAAGAAAAGGACCATCTGAGATGGCCTGATTTGGACAGCTGGGTATTGCTGACATTCTGTGACTCTAATGATTAGATTCAAGGAGAAATGTCACAGTTTAAACACATGTCAACATAATGCAAGTCATTCCTTGGGGTGCCATGAAAATTCTAATGCAGAGAGCTATGAATAGAGCAAGTGGAATCATGACAATTAAAATTTCCGGTGTTTATTTAAGGCTGCATGCACAGCACTGGATTGTTTAAGCCTGAAATTGCAACCAGCATTTTCCTTCTAGAGTTGATGCTTGTGTAGCCTCATAGAGGGAGAAGGAGCCCACATCCGATATTTATTTTGTGCATCAAGTGACTCAGTTTCAGAGAGTGTAACTCATACTCTAAGTCTCATGAACACAGCACAGAAAATTCCTGAATGCGAAGTTCTGAGCTGAGTTTCCTCCTTGGCACTCAGCAGAAAACTGCCAAAGGGCTTTTGCTGCCCCTTTTTTTTAATGCTCAAATGGTACCAGATTCAGATGCTGCTCCAAAACGTGTGTTTGTAGTCTCTTCTCTGAAATAACTATTAACTTTGAGACTGCTTATATGAGAGCAACGATTTTCGCAAGCAGTTTGCAAAGCTGCTGTTATCTGGGCAATTAACCTGAACCAAAGCAAAGTGAAATCTATGTTAAGATTTCTCTTTTGTTTGAATTGTGGTTCAGATACTAACAGGCTCTTATTGATTATTTCTTTCTTAATATTCACACTTCAGCTACTAATACTAATTATACAAATACAGTAATTGGAAATAAGCTGATGCTATCACTTGCTTTATATTTCCTACTACATCCTCATTCTCCTGTAATAGATCTCTATCTCTCTGTTGCAATGTCATCCACTGTTTTCTACCACTGTAGATAGACCTGGGTGCATTTTATTTCCTGGCCCATAATTTTCAACAGAACTTTAGACAGGACATTGCTGTGGTAATTTTGAGTGTGTAATTTAATTTTTGTTTCTCTTAATTTGAAATTGACCTCAGCTGGAAATATGTATATACAAGATAAATGGTGAGCCAGTGACTCTATTGAAGCTTCTTTCCCTGTGTTTTGGTGCAGAATATCCATATTGGAGCTATAGAAATCTTCACAAAGCATTAAAAAAATAAAGGTGTGCTAAATTATTAGTGTTACAGACCCAAACTTTCCACAAGGAAGAGTCTGGGGTGATTCCTGGAAAGTACAGCTGGACAGCGCAGCCATCAGCTAACTCTATGATATGGACTACTTTGAGGCATAAACCAACCTTGTGTTGAGGCTCTGCCATAATAATGAAAATGGCTTTCCTTTATGGTTTTTACCTGCAGGGTCTGCTCTAATCAGCTGAGACCAACAGATCAGAACATGTAGCTAGGAGGAGAGCAAGCATGTTACCAAGCTCAGTTGTTCCAGCTACCTGGCCACATCCTGGCTGCCCCTTGTTGAAACTGCACTCTGTGGCACTGCACAGACCACTCCAATGGCCCTGGCTTACCTGTACTGCAGTTTCCTTTGGGAGACCTCAAACATGATGTTTTATCCTATGGGTCCTTGCAACTTTCATGACCAAGTTTTTTCTGGCATTTGTCTCACCCTGTCTTCTCTGCACCACTGATGCCTTTTGACCCCATCATGCAGCTCTGCATGGTTTATTTGCCATTTTACCACCAATGTGCTATAGCAAAATAGCACATAATTTGGACTATGAATAAGACTTATATGTTAAATTCTCCTGATTCACCTGAAAATTACCTGGAACCAGTAATTTAACCATAGAACCGCAGAATCATAGAATGGTCCAAGCTGAGTCTGAAAAGGACATTTGCTAGATAAACAGATAGTGGAAAGGACACTGTGAACTCCAGACCCTCCAGACATGGCTGATTCCTAACAGACTTTCACAGGTTCTTCTTAGGATGACAGACTCTGAGGAGGGCTACATCATTTTTTTGTTCCTGCGAATAATTTTTTTCAGACAACAAAAATGCAGAAATGAAATTTCTCTTACTTTCTTCCTAGGGTGGTAATCCCTGTAACAATATGATTACAGAGTGTTGTAATAATGTCGTTTGGGCAAAGAAAGCAACGCTTGGCCCTGGACATGACTCATCTTCCTCTTCTAAGAAGAGCAGAACAGGATCATGTAAGAGCATGCATGGCCCAGCAGAGACTACACAGTATGGATATGACTATTCTGAGGACACTTCTCCATCAGGCTTCTCCTGCCCAGTGGTAGGACCCTGGTGTAATAGTGCAAAAAGTCAAGACACAACATGGATGTCTCACTCCAATGCACACAGAAATGCACCATCCTGTATTACTGTGGCAGTAGGAAATTTGTTATGTGACATTTAAATAGGAAACTTAAAACTGCTTGTCTGCTGCCTGGTGAGAGTTTCCTTAGAGGAAGATATTCTTTGATCCATTTTCTGTGAGTTAAAGGGGCAGGGGCAGAGCACACTCTGTAGCACAGCACATGGGAAATAGGTGAAGTGAGAGCCAGAGGTAGTCCTGAACAGCACTGGCTGGAAATTCAAACTGCAGTATGTAATTGAAAAGCTGTGACTAAAATGGATGTACCAACCACATCCGCTGTGTTAAGCAGGAGAGAGGAGGATGACAGGCTGGAGGCAGTCTGCGTGGGCTTTGTACCCTCTGCATCATCTTAGGGAGTACTACTGAGGTTTTCCTTGGAAAAGTTTTTCATCAGAAGCAGGAGAACCAGCAAAAACCCCAAAACTGGTATGGACTCACAGTGTGTGCAGACACCCCACTTTGTGCAAAAACCCCTAAACATAATTGACAGAAGGTCTTGATCCTACATCTCAAATAAGCATTCTGGTTAATGGGCCATTAGTATTTCCACAAAATGCTGTTTAATTGTATATGTGTAAACAGAAAACATCTCCAACAGAACAGGTGAACACACACTCACCACAACAAAAGTGAATGTGCAGTTCTTTGACCTGGGCTGGAGGCTGAGGCCTAGATCCTTTTTTAAGTCAATGTGAGAAAATATTGAAACAATAAGTTTTCCTCTCCAGACTCAGTAAGAATCCATGAAGGATTGCCATGTTCCCAGGCAGTTAGAACATGTCTATGTAAGTGTATATGGAATTTTCCAGTGAATGGGGTAAGACTAAAGGGCTGCATTGTGCCTAGGACAAGAGTGTACTGTTTGAAGTGCTTTGCATTGAATTCTGGAAAAGACTAAAAAATTAGTATCCCTGATAGTGAATACATCTAGAAGCTTCCTGAACATTATTATATCTTTTTAACTCAGAGATCTGCATTTCAATAGAATAAATAATTAAATTCTATTTATTAGTGTTGGGGTTTTTAATGTCATCATATAATGTAAGAACTCACTATAGTTAATTGTGGCTTCCTCCCTCACTATTACAATTTTTAATTCTGTGCAGTATCTCTAAGAAGCAAAGCTGTCACTGCCATCTAGTGTCTTCAGAATAGATTTCTGGAGATTATGCTAAGGAAAAAAAAATAATTCTTGTAACTTTGAATTCTTTCTCAAGTTTCTCAGCTACTAGTAGATCTCATGTAGTTAATGGAAATTCTTACAGTGTTGCCTAATTTCTCACTTTGGAAAGTTTAGATGATGTTTGCTCACTTTTTCTTCTCACCTGCAATATATATTTGCATCCTCTAAATCCTCCTTGTTCAGGATCATGTAACCAACACAGAAAACTCCCTGAGGAGAATCAGACAGATTCCTTTTCTCGCTTTATCCTCTCTCCCTCTTCAAATGACTATTCCTAGCAGAGATCAACATGGATAGAAAAGACATATTAATCAATAACTGTTCATGTACTAGTCACAGAATCACAGAATCAATCATAGAATCACAGAATCACAAAATCACAGAATAAGCTGAGTAGGAAGGGACCCACAAGGATCAAGTCCAACTCCTGGTCCTGCACAGGATAGCCCAAGAGTCACACCGTGTGCCTGAGAGCATTGTTCAAATGCTCCTTGAGCTCTGTCAGGCTGACACTATGACCACTGCCCTGGGGAGCCTGGTCCAGTCCCCAGCCACCCTCTGGGTGAAGAACCTTTTCCTAATATCCAACCTAAACCTCCCTGAAAAAATTCCGTACTATTAGGTAGGGACTATTCTGTCCATTTCCTACTATTAGGTGGGTTTGTGTAGTTCCACCTAAAAAACTGGCAATCTGGTGGGAAGTTAATTGTTCTGCTTGTATTACATCCTGGGAGACAGCTGCTTCAGCCTCCTTGTGGTCCTTTCTCCACTCATATCTCAGGGAAACAAGTCGGTTCAGTCTCTGCCTCTGGAAAAAGACTTACTTCTTCTCAATTCTTGACAGTCTTGACATCCCTTCTGATTCTCACCAGTCACCCGTGCAATGTTATTCTCATGTGCTGGCGGTGGGTCCCAGGGCACAAGGTACTGTGGAGAGTTTTTCTTTCTGGCTGACAGCAGCAACAGGGTCCCTCTGGCTCTGATCTCAGCCTTCCACTTCCACAGCACAAGAAATTTTTTCCATTTTTTTTTCTCAACCAAATGCCAGGAACCGACAGCCTGGTACTTTTCTCAGTTGAGGTAGAGCTAACCACAGAACAGCTCCCATCTCTCGCTGGGGATGCAGGCACAGAAGCTGGAGCTGTGCTTGGATTTGTGCCAAAGGCTGCTTCCAGTCAGCTGAGCAGCTAACAGGAATCTGTCTGTTTGGGCTGGAGAGCAGCTGGATATGATCATGCTGAAGGCTTTTGAAGGTCCAGCTTCCTGTGCAGTACCTTTTTCCCCTGACAAGTGTTCAATGATAACAGAAATTCACATAGATGTGAAAGACATTCATTGCTTCTCCTTGCTTCCCTGCCCACATTTGCATTCCCCTACCCAGTGCAGCTCATGTCAGACCTTTGAAACTCAGAAGACTCAGACTCAACAGCTAGCCCTTATAGAAGATTCATTATTATTTTGATACAATTTTTCAGCAAGTCTTTTTACTGAGAAAAATTAGGACTATGTCCGGACCCCTATTTCACTGCCAAAGTAATTAAGTGAAACTTCAGCCCCATATCAAACATTATTTTTTTCAGGCACACTCTGTCAAAACTTTTTATATTGAACCAAATTATGTTTGTTATGCTTAGAGAATTGTACTGACTTTTCCCCCAGCAGTTTTCTCAATACTTTATCGTAAAACAGAACTTTGATTTTAGTCCACTTTAAGTTTTTCATTTTGTAAAGGTTTTCTCCAGTTCTATTTCCACACGTTACTTTTAAGCATAATAAGGTCTGGAATTCACTAGTTCACAACTTATGGTCAGAAGAGAGCTCTCAATCTGTTAGGTTATTGCAACCAACCATCTATGTTGTGTGAGCTGCAGAATTAACCACACCTAGCCAACCACTAGGTAAGCCTGGTTATTTATGTCTGTTTAAAGATATTAATCTTTTGTTGGTGAGCTTTGCTTGGCAAGCCTGGCTGATTTATTGACTTAGGGGGTGTTTTTGAGAAGACAGAACAGGACAATGAAGTTTTAATTAATGGCTGATATTTAACATTCAAACTAAGGTGTAACTGTTTTTCCCAGGTGTAACAGTATTTCTTAATAGTTTCTCATTCTTTCTGTAATGATAAGATCTAATTCCAAATTAGTTCTTATTTTGCAGATTTGAGGGGTCTTTCTGTTTTTCACTCTTCTATCTTTCCTCATTTCCATCAAATTATTTTTCTTCAAGTGATAAAAAATAAATTTTATTTTTAAACAGAGATGAAAATATTAATGAATAAAATGCACAGGCTAGTGATCTTGATTTCTTTTGCCCATTAGCTCTGTATTGCTTCTGTGGCAGAGAGCATAAGAAAAATTAAGTAATTTCACAATGTCAGTTTATTCCTCCAGTTTATTTAATATTATTTTTAAAAATCAAAATAATCACAGTCCCACATCATTTGCATTGATTAAAACAAAACAGAACAAACCAAAATATTACAATATACTGAAAAAATTAATATCGATATTAAAAGAGTGGCCAACATGAAAAAATATATTCTTTTCCATATTCTGCTTTGGATGTTCAGGTTCTCTTCTGGCACAGGCATGACCTCTATAAATGCCACTTCAGTTAACACCAGCTGAAAACATCTGGGTTGTGATACCAGATGTAGCATCATGCACGGTTTCAACCGGCGTGATTCTCTTGTAGCTGCTTCCTTCTGGTTTCCCCAGTATCATACAGGTTTACAGTTTCTCCAGGGAGTGCTTTTACCTTTTCCTGCCTTCCTGTCTGCTTTGGAATGACATCTCACTGCTTCTGTACCTTCTCCTTGTTCCAAAGATGACATAAGCATCTGCTTCCAGGGGGACATTCCCATTTAATACAGTCAAATACTTTTGAATTCCCGAACTTCATCATTGCTGCTCGGTGTTACTTGCTCAGGGAGTCACCATACAGCCCTCACTCATTCATTACACATCTGAATTCCCACTATGTTAAAAAGAATTTCAAAAAGGGGAGAAGAATTAGTTTAAAGATATAAACTCTTGGGTTTACCAGGTCTATTTCTTGGGATATGCTAGGAGATCCTTGAAAGGTGCTTGATGTGCTCAGAATAATGGGAATTAGTAGCGTTCATGAAAGTGAGTGATGTATCCAGCATCACTCCAATACTTCACAAACTTTAAATGGTGCAATGCGCCTTGAAATGCTAATGATTTATTTTCTCCTTTCCTATTAAGTTAAATAAATTCCAGACTGACATGCAGCTGTGTAAGTCCATGTATACAGTGTACATTTGGTGGTAGGTAGCCTAGTACTTGTTCATAGAACCTTGCTGTCCCTTGGTAAACCTAAATGCCCACTTTATTAATATTCCCATGTACTACAAGCTGCTCTGCAGCCTATGACATGGCACTCAGCTGTAATTAGCACCAAAAGAGGGAGTTAGTATGCAGGACACGGACAATTCTTTGACTCCAGATGCTATATTCAAACTGCAGTGGTCCATTGAAGAAGTAGAGGTAACCTAAGAAAAAAGAAAGTTAGAAAGAATTAACACTAAGAAACTGTGGTGTCATATCAAAATTATCCTTAAAATAGTAATTATCTTGTTTTCATTTTTAATAACTCAAATGCAACATTTTCATATTTAGAATGCTGAGATAAATTTTTAAAGATCCTCATTCCATTTGCTAGAGCTGTATCAGAGTTTTAAAACGATTGATATTCTTTAATCTTGTGTAAAATTCTTACATCATTTCATCAGGAAGAGATGGGGCATTTTAAAGACACTGATTCAGAAACACTCTCTGAAAAGCTGGATAGGAATGGGCTCCAGTTATTACATTACAATACTTCTATATTAACCATGTCACTTTAGGTTCCCTAAGCAAGAAGCTCTTTTTTTGGCCAGAGCATAATTTGGATCGGAAAACTGATTCAGTCAAGAAGAGAAGTATTGATGTGAAGAAATTAAAATTACAAATGCACAATTTTCTATAAGACATTAATCTCAAGTTTCAAGGGCAATTAATTGTAATAACGTTTCATTATCAGATTATGTACCATTTCTTTCATAGACTGCATCCACTTTATCACCAATTCCTGCGAATTCTTCCTCTATCAGCCTGGGGTAGCCTGCATCCATAACCTCTGCCTCTTCATCATAACTATATTGAAAACAAAAGAAAAAAAAAGTCAGGGGATTTAAACAGCCTGGGAGTCTGGCCTGTGCCCCTTATATATTTAGAAGCTATCCATGCCCAAAAAAAAAGCAAGCCAGCAGTCTTTGGGTGCTTTCTGTCTAGTGCAATGGTAAAATGCAGAGTGATAAACAGGGCACACCTCCACAAGAACAGGAATAAACAAAAAGCAAATAGAGCTAAATTTTCAGAACTGATCTATAAAGTATCTGTTATTTGGAGATTATTGTACCTGGATGTATTGGTACTACGAACCTACCCTGAGGCTGCTTGGCCCATTGATAGTGGGAAGGGATGGTAATATCTTAATTATGCATGAGAGCTGCTTGTGAGCACCACTCATGGACAGTAAAAAAGAGACACTCTAGGGTGGGACAGATTTCTTGCTCACAGCACAGATACCATTTCACACAAGCAACTCAAGGAGGCAAGATGGGAAATTTGTCTAGCAGGCGTGACCACATTTGAAATTCTCCCAGAATAGAGCACTTTGTTCTCATTTCCTTACACTCATTCGGCTTTTACAAAAATCTGTGCCCATATTTTGGTACAGGCCTTTACAACATGTTGTACACAGCTGTAGCACCAAGGAAAACCACAGACCAGATTGGCCAAATGCCTGGTTTAAACCAAACTCCTGATCTTTCCATACATCTGGACAGGTTATGACTAAGCACCCCAAAACTGACCTGTCTCCAGCTTACCTCCAGTACTTATTTCCAGTAAAAAAGAGAGTCTTGCCGGTGTCTTTAACGTGGACAGCTGCGTCTATTCTTTTCATTTCTTTTGGGAATCCCATTTCATAGATCTTTTTAGGGAAGTCTTCAACTATGTCGTAACCATTCAGAGCCCAGACTTTCTTTCCTGAAAATATAAACAAAGTATGAGTGAGTCTTTCATAGGTACTCAGCTCTGAGAGAAGAATAAAATGAGGAAACTGTGATCCCTATTTTCATACAACAAACAGATTGTTAGGTCACATACTCAGTAGGTATTAGACTATTTGTACTATGATTCTGGGCATCCTAATTAAATTGTACATCTTCCAACTCACTGAAAATTTTATAGATTTGCATATAGAGGTGAAATAATTTGTTTTTCAAGAGAGGAAGGTAGGATGTTTTATTCTTCTATTGTTTACCTCTGCACCACCTGTTGAGCTTGATTAATTATGTGTATTCTTCTGCCAACAACAAAATCAAAAACTCACCTTTAAACATGAACACAAGATCTTTGATGGGATTTTCATAAGCTGCATCTATTTTATTTGGAAGCTCTGGCCAAAAGGACTTAAGTAACACCAGTTCTGCCTCAACCATCTGAGGGTGCAGTCGCCAGAAAAACCTAGTTCAGAAAAGGAAGATATATTTTATGTTTCTTGTCATACTGTAGAATAGCAGTATCTTTGATGTCCTATAGTGGTGAATTAATGGTTATCATAGAGTAGACAATTGAGTAGACTGAACCCCACTTAGACCTCTCCTTTCCTGACAGCCATCAGATGCAGGGCATTTCGGTCACTCACACAGTGATCACCTCAAACACTAACAACTTTTAAGCTTCTTTCATTTAGAATAAGAGAAACACTGCTGTCCCATGTGAAGCTCCTGAACGCAGTATAACTTCACCCAAATAAAAGTTAGCAGATTTATGCATGTTGAAGAAGGTCCCATGGATTTAAAAGTGTGTACAAAAATGTCAGTCTTCAGTCATATTATCTTCTCATCTTATTGCTGGGCAATCAAGTCTGTAGTCGCATTATAAATTCTGCCTAAAAAGACATATGATGCATATGATGCAGTTTCTTAAGAGACATCTATATTGATTTGTGCTCTTTTAAATGTACATTTACCCAAGTCTTTAGTAAAAAACTGAAAAGTGTTTTTGCTAGCTCAGACTTTATCCAGTACCCATCATCCTTGACATGGAAGTGTCTTTACCTGTCCTTGAAGACCAGCATTTCTCCACGAAGTTCTGTTATTGCATCAAGTGATAATTCTACATCACATTTCTCTGGTGTTTTGGGATGTTTTGGGTTGGGATCTTTGTCTCCAGCACCTGCAATGATATCATATGATGTAAGCTTGACAATGTTAATTTTCTGTCTGTTGATCATGATATTGAACAGAACATGGAAGATCTCCCAAGATCATGATGGATAGAACCATAACGGGTAAAAAATTTTTGCAGAAAAATCTGTTCTCTCTTTCCTCTAGCCAAATGCATTCATGAACTTTGCAGTTCAAGTGTACTGCAATGGTGTTAAATAAGCTTCCTTTCTTTATCCCAAGTTTTAAAGGTCCCCAAACACTTTATGCTTTTCATAATGAAACAAGGATAGTTCTGTTTCTGCCTTTAGACTCTGTTTTACCTTCTCTTTTCAGGCAGGTCAAAAAAGGACTTTGGTCCCCATCACCTGCCGCTAAAGGAGACAGGTCAGTGACCACCTGTACTCTCCAGCATTAGTTAATTTTTTTTCCCATCTCAACTACTAAATCAAAGCATCTCCTGTTCCAGTGAATCATTCTTAATCAGTCATGACTGTTGTTATTCAATATCTGCAGCTCTCAGTAACTGTGCAGTGCATTTGCAGCAAGCTATAATGATACAGGAGATAAATATTATGTATTATACAGACTTACCATAGAGCTCTTGGATCCCTTGCACATCATCATCAGGAAGCACAAAACCAGTTTTTCCAGTGTATGTGTAGATTGGGAACATCAAAGCTCCAGGGTCTCTAGAGTGTTCAAGTCCCAGTGAATGACCAAATTCATGGGCAGCAACAAGAAACAAGTTATAGCCTATAACAAACCACAGCAAAAGTAAATGTGTATCTCCTTGCATCACCATACTTGACATTGTGCTTTAACATAGGGGACAATGAATGAGACAACTGAATACATGGAAAAATTATGCATAATTCATAAAGTCATACAAGGGTTTTGAACCTTAAAGACCACCTAGTTCCAAACCCCCTGCCTTGAGCAGGGACACCTTCCACTAGATACAATTGCTTGTCATTTTTGAACTATGAAGGGTTTTGCATAAATAAGGTCCTATGAGATCTAGGGTCTCATACCTGGTGTTCAGCCTAACTTTTACATGACAGTGTTACTATGTAGGGAGATTTAGATCTCTTGAAATTTCTCAGCAATACAGGAAAGCTCTAGGGTGAAATCTTGGTCCTACTCAAATCAAGAACATTTTGTTGGGAATTAATCTGTAATAGAGTCCATTATTGCAGAAATTAGCATTAATGCCAGGAGGGTGACCTAACCCAGTGCTGGAAAAAATAGTGTTTTGTTTTATTAAACTCTGTCCTGAATAGGCAAGGTGATGGATTTTCAAATTAAATGCAAGCGGACAACGTGCAGCTGAGGTGTTTGCTCTAGGCTTCAGTAAGGCAGTGCCCATCAGTCTGTCATCAGAACTAGCTGCCCTTAGTGAAATGCCAAAATGACAAAATCTTGTTTGTGTAATTTTTTTTAATCACTTTACTTAGGAATGTTGTATCTTAAAGTTTATGCTAAGCACATGTTAAACCTCCAATTATGACTGGAGGTTAAACTCAACGTTCTCTGTGTGAACAGTGAACATAATGATGAACAAACAGTAAACAGGCAAAACAAACTGCCTACAGATATCAAACAGGGATAAATTTTCCATCTATCACCATTTCAAATAATCTCAGGAACTTCTGTTACCTTTAGAATCATCTGACCAAACTTCATCATCATCGAAATGAGCATCTCCTCCATAGTCTGGGCCCGGGGGAAAAGCATGTGCCAGTAATCCAGAGGGTCCATCAAAAGGGTAGAAGTCACCATGTTCTATAAGGCAAATTGAAAACAGTTAAATTAATTACTCCATCTTATGTATATAAGAATATAATTTACTTATAAAATTAAAGCAATTTGTGCTGTGTTACCTTTAGTGCCAAAGGAGATCATGATATCAGCTGTACCACTTCGTATTCTGGTGAAGTTCAGTGGCGTCACATCAGACCAAACTTTAAATGCTTTTTTGAAAGCTCTGTCTACTTCATTACGTCTCAGATCTGAAGTGTAATTCATAATTCTGTCAAACAGATAAATATCTCCAGTTAAATTGTGTGAATGGAAGAAATATGCAATGTACTTTTATCTGACTGTACGCCTCATTAAAAGTTTTTGCTTTTGTCATATGATCTTATCACATAACAAGGAGCTTAGTACCTGCATACGGTATTAAAAAAATAAACATTTATATAATCACTAAAATAATTCAGAGATACCTGAAATTATCTAACAGCTTTCAGTAATTGGTTTTCTATGCACCAGATGATTTAGAAAGTGTCAGATATATTCAGTATTAAGTACAATAATATCAGTAACTTCAAAATTTTTATGACAAATGAAATATCTCAGGATCCTCAAGATCTTGAGGGTCAATAAAATATCTCAAGATTCCTGGAGCAGCAAAACATTATCCAAAGTGATTTTTTTGAGTCTATAATTGTCCATATTAAACTCACATTTATCACTAGCTATGGAACTAAGAGATTTTAGTGATTTCAAATTTGGAACCTGCTAAACAAACTCAGTCTGTAGCTGTTGAAAGCCCCAAATATATGACCTTGCAGAATTAAAGGAGAAGGCTCTACCCTGTGAACTGTCATCCCTTCACCTCCCAAGGTCACCCTTTCTGAGGTCATGGTACAGGGATTTGTCTGAACAAAGGCAGAGATCTGCATCTGGGATGTGAAATGGAAGAGCCTGCTCTCACAGTCGCACTACGCAGACTGGTTTGCATGTACCCCTCCCTGTCCAGGACAAGACAGAAGCAAACTCTGCACCAGATCCAAACAGAGCTAAGGAGTGACCTAGAGAAGTGCATGATCTGAGCCCCTACCCCTCTTTCATTTGGCACCATGGATGTGTCCTGAGTGTCTATATGGAGGCCAAATGAGGATTGCTGGCTTACAGCACATGACAAAGCGCAATGGAAAAAAATCATGTTTACTTCCTTGGGCTGCAGTGTAGGCTGGGAGCACCTTTCCAAGAGTGGGGCTGTAAGGGTTTTAAACTGCAACATTAATTTAATCAAACTCAAATGCACCCTTCTCACATCAGCCTCATGTGCTGAGTAACCCACTGGACAATGCACCTGGAAAGAAGGTAATGACAGGAATAGTACTCAAAATACCAGGCATTTACCTGTATGTCAAATTCATTTTTGACCATTTGAGTTTTCTAGGGAAAAAGTTATATTCCCCTACATCTGGGACACCACATCTTGGTTTCTGCATCAGCTCATATGTTTCTTCATCTAGCTTGCCTGTCACCTCCAAGCCAAAAAAAGCTTGCATTTCCCGAAGTTTTGCTGCTACTGTGTTTCCACTCTTCCTCATTATTCCAGCAGGATTCGGACGGAGGTCATAGTGAGTCCTGAGATAGCGCTAAGAAGGGGAAAAGGAGTAATAAGCATAATTTCCAAACTGCAGTTGTAACTGCACAGCTTACTGTTATTGGAACATGCAAATGGATTATTTTATACCATACCTCTGCAAACTGAAGGTCCTTTTCTGTGAATTCATGGCTGTCTTCAAGGGGAATAGGGATTGTCAGGCAAAATGACAAACCCAACAAGAAAAAGAAAACAGCTGCAACTCCTGATTGCATCGTGTTGGATTTCTGAAGTCGGAAGCCCTGATGTTTTAGAGAGCAGCTACCTTTACTTTTATAGTCCCAACCCAGTGAGTCACCACTCAGGGACAAGTTAGAACTTCCTTGTTGCTGGAAGTAAACATGCTTAGATGGCTGGTTTCTTTCTCCTCCCCAACACTGTGGTTTAGGCATCCGTTCTCCAGCTGAGGGCTCTGAAACTGTATCTTTGTATAAACATGAGGTCTCTGAATATTGACATAGGCTGCGGGAAGAAATGGGCATAAGCAAACCACACTTGTTGATTATTTTGCAGGAACTTCCACGGGCAGTAACTGGCAACAATGCTGCAATAACTTACTTTCCTTTGCTATAAAAATTGTGCTTTTTTACCATTTGATAAGCAATAAAAATACATAACGAAGGTCATTACTTTTAAAGTAAATTGTGCAACTTTTCAGTAGTTACACTAGTTCAACAGCAATTTTTAGTGAAATAACATTATAGAATACACAATATGATATTGTTTCTTTGTTTCTGTAAAGAACTATAGCTTGATAGCATAAACAAAAATTTTTCTTCAGAGATCCTTAAAGAGAATTTCTATCTAAATTACAGGATACTTTACTGTCTAATATATTCAAAACCAGAAATACTAAATATCAGGAATAGTTAAGAACATTTAAAAGCATTTTTTGTTAGTAACAAAGCAGGTCATTTAGAGTGACTAATTCACACAATTTATCTTCCAAAAACCTGAATTTAATTTACTTTATGAGAAGATGACAACCATAGATCAATGAGAGAGCTAATACTTTGAGAGAGGCATTCTACCAGCTACAGACAGACAATGGACCTGTGTGTCTAGAATTACTAAAAAATGTGATTTTTTTTTTTTAATGAGGTGGATAGTAGGATAAATCTGGTATTTTGACAGAGATGGTCATTACTATACCTCAAACATAAGGATTATTTCTATCTCTCCAGGATCACCACAATCTCAGCTCCTGCTATAACTTGTATCATATCACCTGCTGACAAGCACAGGTCCAAGGGGAGATGTGGTTTCTGTTGAATTTGCCTTGCTCTTTCATGGATGATTCTTTTGCCTGTATGGAAAACCTCAGGCAGCTTTCTGTTAGACACTGGGACAGGCATCCTGGAATACACTACCCTGATGTGGATGTTCCCTTGTTGACAAAACAGGAAAAGGACAAAAATCAGTGAAGCTGAATGTGTAAAAGCTCTATTACCCAAACAATGACAGCCGTGTGTTTTATGATGACAAACAGCAAAAGCAAATAAAGCTGAGAAGAATTTGTTATGTAGGCTGTTTCTGCCCCTCTGCCCATCTCAGCCACTGCTAAATAAGGTCACACCACTTAGGAACAAACATCTGTTAAAGCAGTTTGTATATTCTCCTTCACATTGTCTGACAGCAGCACTGAGACTTTTACTCAGCAATGGGCATAAACACTGTTAATTAGTTTCACCTTCCTGAGAAATGTTCTTCTCCGAAGTGCCTCAGGACAAGCACTGAATCCATACTGCTGATGCTCTCAGCACTGCACTCCTTGCTGGTGCAGACTGCCAGATTGATACAGATGTCTGTATCCCATTTCCTTCCCTCCAATATTTCTGTTTTGATAGTTGCAGCACTGCTTTTATTAATGTTGAGGTACACAATTAGCAGATAAGCAGTGTTTACAGTGTGTTTTGCTCTCTTTGTGTGGAGCTTAGGAGCAGTGGTGCTGCCTTGTCATGTTTTTTGTGGCTGTAAGGAATGCTTTCCTTGAGACCATAAAGCTTTGGATGTTCAAGCACTACCAGACATAGCTCAGAAACCTATGAGTGAAATGTATAGCTTAAAACTCCATGGGTAACATCCCAGTGAATTCCAGATTCTCTGAAATTAAGTTCCTTATACATAAAGAAGGCCAGTTTTATACCCCTATTTGTATATACTGCCCCTTACCAAATGTAGTTAAAATGTTTTTATTTTGTGTCGAGTCCCTATAGAATTACTCTTTCTCAGCTCAGACACTGGACTTTGCTTCTGGAACAGGAGAGATTTCTTAACAAACTGTTACTGCAAAAATGTGATCAGTCCATTACACCTGGGGAGAAGATGATCCCAAATTATTCCTCAGTGGTTTCAGGTTTACCTTAGTAAACATTGGTCAGCTTACTGCCAATTAAAGATGAAACCAAATATTCAGAGATGATATTTGAATGATATAAATGTAGAACTGAAAAAAAAATATTAACTTGGCTCAAGAGTAAAATTAAGTAACGGTGTTAGCCTACCCAACAAGGGCTCCAAGGTGATGTGGAGCCCAGTTCTTTAAAACACTTAAGCTGAAGTCAACAAAGCAGTAGTAATTGTAATTGTAATTGTCTTGCATGAAGAGAATGATATATTAAGCAAGGAAGAATGATTTTCCACTTTCTGGGATTTTTTTTTTACCATAAATTCTCTGAAGTCCTTTGAAGTTCACTGTGAAATCTCTTTCAAAAACTTTGCTTTTTGTACCTCCAGAGAGCTGTCCTGAGGCATTTCCAATGAATATTTAAAAAACTGGGCAAAGCAATTACAGGAAGAAACTAGAACAGGCAGCTTTTCTGAAAACAGCTTCTCTTTGTGTAAGAAAAGATGAGTAAAGCTGGATCTTTGCTACAGTAGGACAATGAAATGAAATGAACAAGTGAAGATAGTCCACTGTAGTGAACAGATTCTGAGTATGAGTAGAAAAACATACAAAGAGAAAAAAAAGCAAAACAGGGAGACTGTAGCTCTTTTGCCACAGGGAGTAAATCAAAATCCTAAACCTCAACCTGGTTTCTGAAAGACTGTGTGCAATGAGCCATGTGAGGGTGTATTATGGCTGAATCATGTTTTCAGAACATTCAGTTAAATCCTTTGGGAGTCCTGGCAATGTAAAAATACAGAATCCAATATGTTTTCTTACACATTTTATTGCTAGTTATACTACATTAGTGGCCAGAAGCCTAAACTGAGGCATGGATTTATGTCTTCCGTAGACAAAGCGAAGAAACAATGGTGAAAGGCCATGCAAGCAAGCAAGAGAAAGGCTCAAAGAAAATGAGCTTTATTCCCCCTTTTTCTGAAACAGTGTCACAGATACAGTGTATGATGGTATTTTTAAGGGTAGATAAAATATTGACTGAGCTGGGAACTTCGTAGAGACCTCTGAAGGTCTTACATTTATATATAGTGACTCTTTAAAGCCTCACACAAAGGAAGTTTTTAAAGTTGGCACTTACAAACAAGAACGCCAAAGCCAGCCAGTGCTGGGCATTGTAAGATGTAAAATCTATGGATCAGGTGATGCTACTGTCTGAGTCAGAAAACTGATTTAAAACTATGAAGAGAGGTGTAAATGAATGTAAAAACAGTCAGCAGTGGTTCATAGACCTTGTGCTGACCCCAGTGCAACCAAGCAAGCCTGGAAAGTTTTATTTTAAAAGCTCTGAAACCCACAAAACTGCTGAATAGTAAGATTTTGACAACCATTGCAAAATTTCTGCAGTTCTGTCATTTTGTGGGTGTGGGTAAAGTTAGCTGGACTGATGGTAATTTACACAGGCACAGCAGAGACTGGAATAATCATGATGGCCTTCCCCCCTCAAGGAAAAATGGAAAATGGGGGATGGAAGATGTGTCAAGAAGAAATGAAGTGCCTTAAAGCAGCAGTTAGGTACTATTTATTTGAAAACAAGAATTGAGCCAACCATGTGATTTCAACATACCTTTTGCTAACACAAATAATTGAAAGGTGACCTGTTTTGAGTTACAGTCTGTGCTTGGTGCCCACAATAACAGCATATAGTGAATGTGGTGAATGATCACTGACCCTGAAACAGCAGACACTTCACTTAAAAAAAAAGCAAAAGTCAATGGTCCCATTTGTTAATATTTCTTACCACAAGGCAGTTGTATTTCAAGTGAAACATTCCCAGTGCCTGGGGCTGTGCTATCACATTTAGATGAGCTTCCTCTGGGAAAAAGGATGTTATTCTGAGGCCCATTGTGCAGATGGGTAAATGGAGTCTCAGAGTAGTTCCAAACACATGGAAATACTCTGGTTCTGCCTCTCCAGGTGGGACTACATCTCTGGGACCCATGGCAAGAAGTGGGGGCCAAGACAACTGAGCTGGGATGACAGGGGATGTTACAGCAATCTGACTTCTTTTTATATTAAACAGCAGCATCCCTGTGCCATTTGTTGGCAAAAAGATGTAATTGGGGTGCCCAGAGATGTTCAGTATATTCCAGCGCCAGAAGCAAGAAACATATAAACATGCTCCCAAGAGGAAATTACTCTTGTTTGAATGAGACCCTGTAGATTCTGTGGAGCAGAGATGAAGGGCACCAGAGATGGACTGGCTTTTTGTCTGTAGAACTAAATTTGGGCACTCTCCTGGGTGCTAAGATGTCTCATTATAATCAATGAAGTCAAAGCACTCTGTAATCCCTAGACAGCAGTTTAGCTTATTACACTGAGGTAGGCACCTTGGGATTATTTCAGGTGCCCACAGACAGATTTCTGATGTTGCCAGAAGGACAGAGAGCTCTCATGTGTCCTGTGTCATCTCTGACCATCCCATGCAGGCACCTTGGGCTCCCTCCTGCATCTCGCTTGGAATTAGATGCCTTTCTTTAGGCTCCTGTGCTGAGTCCCTCACACCTGGGCTCTGCTGGCTCTAGAGGAGCCCCAGCTGGTTCACACAGACATACTTCACTTCAGGTGACCTCTTCTGGAGCTGAACTTCTCCCCCATTTTCTGCTGATGCCTGAAGAAGCCAGGAGCTGTCACACTGCAGGGATTTGTTGTGTTGCTGTGCAAGGTGGCAGTTCTGCAGCTGGTGGGCAGTTGGGCAATATGCATTCCTTCCAGGACAGTGCTCCTGCTCACTGCTGCACCTGACCTGGAAGAAACAGGGACTCCCGCCTCATGCCTACAGCCAAACTGATAGAGAGAAAATGCCTCAAAGAGGTACATGAATCCAAATTTTCTTTGTCCAAACAAAGCGACTGCCCAGATCAAGTACAAAATATCCACTTATCTCTATTGCTAGAAAAAAGGGCAAACAATGAGTTCAAGAATTTGTGTCTAGCCAACATAATTTTGCAGCTCAGAGGAAGGAGCTGGTCAACAGTACAATAAAACTAAAGGAAAATGAAACCACAGCTAAATATATTCAAGGTAAAAACTTAATTTTCTATTTTTTTTAATACATCTGTCATCTTACACCTATTTTTTAATTCTGATATTTAAGATTGCACACAGTCTCAAAAATACATTTAAAGACGTCTTGGTTGCACTGTGGATCTCTGACGCCCATAAGTAGTTCTCAGTATGTTTTGATGTATTTTATTTCTCGTATCAGCCCCAAAATACCTATATTATATCCTTAAAGCATTTTTATTTTAGCTCTTCCTTCATGATAAAAAATGTTCTCTGTCTTGTCAATTTACTGTTTAAGTACTTTGTTGTAGCAACTTTAGCCTTAAAACTTAAGGCCTTCACTATGAATGGATAGCCATTGTTAATAGAAAAAAATGTTAATTTTAGTAAATGGTAGCTGTTAAGAAAGTCTTCATTAGGAAGAAAAATGCATTTGATGATTTATCTATAAAGTGATTCAACATTTCTTTCTAAAATTTTGGTGACTCAAGAATTTGAATAAATTACCCAGAGTAAACAGAAACTTTGCATGTTAAATGTCTAAGTGGAGTTTGAACTTTGAATTTGTGGATTCTACACCTTCAGGGGGGACAAATGGCTCCTTCAGGAGTGTGAAATGAAAATTAATGTAATGTCCTCTGAAACATTTAGGTTCAGAGTACATACTATTTCTGAAAATTTGGGCTAGGAGCCTAAGAAAAACACACAAGTCTTTTTCCTACCTCCACAAGCCCTTTTCTCTGATATATGTTAATACATTTACTACTGATAATGAAGACTCATAATTTCTGATTTGAATTTCTGTTGGTCACTTCTCAAGAGCACTGTATCTTCAACACCTCTTAAGCAATAACAAGCCATAGCTGTCCCCAATGGATCTAGACATGTCACACCAGTGCTGGCTGTAGTACCTGACCCCATGAAGGCCTTTGTTTTTCTAGGTATTGTAAGAAGAAATGCAGCAGAAGAACAGGGCAGGTTTGGTGTGGATTTTGAGGGTGGAGAGAAAGCCTCTCTTCAGCACCAGTGAAAAATATGAGAGTTGTGTCCATTGTTCATAAGGCGTGTTCATATATACCCAATGAGGTATTACTGACTCTTTCCAGAGGCATCAATCATTAAAGGTACACCCTAATTGAACTGTATTCCTGATTCCTTTTATATTTCCAAGCCAATATCTATTGGAATTTCCACCTGAGTGCTACAATTTTTTTTTCATGATCAGAGCTTCTCATATATGCACACAGATAATTCAGAATTATGTCAAATGAATTAAAAAAGTTGCATTGACATTATCTGAAAGAGAAACATCACAAATCTTTTGGACAGGTGCCAGTGCTTCACGGAAATAAAGTTTACTGTAAATTTTTGATTTGTAAGGAGTTTTATGACTAAAACCATACATTTTAAAAACATTTAGGAAAGGAAGAGTAATGTTTAAAGTCATGGGTTTTGCTTGCCAGCCACATTCATGTTGTTTATACAGCTGGGCTGTTTACAAAGCAGTTTCTCAACCCCATTGGAAAAGCTCTTGAGGGTAAGGGGGGGCATAAACTAGAAGACTGATGCATACAGTTTTATAGAAAGTACAACAAGCAAGTGGTAAGCTTAAAATTAAGGTTTAGATAACTGGTGAGAGATTACTAAAGGTGGGTTTAAGAAAACTCCTGGTGCTACCTAGCAAAGTGCACGTTTTCAAAGTGATGTGGCACAGAAATAAAGGTCAAATTTTTTCCATTACAAAGAAATATAATATTAAAGGGGGTTCTACATTTAATTAAAAATCACACTTCCCCGTTCGGATCAAATTCAGAGTAGGCCACCAATATGATGGGGCTGGAGCACTTGCTGTTTGAGGAGAGGCTGGACAGCTGGACTCTGCCTGGAGCAGAGACAGCTTCAGGAGGACCTAACAGCAGATCCCAGTGCCTGTGGTGAAGTTTCCTTTATACCAGTAACCAAACATCAAAGTTAGATATTTTGAAAAAAATTTAGTGAATATGCTTATGTGACACTTTAGGCATACTCAAGCACCATACATTACAGATTTTTGAGTGAGAGTAATCTGGAGCTCCATATGTTGGCTGTCATTTGAAATATTCAGAGAGTTCTCATGTTCAAATTTATCAGTCAATATCTTCATGATATCAGTGAATTTTCAGTTACTGTGAAATACTGCTCAAAAAGTGATCTTTTAAAATTAAGAAAAAGATCTTTTAAAATTAAGAAAGAAAAATTAAGCAGCCAATACAGTTTGCAAATACAAATTAATGTGATTCAGACTAAGTTCTCAAGATAAGTATTTGCAATATTTTGAACATCTTATTTAGCCTATCTTATGCCTTAACACTATCTTGCACACTAGCACTGCTCTATATGAATGATATGAACAGAGTGTTTCAGACATCTCTCCAAATTTCCTAATTTCTCTGCCATTCTGTCATTCTACCATTTTCACCCTGGCCTCTGCTTTATAAATGTCCTTCTGTACTCACTTTCAGAAGACAACAGCTTCCATTCCTCTTTTTCACATGGTAGCTGTGGGATGGAATGACAACAAAATACAGAAATTTCTGCAGTGCTCCTGATAAGTCATTAGAAATGCATTTTTCACCACACTGTCTCTGTTCTTATGAAAAATTCCATTGGCATGTCCCCTAGACTTGGCATTCAGCATTTTCTTTTCCGTACCAGCAGATAGCAAGAAGTGACTTTCACTTACTTCTTTTTCCTAATCAGGCAGTGTGCTCTGATTAGCTGCAGTAGTAAAGACCAACTGCTAGTAATTCAAACTGGTTAGTGGGGGTTAAAGGATTACAGAAAAATAAAATTCTAAATATTATTGGTTCAGAGAAGAAGACTTGCAAAAGCTGTGATGCTAGAAGTCCTTGTTCACATTCATGCTGAAAAACTAAGTTCAATAGCTTTGATGTTGCAGAAGATGCCTGGAGACCATGGTTCAGACAGGATTACCTAGACCCAGCTGCCCAAACCAAAAATGTTCAGAGGAAGGGAGTACCTCTCTTGCAAAGAAAGGAATCCACTGAACAGTGCACCATCAAATCAATTTCTCTCCAGTTTAGAGAGCAGGGCATTGTGGGGGCCTGTGTCAAAAGCTTTACAGAAGCCCAGACAAATGACACCTGTAGCCCTTCCCTTGTCCACTGCTGCAGTCTCTCCACACTGGGCTGGTCAGGCAGAACTTGCCCTGTGTGAAGCTGTGCTGGCTCTCACAAACCACCTGCATATCCTCAGCATGCCTTAGCTAGGAGGACCACACAAAATGTAAGCAATATTAATCTTATTTTGGAGAATTACTCCATGATGGTTCATACTTGAAGATTCATAACTATTAAAAAGCTCATTAAATTACATAGGGCTTAAATCAGAATAGATTCTATCCCTGACTGTTTTAAAATGGTTGGAGCATCTTCAGCCTTCATTATCATGATATTGGCAAGGCCATGAGACAGTCAGACCAAGGTCTTGGAAAAATTTCCAGCCACATGCTCCTGAACCTTCAGCATCTTCATTTGTTTATTCCACTTTTCTCTAGCCATATGTGAAGTGGAATTTATTACATAAACAATTTAGGAGGTCTCTGTGCAAAGTGGTGTCAGAATCTTTCAAGTTAGTAAAAAGTCTGGTGTTGTATGTGGCTTGGTTTCCTTAGCATATAAAATGGAAATTCCTGCCTGAAAGTGAACCATAACAAATGTTCACTGAAGGTTTCACAAAGCTTATGCATTAAGTTGAGCTATTGCTTTATGTCTTTTCAATGCAAAATAATTTATAAAACATGTTCAAAGTTGACATAGAAAACTCTGGCAATGAAAAATACTTCTATTGCTGTCAAATAATGGTTAAAAATAAGGTTTGTGTATTCTTGTTTTTCTCTATTCCTGGATGAGGAAAGAGGAACATTGAAGAAATACTTTTCAGCTTTATCTAAAAATGTAACAAAATACTATGAAAGATTAAGATTTTCCCAGCAGGTTGATTCTCTATAAATAACTACTTGAAACTATTCAAATAACTGAACTCAGTTTTTATCATTTATGTTTAGGAAACATCACATGTAGCAACTCCTGATTTGCACCTGAACAAAAAGAACAAATGTTGTTTCTATGCAATATTAATCCAGTTGATTTTCAGAAACTGGACATCTTCACATGGAAGAGGATATTACAACATGACAGATCTACTTTTGGTTATTAGGGATTTTGACTGAGACAAAATTTTACATACATGCACCTAACAAAGTAGGAACTTGAGGTTCACCCATATCCCAGATGAATGCTCTTAACCATGCAGTAAGGGCTGAATCAGCTTCTACTGCCTTTGTGTACGAAGGGATCAATCTAGTTTTTAATCCTGTTTCACAGAGTACCTAATTCTCACAGCATAAAACTTTGATTGTACCATTAAATACAATTACTTTCATTAAGTTTTGCTCAATTGCTTCAGTTTCTCTATTTAACATACAAATGACTAAATGGCCTATCTACCTCAGTATTCTGTCTCTTAGCAATGATGATTAAAGACAATATCTGGGGAGAACATAAGTTTGATGAGTTTTTGACTGATGCTGGATGTCTCGACAACCTTCTGTAAGAACAAATTCCAGATATTCACTTAGTATTCTACAAGAGATGGTTTGGTTTCTCTGTCTTTAATCAGACTCTGTTCAATCCTGATTCAATGCTCCATGCTTCTAATACTGTACAGTTTGGCCTATAGCCACTTTACATTCAGCTTCTGATGTATCTTCATGATTTTGCACATCTTAGTTTTATAAAGTTTTTTTCTCCCCTTGCCCAAACTCCTCATTTGGTAGCTGGTCCTTCAATTTAATGATTGAAATTGCCTTCTGGGTACTTTCTTCACTGTCATTATTTCCTTTCTGAGATCTGGAGAACCACATTGCACTAAGTTCTCAAGAACTGGACATGGGGACTTTTGATATAGTAGGAAAATTATTCTTCCCATCACTCCCTCTCTCAGCACTTATCCTGATAACTTCCAGTACTTTGTTGACTTCTTTTGCCTGCCACTGAATACTGAGCTCTTTTCTGAGTGAAAATTTAGTCCTGTAGAGTTCACTCTTTCTTTCATACAATGGGCTGTTTAAATTCCAACTCCAGAAGGCAGAAAAAATATGAGCTAACAACAGAAACAAGTTTGACATGGTTACGGATTTTTGGTGGCAAAATAACTCTAGAAGTGCACGCTGTCTTCTGACTTAATCACAGCATAAGGATTGTTTTACCTTATGGTGCATTTTTGGCTGCATTGCTTCATTATCATTTACAGGAAAAGAATAAATAACAGGAAGAAAAGATCAATTTCCCATTCAAAGCTGACATGACCAAAAAACCCCATGTGGCTAAACAAACTGTAAGATAAATTATAGGATATATGATGTGCTGTACACCAGACAAATGTGTGGGTTTTTTCTAAAGCTGTGTGAATAACTGATGGTTTTGTTCAGTCAGAATAAGAAAAATTAAAAGCCCCAATGATTTCATGTGAAGTATTTTGCATTTATCTTCTTGGGAAAAAACCCATATTTAATGTTTCCTTAATGAGAGCTAAGGCTTAAGTAAGCCCAGTTTAAAACCCTTGGGTAGTAACTGCAGCTATGAGATCCAGAGAAGTGATCACTCACTCTGCTTGGCACATGAGAGACCATGTCTGGTGTGTCCAGATCAGGATTCTTTAGTGCACAGAGGACCTTATCAAGATGGTCAGGGGCTGGAGCACAGGGAAAAGAGGAAAGGCTGAGAAAGCTGGGTTTGTTCATGCTGGAGATCAGAAGGTGAAGGCGAAACCTTACTGATATCTTCAGGTACCTGACAAGAAAATGCAGAGAAGATGGCAGCAGACTTTCTCTGGATGTGCTCAGAGAAAGGACAGGAGGCAATGAAAACAAAATTGAACACTGGAAATTCCACTTGGTTGTTAGGAAAATTTTCTTTGTCATGAGAGATGTAAAATGTTTGAAAGGGCTGAGTTTTGGTTCCTTGTTCTTGGAGGTGTTCGAAATTCATATAGTCAAATCCACAAGTAAAATGGTCTAATTAAGTTTGAGGCAGTGGTAGCCTGTATGACCCTCTCAAGGATCCTTCCAAATTAAATTAACCTGTATTTCTGAATTTCTTTGAATGATGGTTGTTACTAATCCAGTAGATGATTGGAAAACCTTTCAGAAGGAATCTGAGTATTTTATATCTGAGCTGCTGAGAAACAACATTCAGCACGTTGCTTTGGCTTGCTGGCTTTTGTCTAGGCTGAATCATGTTTCTTCCACCCTGTTCAGATTTGTGAATATTATCAGGTCCACTGAAGTTGTATTTTGTTGCGAAAAAATATTTGTCTCAAATGTTTTTAAGCTCTAAACTTTCTCCAATTTTATAGTAGTGAGTCAACAATAAAATTCTAAAAACTGCATGTTTCACAAGCATTAGATGATTAATCCTCATATATATCTATTATTCAAGTAAGCATTATTTCCACAGGCAATATTGAGAAAGATTGGTCCCTAACTTCAAAGTTATCTGTCAGTTTCATTTATTTCTGACAGTTTGTTAAACATCTCACTTTGGTCCTCAAATCCAGACCAATGAAAATTCACCGGTAGATGTATAATAGAGGATCCTAAAGGTATTAGTGAAATCCTCAAGAAAAGTTAATTTTCAGACCAATAACATCAGAAAAATCACTAATGACAGTCATACTGCAAATTCTAGTGCACGATGCTCAAACAAAGTTTGCAAATTAATTCTTCAACAAATAAATACAACAAAAGTGTATCCACTGTTATTGGTCTCACAATCCAATCTCCATGTAATCACAGCATGTTGGTATTCCAGCTCCAAATAAATACCAACTTGACAACCCAAAATATACATATGCCTTTGGTATATAAACCTTTCTCCCTTTAAATTCTATGCCAGGCTTTCTATTGACTCATATGCTTAGCACATTCCTTTGAGGAAAAAAAAAGTCAAAGCTAAAAAAATTCCTGAAAATGCTATCTACAAATGCTTTGTAAGAGGGTGAAGCATTCAAAATGGGCTGTTCCTAATTCTTTCAGTCTGAAATGTACATGTGTGGGTGAGCACCATGCATATGAGTTAGAAAATGACTGGGGACATAAAAGAGTAGGTAGGTCACCAAAGCCAACATGCTGCTGTTATTTCGCCCACTTTTAACTTAAGACAATTGAAACTGTTCTTCTGTGATTTGATAAGAGTTGATTAATGGTTCTGTGAGTTGCTTAAACTATGACTCAAATCTAAACCTGAAACTCAGTCAGTATTTTTAGATTATTAAAAAATGGGGAGATGGTTGAGGCAGGGAACTCCTTCATCTTGTTTACCTAAGGAATGAAGTGTAAGGTGTTTTTCACAGACACTTGAAAGCTGTTCTGTGAGTCACTGGTGGATTTTCCACAATTACTATTAAAAATAACTGGAAGAATAACAACAAGCAGCTCAATTGCTAAATGACTTGCAAGTTAAAGAAGGCTCAAATTACCCTCTTCTAAATATTAATTCTTTCTCTTTAAAGCAACACAGACTTAAACTCTGTCCAAACACAACAGTATGCTGTCAATTTGCAAATACTTTAGCTGAATGATCCATTTGACATTATATTATTTTTAGTGTTCTTTTTTTTTTTTTGAAGTCTATGGTTACAGGCAGACACTGCTCTGAACTTCTAAATTTTTTGCAAAGAGTCTAAAAATGGTGTTAAAATGTCTGAAAGATATAATTAATTTATTTACACTGTATTTCCAGACAACCTATCCTGGATGTATGTGGTAAAATGTAACCAGTTTTCTCACTTTATCAGAATAGTTCCACAGTTCCAGGGCTCTCATAAATCTAAAACTTTTATGGTTAAAAATTGTGTTTTCTAACACATAAAAAATGCGTTTTCTAACACAGTACTATGCAGGCAGTAAGAGCAACATGATATTTACACAGATATTTAGATACTCAGTTATTTAGATATTTATTCAGAACTGTTTTCTGAAAAATCTGTATCTCTCTCCCTATGATTTGACTTTTCTATGCAGACGCCGAATATGTGTCATGGGGAAAATCCTGTTCAGTTTGCCCCAAATGCCTTTTATCTGGGAACATTCCGTTCAGAGTAATCATCTTCTGTTTCTCTTAATATATTCTGGTGATTCAGCCAAGACATTATTGATAACAGAAACTGCAAAATATTTAATAAGGGCATTCTTTGGTGATAGCAATGAAGCTACAAAGATGTTGAATTTTCTGAGGAGCTGCTAAATACCAGGGTCTTTTTGTTAGATGTTTGAGTATTGTCTGACTCAGACTGAAACCAAACCAAAACAAACCATCACATTACTGTCAGTCATCTTTACAGAGTAAGTGGTTAAATTCCGATGCAATGACCTCTGTCTTGATCAACAAGGGGCAGACTTCCAGTGGTAAAATGTTGAGCCTTGTACAGCTCAAGGCTAAACCCCAAACCTGAGATAGTAGAAGTGATACACACACTAATAGAATGGGCACGGCACAGAGGAGAATGAATAACATTCACTGTATTTATTTACTCCTACTCAACCTGAGTTAATGAAATTTTTGACAGCAGTATTGGTGAGAGAGGTCAGACATGCATTCCTCTGAATAAAAGCCAATAACACAACAGTTATGAATAAAACAGTGATTACAGTCTTTATACAGTGACATCCCATTCAATGGTTAGTTAGGGGACTTTCCTAAAATGTATTCATCTGCCTTCCACACCATATTTATAAACATATGAAATTTCCTAATGCAGAATGAAAGTTCTCAAGATTATCTCATTTGACATAAACTTGGATCTTAGACAGGCATGGTGTCTGAAAAATATACAGACATGCAATAAGAAAGACCATATTTGCAAACTAGACCACACCTTATGATTTAGGAATTAAGGACACAAGGCATTCAGATTAAACAGAGGAAAAAAGAAGGTAACTGTGTACACTGTTCATAAAGGGGCACAGATTCCAAAATTAGTGTAATTAATTTGGGTGATTTATTTGCATTATTATCATGGCAGCAAGGGAGAAAGATTTGATGGAATTACTTCCTCTTCCTCCTGTGAAAGATTCTGCATGTTGTCCCAACTACAGTCCCAGACTCAAGCAGAGTTAATCAGGCAGCAGTCTTGCTAGTCAATGTATTTATTTTTTCCCAGAAAAAGAAGACACAGAAGAAAAACTGATTTCTGGGTTTAAACATTTTCCTCACATATTCATAGTTTCACCTCTTCGTTTCTCTTGAAGAACTAGCGCTTTTTATATGAAATTTTGTACGAACCAGTTGTAAGCAATAATTCACTGCAGATGAGCATTTTAAAAATTAGACTTTTTGAGAAAGATATGGCTCAAGAAACTTCGCTTCATTAGATATCTGGTGGTAACTTCATAACTAACCATTTCTTGGTAGAAACCCCTTCCTAAATAAACATAAATCTAATAATAGCAAAATACAGTGTAATTGTGTTCCTTGTCTGAAGCCTCTATCAAGAAGAATTAATAAGCTTATTAGTGTGAAGTTGTTAAAATTAAAGAGGGACCAAAGTGAGGGTAGAAAGAAACTATGGCCCAAAATTTGGCTTAATATCTGCAATCCTAGGCGTGCTGGAGCTGATGGTCTATATCATATCAAGAAATGAATTTGAAATAAAAGGTGCAGTAAACATAACACATGATTCACATCTTGGTACTAAACTCAAGACAGCTAGATTTAAAAAGAATAAGAAAAAATATTTAATGAAGCAGCAAGTCCTGACTTCCAATGTGCCTTGAACTTGTTTTGTTCTGTCCTCAATTGGAATGACTTTTTACATTCCAGTGAAGAAATGTTTACTGCCTATTACAAACCAAGATACTTAAAAACATTGGATGTGAAAAAGCCTGCATCTTACATGCAGCACTAGTCATCACAAACTAATGATAAAGAAAGGAACTATAGCAGTCACATTTATAGCAGCAGAGCAGCTGTTAAACACTACTTGGCAGCTCCTACATCATGAAACCAGAGATGTACTTACTGCAGCATGAGTGATCAGGGGTTTTAAATGTACCAGATTCTCCAGGTCTGTAGCTCATGAAGGAGCATGAAAACTTCAAAAATGTGGATTCAAGTTTAGTATGTAGGGCCCATAGTTAAAATCCAGTGCATGAAATTGCGTGTCCATTGAAAAACATTGCTTATAAATAAAGGGATTTGAGCTGTGTAGGTACTGACATCAAGGATGAGCTTTTGTGGCCCAAGGGAATATAAAACTACTGAGGTGGAAAACTGTGCTCAGTTTGTATCTCAGACACAAGTACAGGTTAATTATCCCATAGCTGTTTTGGCTAATAGAATTGGACATTTTAGGTAAGTCTGAAGTTCTTGTCTTAGGTTGCAAATGTCTATGAGGACAGATCCTCATGGACATTTTACCAAATCGAGGGAATGATGTCTCAAACAACTGCTTGGTAAAAGAGAAACTGAAATGTGGTGGACTTGAAAAAATGCATTAAATATTAATAACATTGTCAGTGCCTTAGAACTAATGTTACTAGGAATAATAGAGATTTCAAATATTTTAATTCTCTATTCCATTACCAGATAATTTAAAAATATAGGTTATATTTTGAGTTTCTGGGCTTGATTCATGGTGGGTGTGAAGGACATTTAATTGTTCTAGATAAAACTTGCACATACTACTACTGATACTTACATTGTTCTACATCAGCCATGAAGAGAAGCCCACAAAGAATTTAAGATAGCTGGGCTCAAAACTGGTGCCCTGCCCATGTGAGTTACAGGACAAGGTCTTGGATGTCTTCAATGTGTATTATATGAAAACTTGGAAGTGAACAAAGGTAATAGTCTGAAAAAGGAGGGAGATTTTTCAGAGTGACAAAATTCTACAGAGCATTAGTCTCAACAGCTGCACAAGAGAAACATTATTGATTACTAAATAATTTCTCTTCAGGTCAGTACTTTGCCTGTTGGACTTCAGTAAAAATATTTTTTGCACTTATATAATCCTATATTTCTGTAATATCACATCTCTCTGCTGTACAGAACCAACAAAGAATCACAAGATATATATACTTTTTCCTGGCTAACATTGCCTTTTTATCTTTAGTCTCCCATTTATAATTACAGTATTTGAAGTGAGATTGAGAAATATCTAAATATCTTTCATATCTATATTTTGGAAAAATATATTAGAAAAAGAACAGATGATTTACAAACTCATTTTTTTGTCTGCTAAAATAAAAGACAGTTATTCCATCAATCTTTTTTTTAATTTAGATCGGAAGAG
>JAYDZK010000001.1:39898312-39935806 GCA_034509185.1 Euphonia xanthogaster
TTCCATCAATCTTTTTTTTAATTTTTTTTTAATTTCACAAATTTATTTGTAGTAATTTCTTTGGAGTCCTATCAGGATAGCATTTTCCCCATCATATACTGAGGAGTTATTTTTTCTGGAACCAAATGAAAGACAGTGAGAGTACAGTCTAATAAAAAGATTTTAAGATTTTTAGGACAAGTTACCTCCCAATGTCATTCCAGCAGCTGCTGCAGAACAGCACCACTGCTGAGTTCCTCCTGCCTGTGGATGATTCTGTTGTGTGCAGTTGGGGAGTGTGACAGGAAAGAGAAGCTATTTGTGGCTTTCCCATTAATTCAGTATTCATTTTGGGAAGTAAGAAATCAGCAAACTTTATCTTGTTTTCATCGGACCTAAGAAGGAAGGGAACATTATTAGGCACTTTGTTAAACTCTTCCTTTATTTTAGCTCTGTTTTTTCCCCTGAATTGCTACACTGGTATAGGCAAAACTATGCAGGGTGAATTGAAATGATTGAGAAAGCCATCATTACTGAACATCCTTGCCATTCCCCCATGCTGTCCTCAGGAAGTGGAAATTACAGAAGTATTACCATATTGGCTGTAAATAAAATGTTGGCCTTGAAATATTCAGCCAGTTAAATATAAATAATTCATCTTGTGACAGTAGGAAGACGACTGGGCAGCTATGTCATCTTAGCAGAAAATAAAGCTAAGTTATGGCCAGTTGTACTAAACTCAGCTCCAGAAGAAGAGGTTTGGAGCAGCTCAGCCCCTTTGAGCCCAGCTGGCAGAAGCTTCCAGAAGGTGCTGCTTTTGCTGGGCATGACAGGGAGCCTGCAGCCTGAGCCAAACCACAGCTATGGGAATGGCTCGGATGGCTTCCGGACAGCTCGTGTGGAAGTCTGTGACCTACTTCTTGCAACACTGCAGTGCACAAACATACTCCCTACCTAGGGGAGCTCCAGGGTAATTTCCAAGAATCATTTCTTGATACTTTTATCTTAATTTCCCCTTTTCTGTCCTCTCTTCCTGCTGAAGGTACCAGCCTATGGTGGCCTCTCCCTAGCCCTGTTTCTCAGTTTTCTCATAATTAAAAGTGAGAGGAATATATGCCTATCATGCATCCAAATGCACTAAGATATTCACACACTTCTCTCTGAGGTACTTTCCCCACAAGAGCAAAAGCCTTTTTAAATCCCCCAGTGTCCCTCAGCAGAGTCTGGAAGGCTTTCTTTATGGAAGGCCTTGGTGTTCTCCTTGTCATACCCAGAGGACTGAGACACAGCTCCATTCCTGGAAAGCCTGAGATGGAGAGAGAGAACCCTGGAAAGAGGGGAACAGTGCCAGAGCATGCAGCAGATCCCTGTGTTCTGACAGGCATCTTCATCATGGCCACAGGGCAGTATGCTCCTGAGGGATAGCTCAACAAGGGGAGCAGAAAAGAAGCTCATTTTATTATTAAGATGTTGTATTAGAAGGAAATCAGCAAATACAGGTTTCTGTACACCAAGCTTGTGGGTTTGATCCCTGGCTGGGCCATTCACTTAAGAGTTGGACTTAAAGATCCTTATGGGTTCCTTCCAACTCAGAATATTCTATGATTCTGAGAACAGGGAAGGACACGCATAATAAAAACATAAACCCAAAAGCACCAATTTTTCTTGCAAGGAGCCATGACAAATGAACTAAACAAGGAAAATGAATTCCCCATGGAGTCTTATGTTCTCTTTTATCTCTAGAATGTTATTTTTCTATATTTTAATCTACTAATGAACATGGGTTGCTTTCTCAAATCTCCTCTGAGGGTTCTCCAATCTCTTATTAGGGTTTCTCCAACTTCCTCTGCATATCATATTTTTGCTGTGATGTCTACTCTTGTTTATGATTTCTGAATATGGTTTGATTCCCGTTAGCAGTATCTGAACTTCCAACTGGATTGCTGATTATGAATCTTACCAGAAAATTAACTTGAATAAATTAATCATAAAGATTGCCTTGAAGTGGCCTCACAGCCCCAAAATCACAGCTACTGTTAACCCCTGCAGGATGTGGATCAAACCTTAGAAAAAATGCTTAAACATCACTATGTGGGGGTGAAGATGCTGGACTGTATGGGGCTGGTGAAGCATTGTGGTGGTATGGGCACATCTGTGCTGTGTGCCCCAGACATGCCATTCCTGGTTGTTTAATGAAGCAGTGTGGCTCTCCTGCATCTTCTGTGCCCTTTGGGAACAGTCTGATATATGAGGCTGCACAGCCAATACATAACAGGCATGGAATGGAGTCATGTTTTCTGGGCATACCAATGGATGTCATGTACAGAAGAGCTGCAGATCTTATTGCAACTTGGCAACCCTGAGGCTGTGTTGTACCTCTCCAAGCAATAATCTACTAGAATACCTTCCCATGTTCTTCCCCTTTTCACTTCTAACTGACATCTCAAAATCTGGTCCCACTATCTTGCTGCAAGATAAATGCTTAATCTGTATAGGGTAGTTAAAAACTCAGTTTGCATACTGAGCTGGCAGAGGGGTGTGGAGCAGAAACCCAACATCAGGTCCTGTAAATCTGACTCCTAAGAATTGTGTAACTCAGCAGATTTTTGAGTAACAGCATTGGTTTCTAGTCCATTTAGTATGGGTGCTGTAACACAGACTTCTGAGTGGCCCTCGCTGCTTTTTCCTGTTTTCCAAACAAAAGGGTTTTTTTTCCTAGAAGCATGACTTTTGCCAAGAATGGTAACCACAAAAATTGCTGTTTACATCAGGAATCCAGAGGCTCAGACAGCAAGTCTCCCTCTTGTCAGGACAGAGAAGAGAAAAAGTTTGAGGCTCTGGGTTACCTTGGTGGGGAGGTTTGGGTTAGCGTGGGAAGAGTCCACCACAAGGAACACAACACTAACACTGGTTTTGCTGCTGCCAGTAAAGACCACAGAGTGCCACAGGACAGAACATTTTTTGGCCTGCTTTTGTTGTTGTACACTAAGGTTTAAATGAAAAATTCACCTTCCTCCTGCAAATAAACTTTGCCCAGTTCGAGAATCCTAGTCACTATAAACAGCAGGTCTGACAGCAGCTGCTGACAGTAACCTGAACTAATTACAAAGAAACCAACTTTGTGGAAAAGAGGTAAAACATGCCAGCACACAAAGCATTAAAGGGCAGGAGGAAACTGAGAATGCTTCTAAATAGTTCTTCAGATTTGTGACATTTGCTCTCCTGTTTAAGTTCCACAATACTGCTGTGGAGAAATCAGGTTTGCATAAATACAAATATGCTGTGGGTTCAATTCTGCCAGGGTGCCCAGCAGCAGAGCTTGCAGGGTGGCAGTGGACCTCCTGCATATGCTGGGAGCAGGAACACAATATTCTTCACTTCAGAGCTGAGCCCTGGAATGCTAGGAATAACCCTCTGACTGTTCAAAAGAGACTAATTTCAAGTCAATCATAATGCTTCATCCATTTTATTAAAGCCAAAGGATCAAGCACCTTTATATTCTCTATCCAGTACTTTTATATTCCTTAATCCATAAAGCACAGTCTAGCCCTTCAGCTTTTCATGACATGCAAGTTGTGACCCTTGTAGTTTCTTCTTCTTTATTTAGTTGACATCTTCATAACTGAAGTTGCCTCTGATCTTTAAAAATCCTGTGAAAACCTTTATGAGGACACAGTTGACTACTGGATTTCTTGACTAAAGTATTTCCTTCCTTTCTTTTAATGTTTATCACTCAGGTAATGAACTTGACTGCTAAATTCCAATAAGCGCTGCTAAGACTACTAAGTTCCAGTAAATTCCAATAGTGTTTAAATTTCATCCCTTTCATGCATTTATTCCACTATTTAGTGCTACAGTAGCATTACCGTTCTGTTAAAGGCATTCAGTTATTTAATATAAATCATAATTTGTTCATCAAATGAGGTAGACATTATCCATCTGTGGTGTTTTTAATACAAATTTAAGTAAATAATTATTTCCCTATGTCTCAAATGTATTCTTTTTATAGAACTCTCATGGCTTCTTCCTAATGAGTTTTACAAGGTTCTCTTGTATACCTTTAAATGTTTTAGGGATCTTTGGAAGTGAAAAGAAACACAATTATAATTGTCAAGAGAAATTAATAGTGATATAATGTTTCATCCACTTATGCATAAGTGAAAATGAATACGAAACAAATGCTTTAAATTAAAAAAAGCTAAAAATTACTCTCAGATCTTATCAACCATTTAGGTCATTACATATCAACTGTAGCTGCTCTATATTGTTTGTCACAGCTTTCTTTTCTCTGCTGTATAGACTATAAATTTGGTTTTGGAAAGAAAGAAGGAGGGAATAATAATAATTGGTTTCAGAAAAGGAGACGGCAAGAAAATCAGGGAAGTGATAGATGAAATCTTTTGAGAAATAGTCCAAGTCTAAGAAAATAGTCTAAGAGTGGAGGACAGAGTAGCCTCTAAAAGAATCAAGAAAAACAATATAAATTGTGCAAAGGCAAACTCTTCTGAAGTAAGACAAAGGTGAAAAGAGGTACCATTATACTTGAAGATAGTTGAGAATAAGAAGGAATTGAATAAAAGCAGAAACACTATTAAGTATGAATATAGAGCAGCAGCAGTAGCATGTGGGCATAAAATGAAAAAGATTAGGGTGAAGACTAAGACATTAAATATTGTTGGGGGTCACACAAAGCAACAAGTGTAGATCATACAATTTAATTAGAAATAAAAGAAAGACGAATGAAAGTTCTTTCTGTCGCTTAGCAGGTGAAGGAGCCATGTGGAGAAGGAAATCATCAATGTATGAACATCACCATGTGGGAGCACAAGGTTCTGCTAGTGAGACCAGGAATTCCATGTATTTTTATTCAACATTTGCACCAAAAGATGGATGGAAGAATGGGAATTATAACAGCATGTGTTTATACATGTCCTAGGTGGCTTTCTTTGCCAAGGAACTTGACCCTCTTTTACTAACTTTCTCTTTTTTGGCCATTTGTTTGTTTACTTGCTCATTTTGTTTTGGGATTTTGTTTGTTTGTGGTTTTGTATTTGCTTATTTTTATTTTGTACAAGAATGTATTTCTTTGCTGTCGAAGGTTCGGGGGCCATGTATAGTAAACACTTGAGGTGCTGCAGGATTAGGCAAAATCATGAGCACCTTTGTGTCTAAGCTTCCATATAATTATGCATAGATGAGCAGGCTATAGGAGCAGCAATGTTGTTCCAGCTATTCCTGGAACATGCTGCCTTTGTTTTTCTGTGATAGAACCTAAAACATTAACAAGGCAGTATATGATCTCTGGGAAATTACAGAATCATTAAGGTCGGAAAAGATCTCCAAGACCATTCAGTCCAAATTTTCACTGAACAACATCTTGTCAACTAAACCATGGCTTCCTCAGCTGCTCCTCTTAGAACTTGGTCTCTAGACCCTTCACCAGCTATACTAATAAATGGCATCACTTAACTAATGAAAAAAGCAATCATCAAGCAAGTTCCAATTTTACCTGTGACTGTATGCTTCAAATACCAGTTATTCCCAGTCAGGTTCATAAAATATGTGCATTCAGATGAGACAGAATGATCTAGATTCAGAGTATAGAGCTGTTGAACTGAAAGCAGGCCTGTTTTAGGTGACCTGAGTTGGTGGCAATACTGAAAGAATGACCACAAGCTGCTGGACCAAACATCTGAAGGCAAAGTTGGGGTCAGAGACAAAGGAGAAATCTTTTCTGCATCCTCTTACTAGGATTGCAGTTTAACTTGTGAGCAGCTGCTGCTTCCTGTCCTTCTATCAATTATAGATGCTAAAAATTCCCTTATTTTGCAACTTATGAATATTCCCAAAGTAATTTTGAAGGATTTCTTATGAAATAACATACAGATGGACTTTGATTTATTGGACTTCTTACATCTTTACCAGCCTAGATTGCTGTATACCATCCCTTAGATCATAAGCTCTCACTTCACCCAGAAACATGTGGTTACTTGTTGTGCCAGAATAAACTAATGACTACATGAAATGGTTCCTCTCAGAAACTCAGTCGTCGTGAAATGAAGCCCTTTTAGATCCAGGACCTTTGTATCTCTAAAAACAGCTACTGGCTTCTGTTTTCTGCCATGTTGAGTAGTACTTGCAAGTCAGTTCTATTTAAAAATTACTTCAGCAGTCTCTCAGTGTACTATGGAAGCTGCTGGTGCTTACTTTTCTTTTTTAATTATATAGATCCTACAGTATGGCTAATATGCTGCCAAGAAGTATTAGCACTTCATTTATGGATAAATATCTTTGCCCAGCTGGCAGAGAAAAATCAAAATATTTATACAAATTGAAATAGTAACAAAATGGTTAGAATCTGATTTTGTCAGTGGCTTTGAGTAAAAAAATAAACCAGTATTGAAAATAGTAAGTCTTTGGTCTTCTTAGGTTTTCAGATTTCAGGATTTCATTTCAATACATAGATGCTGATTGAGAATTGCGAGATAATGACGATGACAGCTTCATCATCTCACAACTGCTGAGAGGAAGGATTGCTAAGGCACGCAGTTTTGGGTTATAGCTTTGTCTTTTATCCTTTTGGTGTATTTTATGATGAACACATATTGGATATAACGTGAGTCCTATGGTCAATCCTTAACTAATCTTTAATGCACTAGAATTCAATGTAATGAATACGAAGAAGTACAAGAGGGAAAGTTTTATCCTCAGTTATCAATCTATAAAATTATTCAATAAATGAGAGTCATGCTGAATACTTAATTGCTTAGCAGTGGGTATTGCAAATAGGTTTTGCCTTAACTTTAGCTTATCTGGGCTGAAAACTTCTGTTGTTCTGTTCCTTCCCTGGAACTCATTCTCATCACATACTTTTGAAGCAAGTTCAGGAATTGTACTAAAAAAAACAGTTGCTAAATTTTTATCTAAGAATAACTGCAAAAATTACTATATGATGTGTTTATTGATGCCTTTGGAGCGTCCCCATGTTTGTGCTATTAATTAAATCTTTTCTGCTTTGGGAAACCGTCAAAGGGTTGAAGGATCTAATGTGTTCTATTCGCAGGATCCACTTTGGCTGTAAGTACTCCTAGATGGAAGAAAAGAATACTGTTTGTAGCCAGCCGTTCCTGGAATTAGCTTGTTAGGGGTAAGGTTGGTAGTTCTTGAAACATCTGAAAAAAGCTATTTTGAATGTGTTTCTAGGAGAAATTTGAGTGAGATCACAGCTATACAGTCATGCAAGAGAGAAGGATCCCTCTCTGTGAGCTTCGCAAACTCAATCTAATCCTGTCTGTCCTTCACAGTACTTGGTGTACTGTGATATCATCAATATCATTTGTAGTCCTAAAAAGAACAAAGAAATGAAGAATGAGGAGACAGGGCATAATATAGACTAGTAAAATGGCAACAGAAGTAGATACTTTACATATTACATTCAGGTAATAAGAAAAATTATGATACATCTCACAAAAAAAAAAGAAAAAAAAAAAGGGAATGAGTAAAATAAGCAATAAATCTTGATTTCTGACTGTTTATACCTGAACAGCTGTGACTTTGCTACTCTCTGGTATTCAGAAGAAAAGGATTCTTCCAATTAAAGACAGACAACCAATCCAGTCATTAAACACAGCTATAAACAGTCTGTAATGGGCTGCCAAGCAGCAGGGGGGCTGTAACGTGCCTTTGCATTGAGGTGGAAGATACAAAGCAATCAAAGGAGCATTGACTAGTGCCCATTACTTAATGCATAAATCTAACAGTAAAATATGACTTTAGTCCCTTCACAATGTAGAACTAATTTTGTCTGTTCATTGCTTTGGTTTGTGCTCCAAATTACTCCTGGCTCTACATGGAAAAAGAAAAGATGAACTGCAGCAGTTACAGGTCAGGAGAGCTCATGGCTGACCAGGCTAGACAGAAACTCCCTGGCTGCAAATCAGTGTCCAGCCCTGCTGCCCACCAATAATGAGCAGGTGGGTTTAATTCACTTTGCTTGTGCCAATGTCTTCTCTTTATGAAGAGTACCTGGAGCTGGAGAAACTTGGATCTGATATCCTGCAGTTGAGCCAATGTGCTTCTCTGCCAGCTAAGAGGTAGCCCTCTGCTCGAATCTTAACGTAAATCATAAAAATAAGAGATGGGGAAGAATACTGTGATGAGTCATCTGATCATTCTCCTTGCCAATGTAGGATTATTACCTACCGTGCCCAAATTAGAGGTTTTGTGACAAGCAATTTTTAGGAAGCCTGAGTTTTGTAGGGTTTACTCTGGAAAAAATACCACATTTATTTTCCTTTTGAGATTAAATTTTCAACTGTGTAATGCCACCGTCAATTACAACTATGCCAATCATCAAAATAATGTCCAAGTATCTTCACTCTTCTCAATGGTGTGAAAATTAGCTGATTTTCCAGCTTCGACCAGAAGTTGTACTTGTGGTTGTATGTTCGATGCCCTAAGATATAGAGATGATAAGAACAACTGAGCAGTGACCTATGAGCTAAGCTCTTTTGTTTTTTGTAATTATAAGACTTCATGGACACAGACCAATTTCCTACTGTCATTTTTTTCTGATACAGGATAAGGAGCCACCTTGTCAAAGGTATCTGGATTTTTTTAAATGTGGAGGCAGCAATGGAAGCTAGGTACTAAGGTTCTCTGCATTTAACACCCATTTGCAAGGAAAACATTGGCATGTTTTCAAGACCAGTCATGCCCGCCAATTGAGTTACCAAGTTAAGAGAAATACTGAATAGAAACTTCCAGGAAGGACTGGCGTCTGTAGCTGGAATGTCTGTGTGGAATTACAGTAGCTTTAAAAGCCTTTGAAAGTATTAATATTTTGTACATCTTAGGAGAAAAGAATATCTTAACTGCTAAAGGATTCAGTAGGAAGCAGCTCTACATTTTGCCCTGAGTATCTACCTCGCTGCCTGAATGCCCTGCTAGTTTCAGAGAGCCCTTGTACACTAACTTTTAACTTCCCATAGTCTTTATGCATTACTTAGTTCCTTATTTTTAGAAGAATAAGTGTCCCAGACAATACTGTCATATTGCTACAACAATAACAGAAAAAATATAGCTAATACAATATGAAAAGAGATTATTTGAGACATTTGTTCTTAATAAAATAAATGTTATAGTGGTAGAAACACAAATCAGTAAGCAGGTATGACAGTTGTCTGACTTAGTAGCTAGCTACCTATGAAGACAGAATTCTATATCAGAATTGTAATTATAGAAATTATGGACAGAATCCCTACCAAGAATTGTAGTCATAGAAATCAGACTTTAAAACACATTATTAAATTTCTGGTGCCATCTATTACCAGGTCATTAGGATTTCTTAGTTTGATTTTGTTAGTTATAATTTATTTAGTCTACTTTTAAATATTGCAAAGTTGCTTCTATGACTTCTCTTGGGAGACTGTTTCTTATTCAAACAAATCCTACATTTGCAATATCTAATATGTCTTAAAATAATTCAATTATAATTGGTGGCTCTTAATTATAATCTAGAATGCTTCATTGTAGCTATTTTTGTACTTCAAGTTTATTTCTGGAGTATTTATTCTCTACACTAAGGTTTTCAATCACCTTAACTCTTGTAAATGCATTCTATTTTCCTTAGGCTTTGACCCTCTACAGAAGTTATATGTGTATAAAGGTATTCCAAGCTAAAATCTTCAAAGCACCAAATCTATTTGTCCTGTAATACTCTCTATGTATGCTATCCAAACACTTTATAAACATATACATACATATAAAGTGTTTACATACAAAAGCTAGGAAAAGGGAATTATGCTCAAGGAAGACAACTTCAGGATTAATTATCTGGAGGGCTGCTCAGGGCAGCCAGGTGTGAGCTCACTGTCCATGTACAGAGACAGCAGACCTCAAGGCATCACAACTGAGATGAAAATAAAAGCCCTGTGCCTTTTCCCCAGGTCCTGTTTCCTGTGTGCCAGTATCTTGCATCTCCATAGGATGCTGGACTGTGAAACAGCCCAGGGAGCACCAGGGCTGTTTGTTAAACACCTCAGTGGCTTCCTGGGGCTGAGGCACCACATTTGCCTGTCTACATCCTAATGTTCAGCTCCACCTCACCCTGCCATCCAGATGTAAGTCAGTAGCTCTGCTTGTTTTTTGGAAACTTCCCTGAATCACAAAAACTATGCAGTTTTCCTATCTATCTGTTTCTCATTTCCATTAGGAATCACTTGCATATTCATCACAAGATGCATAGCTCAGCAGTTGAATCAGCAGGGAAAAGAACTGTATTTAATTTCCTTTGAAATTGTCTACTGCAGCATGGTTTGACCACTTAAATCAGTTCCCAAGTCAGTGTATGATTGAATGTTTTCTAAAACAATAAAATCTCTACTCTGCTACGGAGTTTGCGGAAGCATTAGAATTTTAAAGTGGCCAGATGATCATTGACTATATTTTGATTATATTCTTGCAACAGACATGCCATATGAAAAAGTGCAGGATGAAAGTCAACAGGGAAATGGGGCTGTATGGACAGGAACAGAATAGCAGTTAAACTGGCTGGTCAAACTGGGTTAATGATTTCTTTCAGTCCCTAGAGTGGCAGTGGCATATTTAGCTTACTATATATAGGTATACAGTGAGTATGTGAAGCGTTCAAATTTCCAGATTGTTTAAAATTCTTATTTTATTGAAGCAGTTGGGGCAGAGTTCCACTAGAATCCTAGGAACGTAACATTAAACATTTTACATCACTGAGAGAATTTTCTTATAAAAGTCTAGCACATATCAATATTCCACACACACACACAAAAAAATGAAAAATACTAAACATTTTGTGGCATGTTTTTCGGGTTTTTTTTTTTTTTTTTAAATTTTCAGCATTTCCAAGCATAGGTATGAACAAAATCCTACTTCTGTGGGACAAGATGACACTCTTTGTGTCCAGATAAGAGAGTGTAAGAACAAAATTGTATGCACACCACTCAGCTATAGGTTAAAAAGGGATATTGGCTTCTGTTCAAAATCTTATTTTCAGCTTGAATCATTGCTGATGTTGTTGGTTTTTTTAGGTTTTGTATTTGCTTTTTTGTTGTTGTTGTTATTTTTTGTTTATTTTGGTTTTTGTTTGTTTTGTTTGTTTCTCGAATGTTAGGGACAGATCTGTAAGTGTTTAAGGAGGTAGGTACACAGTGCTTCGAGAAACCCACTCCTGCGCCCTGTCGCACTAAGTACTCGATGTCGCCGCAGGCTTTCTGTAGGCTTTCAGTCAACACTTCACACTTGAAAGAGCGAAAATAATCCAGAGATTCACCTTGTCCATACCCTCGTGTGACTCGAAGAAAGCACAGAGCCGATGTGAGGAGCCTTACCAGCATCGGATGCTTGCACAGCTGATGAGTTCCGTGTGCCAAACGGGACAGCGCAGTTTCCCCTCTCAGCGCCGCAGCGGTGCCGCCCCGCACGGAGGAGCGCGCAAAGGCCGGCTCCGCTCCCGCCGTCCCGTGTCGCTGTGCTGGATATCGACGGCAGCTGGAATACCGATGGCAGCAGGCCCCGGCATGGCTGGGGACACGGCCCCACCTCGCGGCGCTCCGCTGTCATCGTGCGGCTCTTACAGGAGAACACGCGTGGCTTGGGAACGGCCGCAGAGCTGCAGCGCTGCTCCGGCGCACAGCACCTGATCCTGCCCACGGGGAGCCAGCTAAAAAAAACAGTCTTCCTCCAAAGCTGGAATTGCGAGGCAAAGATCTATAGCAGTGTCACCCGGAGGTTAAAAACAGGTAAGTAAATTTTGGTCGCTCCTGTCCTGAAATGTATCTCTCCCACTCACAGAAGCAAACGGCATGCATAAACGAAGAAACCATAAATAAAAGAAGAAATGCATGAAGCTCATGGGTTTCCAGCAGAAAACATTTAGTAAAAGCCCTTAAAGTTTCAGTGTTTCCCAGTGTTACAGACAATTTATGGCTGTTTTTATGGTTAAACAAAATACTGGAGTTGTCCATGTTCACTAACTCATCAATGCCATCTGGATTCTCTGGGACCAATGAAAGAGTTTCACTTTGGACAACACTCTCAGGCACACAGGGTGATTCTTGGGGGTCCTGCTCAATGTCAGGCATTGGACTTGATAATCCTGATGGGTCCCTCCCAGCTCAGCATATTCCGTGACTGTGATTCATTCAAAGTTTTAATGCAGAAAATGGGCATGTACCTTGGAGAGAAGAATTTACCTGGCTCTCAGCTGTCTTGATTAAAAGAGGGACGGAATAGCAGACAAAAGTTGGGACAGGAAAAAGACACATACACTCGGTGGAAAAGAGCAGAACTGGTAAGGCCAAAATTTTGGTGGCACAGGATATGAATCAACTTTGTGCTTTGGAATAAAACCATCAAATGGATATAAACTATTTCTATATTTGTTTAGAGTTGCAACTATAGTAATTCGTAAAACAACAAGAAACCCCTGATTTATAATCCAACAGGTTAATGCTGAATAACAAATGTGATTTGTTATTCAGCATTAACGACGGGTTAATGCTAAATAACAAATGTGATTTGTTATTCAGCATTAACGATGGGTTAATGCTAAATAACAAATCACAGTGTGCTACTAATGGCAAATCGACATGTGTAACTGGGCTTTCTTAAAATAACACTATTGTAAGCAAGCTGTATACAGACATCACCCACTCCTGAAGTGAAAAAATTGGCAGCTACCCCAAGAACACTTAATAAAATTGTACAGCACCTAAGCAGGTTAGGCCCACAGTACTGCTGCATTCGTAGATGCATGGATGCTAAGACAGGGTGGGACTAATGTGATTTATTTCTAAATTTCTTGGGCCACATGATATTATCCAGTGACTTCTGAATCATCAGAAGTCACTGGTCAGTTTACAAAACAAGTAATAGAAAAGTGTCATTCTTACAGAAGATGTCCATATTAGGTAATAAAGAATACAGACTAGAAAATCAATAGAGCACATCATTAAATTATATACATTTTACAACATTTGCTGTAGAAGTCTTCATCCAAAATTTCCCAAAGAATCACAGCCTTCTGAGTTTTTTGGGCTTACTATCACAGGGCTGATGCATTATAAACACTTCCCATTACAAAATACTTGATAAAAGCAAGGCTGGGAAAAACATGAAATATTTGCAAGCAAGCATCTCCATATGAGGTATGAATTTTAAAAGGGACTGCATGATTGCTTACTTAAATATAACAAATAAGTGATAACTTTTATGACCTTTCTGTCATTAAGTCCACTTCAGATGAGGTTATGAATATGACTTCCACAGGAACAAAACGATACAGACAGAGGGGGAAAAAATTCTTTCAGAGCACATCCAAGACCTCAAGAACTAACACTGCCCCTGTCCTATAGCTGGAACAATAATGCTGGTCCAGTCTATGCAGAAATGCTGATCTACCTGGTCTGTGTTCGGTATGGTCCCTTTAATAAAAACCCTCACCTCATGAACAGGAAAATAAGGAGCTTCCTGATAAGGTCACTTTAAGAAGAAAAATCTGCATGACATAAAGGAACTACTGATATTTTACAGGACAGGTTATTTGAAATTTCTATTCATTGAGAAGGTTCACAAATGAAATGGTCCTTAGATTTTTCAAATTATATATGGACAAACAAAGTAAAGTTGGAATTTTCTTTGAAATCAGCTTCTTGTAGATATCAGATCAAGTCATAGGAGCATTTAACACTTCATCCTACATGGATAGTAAGTAAAAGTCACACTTAAGCAATATTCATTTTGGAGCAGTGTTGAGAAACTCAGCCTAGCCAGAATAGGCTAATCTGAATAGCAGAAGTGGGCTGTGTAGATGTGATTCTTCATGCAAAGTAATTCAACCTGATTTTGTTTCTTCTTTCTAGTTTTCTACAAATAATAGAGGAAAAAAATGTACAAATTCTTAAAAGTTTGTCTAGGTCTGTATGTCTCTTCAAACAGAACAAAATAGCAAGAGACAAGACAAAAATGATGAATAGAAATGTGTTTGAGCACACTTTTTTTACTGCTTGCTGTTTAAACCACCATGTCTTTCTCCCTGGTGGCCCAGCCTCTCAGTTCATTCTCATACCTGTGACAGTGCCTTAAATCTGTTAAATCCATTTTTATTACACCTGAATTTCTGCAGGCCTTGGGCGTATGTTTAATGAAAACCATTAAACTGAGATGGGCTGGATCAAACCTCCAAGGAAATTCTAAGTGCTGAACAAAGAGAGATTCAGAGCAGAGATTCTTCTGAGGATCTTTCCACTGATCCAGTGTCCCCTGCTTTGTTTTGGTCGCAGGACAGCTAGTGATGCCATCTCCCATGGGAACTGGCTTATGACCCATCTGCTCTAGCTTCCAATGGGGTCTGATGAACTCACCCAGTGCCTCTGATTCACTGTTCCACCAGCTGACAGATTATGCTGAATATGTTCAGTTATAAACCTTATTTCTTCTGTTGAGCTGGACCAACAAGTCAGAGCAAAAAGTGACATTAAGAGAATTTGGAGAGCAAACTTAGAGTGTGCCTAAACTCCATTTGGTAGAGAGTGCACTTATCAAAAATCTAAGCCCTACTAAAATGAATATTCAACTTTATAACATTTACCTGAGTTTTTCTGAAAGCCACAAAAGCTTAGTAGGCTACTGGACAAAAGGAAGACTGCTTTCTCTGTTTGTGACTGCTGTTCCTGAGTGGCTGAAACAATTAGGTATATTCTGGGATGCCTCCTCTGTTTTGCCCAGAAACAAAATAGCTGCCAACCCCCTGAATTGTCATTAGGATTAGACATGACTCAGGCATTTACTGACTCTGACACATCAAATGCAGCAGTTCTAAGGACCCCCATCAACAGGTTCTTGGACACCTGTGGAAGCAGTAGAAAGAACCTGGGGCCATTAGAGCTATAGTCCCTCTGTGGTTAGATGTTGCATAGGTGCCCAAGGTCTGCCTGAAGCCTTAGGAGGATCTGGATGCTGGCTCCAAACCTTGCTCCAGACTGAAGTGTCTGTTGAGGGAATGGTGTTCTCAGGACCTCCCCAAGACACCTTGCACACCAATGACTATTGGAAGAAACAAGAAGATTCATTTATAGATGGACAGAGTTTCAGGGTCCAATTCAGGGACATGGGGATACTATATTGCTTTAGCATTACCAGAGCACCCTGCAAACCCGCCTCCATCCACTACCTGAAGTTCTATAGGACACAATAATGACTTCGGTATGTGTATTTAAAGGGCTAGAAAGTGGCATTAAAATCACGTGGTTGTAAAAGTTGTAAATATAATGAAACAGTATTGCTTCCCTTTCTTTTTAAGGATTCTACGTGGTAACAGTTGGTTATGCTTTGTGCATGTATTGCATTAACACATTCACAAGCAGACTTGAAAAATATTGCCCCAAGTGTATTCCTTTATCTGTGATCATAGGTGTATCACTATGATAGCCTTAAGATAGCCTTTCCAGGTCTCTTTTGAAAACAGTATTTTAAAGTTGTAGTCCTACTGATAAGTCTCTGATATTGGCTTCTTGGAGTATGTAGCAGGACTCTTGATATTATTCGCTCATTTTCTAGCATGTATTCTGCAAGGAGACAGCCCTGAAGACTGATAGGCTCTGGCACCATTAAGTGATTCTGTGGGCCAAAATTTAGGTGCGGATTTAGTTGTCAATGAAATCAGTCTCACTTTAAAACACAAATGGCCTTTTAAAAAAGCAAACTGTGCTGTTGCGCTGCAGCATATGCAAGATGTTTGTTAAGTGCATCCTTTAATCAACAGATGAATGCCCATTGATTCTTTTCTAGTTATATTTACCTAACGTCAACTTGCTCTGCTGCACTGCTAAAAGCTCCAAATCCTCTGTGTTAAAACTGAAAATAACCTGTTGTATTTCAGTTCTAAAATATAACCCAATTTCCTTGAAGCCAAAAACAGATAGTAAGGAGATGTTTATTTCTATATTGGTTACAGCAGTGGGTTTCACCGATGGCAAACATAAAAAAGGCCCACTGGTTAAGGCAACACAGTTCTATTAAACCTAATTAATTTCACCTTTTAAAAAATAATTTTGAAATGACTGTTCAAAGTCAGTGCCACTGCTGAAAGCCTGAAATACTGTAACAGTTTATAACACAGAGTCTGAGCTAAATTTTTTTCATGGAATTTTTTAAACTTGCTTTAGCTAGAAACCAATGTTTTCAATATTCTTCCAAATACAAAATTATTCCTATTCCCTCTGCTCTCAGTCTCTTTCATCAGAGAACTTTGCTTGACTATGTCTAGCAGATTTTCAGTTAAGTTTACTCACGTTACCTAAGTGAGAAACCATTACTTGCTGCTTGCTTTGTACTACTTTTTTTCCCCATTGAATTCTTTAAGCAGAGAAAGATTAAGAAAAATTAGATGAAAGGTGTAATTTCAACAAAACAAACATTTAACTTTGACAGTCAATAGTAACAGTCATATTTAAATATTTCCTTGAATGACCATAAATTCTCTATTGTCTTTTATTGGAACGAGGAAGAAAACCACAATTATAACTATACAAGCATGACTTCTTTAAGATGTTTACAAAACTCATTGAAACTATACACTGAAATATTGTAACTTCAATTCACTGCACTTTATGAAGCTTAACTTCCAACTCCATTATTTTCCAATCAACTTATTCAGTAAAGTGATAACTAAAACAAAACTCTTACCTCTAAGCCTAGTTTCTTGTCATTTAACTGTTCTGAACATTTTCTTAAGGATTTTTCCATTCATGTACAGGAAAGATACACATTACAGAGAAAGGAAGGAGTGGAGGGAGAGAGAGATTTCTTGGTTGTGGGTGTCATTTCTACTTTGTCTACAAACTTGAGTTATGTTTGCATAAAATTGCAAATGTACTTGTTTAGCATACTGCTAATTCACTAGAGTCTGGTCTAAACATCAAACACTGGCAATGTTTGTATTGATAAAGAACATTTAGTAACAAAGGTCAGCACATACCATTTGGGGGCAAGATGTACTTGCAAACAGGTAAGATGTAAATCTCTCCTCTGATTGTTGAAAATATAAGCCAATAAACATAAATTCCTAGCCAAAATTATCCCTCCACGCTTGGATAAAATAATGTTGAATGGTGAGGAGGGCTACTGAATAGTAGGTACATGTGCAGCACCAATTCTAGCCATACAACTGAATCAAAGTCCTTTAATTTCTAGTTCTGAAGGCATGAAACTCATAGAAGCTTCAACAAGAATTCACTGGTCTTGTCTTCTGTGGACTCTGTTAGTGGGAAACATCCAGACATCAAATGGTTTCCTCTTCCTATCAGCCACTAGAACACTACAGGGATTTATATTGTTGCAACAGAGAAGTGACATTTTGGGATATTCAAATCTTAAAAGCAGGCCCTTTGTGAAGTATGCTAAATATCTGCATAAACAAACATCCAAAGCCTGAAAATCCAGACCAGGTAACTGCATAAAGCAGTATACCTGCCAAAAGCTAACTAACCATCCCAAACTGCCTGAAACTTCCTTCTGTACGCTGTGCCTTACTGCACCCCATTTCTAACTCTGTGAAGACATGGCATAATGTAGTGTGGTCATCTTTATTTCTCTGCCATGTAACAGAAAAGAAATACTGCCCACCTCACACCTGATTCAAACTGTAACCCAAGTGATGGACACGGAGTCCAATGGATGGATGGCCTGCACTTCTATAAGTGGCCTCCAATCTAAAAGTCAGCACTTCCTCTGTCTTCCACCTGGAACTGCTCAGCAGCAAAAGCTTGGCAATTAGTGTGCACTGATGACAGCACTGTTTCAAGGACAGCAGAAAATTAATTTTAAAATACCTATTAAAATCTAAGAGAGAAGGGCATAAAATAAATGTGCAATCATTAGGAATCTAATTTCTGTAAAGATGAAATCTTAAAATGTTCAGAGAACTGAGTCTCTGTTATTTACTTCCATTATTTACTTTACCAAAATAATTGTACAGCTTGATTGGAAATTGGTGAATTTAACTATGCTAATTCACATCAAATCTTTGAGTTATAAAAAGGCAAAAGCATTCAGTGAACATCTAAACTAAGCAAGACATGGAGGTGATTTTTCTCTCTGGCATTTCTCACCACCAAGACAACAAGAACCACGTAAGTTCTTGGTTTAATGATGTTTATAATGAATACTGAGCAACTATAGATGATGTACTTAAATGGAAAAAATATTTACTATTTCAATTGCAGAAATAGTCTAGTTAAAAGACAAGCACTACACAAAGCAGAAGCACAGTGTTAGTAGGACAGTAGTATCATTAGGCTGGAACGAAAGTTTTACTAACAACACAGTACTCAGTACAACGAAATTAAAGCTTTACATGTGCACTACCTGTCCAGTAAACTCTCAAACTGACAGAAAAATAATATTCTGGTATTAAACAAGGACTATGAACATGTTCCCTGATGAACAGTAACTCTTTAGGAAAATAAAGTGAGCATCAAAAAATAAAATAGCAAATTAAACTCTGTTTGGAAGCTTGTTCCCATTTCAAATAGCTCCTAACACTTCAGGTGCTTACCCACGACTTCAGAAACCATTTTCCATTGAGCAAAGAAGCATACTCACTATGTTGCAAAATTATGTGAAGAAGCCCCAAAAACTGCAATACACTACATCATTAAAGCCATAAGCTATGCATTTTAGAAGTACACATTGTAATGAACTTCAGTACAGCACAGACTCAGTCGTACAGCACAGCCATAGCAACATCCTTGTGTGATTTAATACATGACCTAAAATCACAGCCCCACGAACTAATTAGAAATAAAAGCAAGTCAGAAACATTGGCAAAGGGTGGGCCTTGGCACATAAATATCGCAGTGGTTCACTCAAGTGACAGTAATAATTACTGTCTTCCCATGAACACTTCAACTCTATAAAGACATTTTTCCACATTAGAATATTCATTCTCTAAGCCAGTAATCACCATACCAAGGGAAAAAACCCAACAAGCCAACCCCAAACCATAAAAAGTCAGTCACTGGGTCTGGAATCAAATTGCTGAAGATTTAGGAAGGAAACAGCGTTTCACTATCAGAACTTTAAACAGGCTCCCTCTTAGGACAGAACAACTCAAAGGTAGAAAAAACACCATCAGGGTAGATTTGCATAGGACAGAAAGGTGACTAGCCACTTCCACAGCCCAAACAAGTACATATGATTTAGGAAAGCTGAGCAGAACAGAATCTCATTTCTAATTCTCCTCACTTCAAAAATGTTCAAAATCTTCGCTTCAAAATCTTTCTGAGCAGTTTCCACCACATTGAATGCTAGATGGGTAACAATTATATATTTATTTTCATGCATAAAAATGCATGTGCATGTATAGAGCCTTCAAATCTGAAATGGGGAGAGAGCATACCCCTGGTTACACCAAGAATCATGGAAATACAGGGGAAAATGGCAGGATATGACTGTATTTATTTGGAAATATATTTCCTATTCCTTCCCCTATGTGCCATCAATATTTCCATTTCCCATCCCAGCAGAAGCACCATGTCATGACCCACGGCCCAGTCCTCAGAGCTCCAGCAGTGGCCTTTCTACTACTACAGTGAATTACTACTCAGTCCCGAAGCAAAAAATGCCCAACATGCATGAGGGAATAAACAATTTCCCCTGTTTTGCAGGCAGAACCAATATCTGTAACTACTACACAAAGCATCGCTCCAATGCAAGTGTCAGGTATGCAGAGAGCCTATTTTTCATATAACAAATGTTCTTCTTCCTACTGCTGTAATCTGAAAAAAATTAAAGCCATTACATGTGTCATGGATTAATAATGATTTTTTTTCAGATGTGTCCTAACATTTTGTCTGTCTTCAAATTGACATATGTTAAGCAGTTTATGAGGATGAAATATACAGCTGTTAATATTTCTTTATAAGTTTTAATCATTGAGAGACATTACATCGTAGGATACTCTTTTTTTCATTCAAAAAACTGATTTATAGTTAACTGATTTTGAATGCTAAAATAATTTCATGTTAAGCCTTTGATAGTTAGGAGCCTAGATACCACATTACTACTTCACTTTATAACTTAATTAATATAATAGGCACAGTAAACCTTTCTGAAATATCCTAATATTTAAAAGCATTTAAAAAACCTCACCTCAGTGCTATTACCAGAAAAAAAATTAGCTAGCAGTCTGTGTTCTAGCCCTTTAACTTACTACCATAAAATAAAGAGCGAAAGTAAACAAAGTAATTCTGTAAACACCAAGTAAAAAATTAAGTTGCATATTAGCTAGAATTGAAATCAACAAAAAATACCTTTATTTTATAATCAGCACTAATTCATGACTGAGCGGACAAAAATACACTCTTGGATAAATCCCTGAAACAGAGTGATTCTTTTTTTAATTGCCATAATTAGGGAAGAAATTTAATTCAAGAAGCTAAAGAACTTTATGTGTTGAAAGCAACTTTATCAACATATAGTTTCTAGAGAAACAGGACACAACCATTAAATTTTCCTAACTTATAGTGTAGTAAGTAATTCAACAGAAACACACTGGAACCAACCTGGATTAAAGAAATAGCATTTGGCTCATCAAGACGAACATCTGTCCAGTCTAAGGCCTATAAAACAAATTCAGTAACTTACATCTTCTGTCACTGTTATTATGGTCACTACTCAGGGGAAAAAGCCAAGGAGATCCAAAAAACGTAGAGTGTCATACTCTGATTAAATAGGACAAAAACAGGAACAAGATTAGAGTTTAGAATCCAGATGATGCGATACACCAATTTCATTTTGGTGATGCACCTGGCATTGGCTTGAAATTGAAACAAAAATTAAGGTAACACAGGCAACATAACCTTGCAGTGCATGTTCAGGCTTTAATGCACCTACCTATTAATTCAGTGCCCTTTCTCACAGAGACAGGAAAAAATACAGGAAGAATGATAATACAGATGGGTAAAGAAGTAACAAAATTCCTGCCATCACTTGTAGATATGAGATGCCTGCTGTGTATATACCAGTGAACTTCTACTGGCTCAGGAAGGCATCAGGAAATTCATTGTCAAAACCAATATAAAGCAGAACTGTGCAGGCAACAAACAGGCATTGCCTTAAGTCTGAGAGAGACAGAGGGAAGACTGTCCTGAGGCAGGTATAGCATCAGACTCCAACAACTAGGAAGTGTCAAGAGTGAAGCCAGCTGCAACTGCAGGGAAAGCCGTGCTATTAACTCAAACATATGACAGGATGTTGTCTTTGATCCTTTCTGTAATGGGCTCTGAAAGACCCTATGGAAGAGTATATTAGGAAACACCAAGTCCTTTCCTAAAAACACACACGTGACCCAAGAGATACACTGGGGGAGAGTGAAGGGATGCAGCTGCAGAAGACAGGAAAGCTCATTCCCTCTTCATTCACATGCACTGCAACAGGTTGTTGGAACTGTATTAATTCAATTAATAATTAACGATAGTTAATTTCCAAGATCATGATATTCTATCAGCACCTAATAACAGGATATAATCAAGAACAGTGTTTGCTGTTACTCACAGTTGTGATAAAGTGCTATTTCCTACATCTACACAGAGAAGCAAAGAAACTCTGCAATAAGGTTGACTTAACAATGAGACTGAGTCTCGATGGAATTAAGTTACCTCAGTGATTTTATGAACAATTACACATACACAAAAACATGTAAGGAAAAACTGAGAGGCAGCATGACAAAGTAAGTTTTCTGCTCTATTACACAGCATTTTATTCATCACACTTAATAAAGCTACACCTGTACCAGGTTCTACATTTTGCTTTGAAGGAACTATTTACTAGCTCAAAATATGAAAATACCAGAAACATTGAACTTATGGTCCCTTTTGCAATTTTTGTGCAGTCACGATCAATGTATCGGCACAAAGCTTTTGACAGATACAAAAAAAAAACAAACAAAAACCCTGAACAACAGCCACAGAGACCACAGGGCCCTCATCTAGGCTACTCAAAACAGGTACCAAGCTGATGTCCATGGTCATCTCAAAAGCCAAATTCAAAGTCCGTTACACAGAAAAGTGAAATTATAGCCATTAGTAATGACCTTAAGAAGCTAATTTAAACAGTAAAGAGAAATTGGATCAAAACTACATATGTAGTTAAAGACATAGGTAAACAGACACAACTGTTCAATTCAAGATCACATTTTTACACAGGAGAAATACTCCATTCTGATCTACCAGTATGGCTTTTCCCATGAAGAGGTGGGTGTTTTCAGATTTTAAACTGAAAACTGTTAGTTGCCTAAGAAAACTAGAAGCGATTAATTATGTTAGGAAGATGTCAAGAAGTGAAAGTGAGATGAACGTGAAATTTATAGCATTAAAATAGACACCACTATGATTTAATTTTGGAAGATGTTTCACCTTCAATTTGTCATACTGTGGCAGCATATTTCACCTGTGAACTTTCATCTTAGAACACTGAAAGATAAGGCATAACTTTAGAAAAAAAATCCAGAGACTGAAATACACCTGAGCAAATCAAAAATTAAAGTTCAAAGACTAAAGAAAGCAGAAGTCAAGTTTTGGCTTGTGAACATGCACAAAATGAAAACAAAACAAAACAAAACTAAGTTAACAGCTATTGGCACTTATCCACAATAAGCTGTAAGGTGATGTAATAAAACACAGCTAATAAACATGATCAGTTCACAATGAAACTGTACAAGCCATTAATTCACACTGAAACAATACAGCGCACTGCTGTTTTAAGCAAAAAACCAGGACTTAGAATTCTATTTTATTCAAACTTGAAAAACTATTTCAACTAGTTTAAATACATTAATCCCCAAAGTTTTACAGTAACTGATGATTTTCAATCACTCACACAACCACATCGTAAATCCCTGAAACATGGATTTATTATAGGAATACTGATAAAACCTTAACAGATACAAATGATACATCACATAGTGTCTTACACCTTAATGGCAAGTACTTGACTCAGATTGGTAGGTGCATCTCTCCTACTTTTACACTCTAATATCATCCTCTAGGACCAAATGGTTTAAATTGAATTCATAACAGCTTGCAGTTACCTAAAAGCAATGATTTTTAAAAAAAATTAAGCTATAAAAGATTCTTCTGACCAGTACTTCAAAACTTTTGGAAAGAGAACACCCTAGTGGGGACTAAATACAGTACGCAAGGAAAGTCGTTGCAGTGAGCTTGAAAGTCATTTCAGAATCAGCATCCCTGAAGAGATTTAGTATACAGCAGTACATCCCTTGACATCAGTTACACGGTGCATGTTTATCTGTGCATCTTAGGACCCAGCAGGTCTTAAGACTGTTGAAATCAATCTCATTCTGGCACAAGCTTTCTATGGGGTAGGGCAATTCCTAAATGAAAGGCACTCTGTTATGAGTGAAATCAGAATTATCAGCAATGCAAATGGATAACTTGTAACATATTGAAGGGAAATCCTGCAGCTTACACAAGGTCTAAAATTAGGTACTTTCTGTAAAATAGGAAAAAAATATTTAGAGCAGCTGTAGTGCATCTGCTTACATGCATGCAAACACTTGCCATTGTATAAGCAGAAATCTTCCAAGTATCTTTTCCGCCAGCGCTTTTCTCCCTTGGGTGAAACCAAGCTTCTACAATTCAAGGTGACTCGCAGAACAGCCCACAGCCCAGCCCAGCACTGTGTCCTGCAGTCCACAGCAAGCACATCTCTAGAGAAGCTGCAAGTGTGGTCCTTGGTAGAAGAAAGAGCACAGGCACACAGCACTAGTTGGCACCCCTTATTTCTCTTCATACCTTTCCTTTTTTTTCCACCCCCCTTCTTAAAAAAAAAAAGAAAAAAAATCATCTTGGAAATACAGCTTTCCTTAAGGACAGGAAAACTCACGCTTGTTAGTCTGACTAAGGGATGTGCAAAACAGAAGTAATTTCCCTGAGGCAAAGATCTTCAAGTCATGCCTAGCTTACATTGTCTATTCTTATTTATCTTGTTAAAATATTTGGCACACAGGCCAACAAATCACCGACCAAGTCTTCCAGTATTATCACAATCTGTATAATACATTTATATAATAAAGCAGAAGTTGCAAATGCTTCATTCTCTCATTCTGGTTCGGTTTTTCACATTTACTGATTAAAATCACTTTCCTTCTCAAGAGTGGCATTGAGTCTCCTGGGCACGGAGGCAGAGTGAGAAACTTCTACTATATTTAAAGGTTGTCATGAATACTGAATGCCTAAAAGGGCAATTACAGTAGTTTTGGGACTCAGAACACAGAGTAACAGGGTGACATTTAATATCCTGTTATATACAGCCTGTTACTTGGTCAAACATAGGTGATTAAAGAGTTGCTTCTTGATTTATATTATGAAAACTATCCAGGTAGGAAAAAAAAGTTGTGAGTGCCTCCAGTCTAAAACATTTAAGAAGAAAAGCCTGAAACCAAGTCTTCCCAGTTTTCCCTTTTAAAATACAAATTGCACTTGTACAAAGCAATCCAAAAAGCCTAAATAGCAGTAAAAATCTGAAGCTGCCTTGCTGTAACAAAGCGTATCTGTGTTCAGTATCTGAAGTACAGGCAACTAGTTTTCAGCCATTCTGCACACACAGCCATTTCTTCTACACCTTTCTACTTTGAAAGGGTCTGCCATTAAATGCCATGCCACTGGGTGGGGAATAAACAAAGAAATAAAAAACAATAGCAGGAGTTTAAGGCCTTTATCTCCACGAGGAGCTGAAAACTGTGGCACAACCCATGACCAAAACTTACTACACAAATTAGCACACTCCCACTCAGGGCTTCCAAAATCAGTCATTCTTTCTAACATCTGCCACACAGACAATCATACCAACAGCAAGCAACAGCGCCAATTAAGCATTTTAAGGTCTTCAAAAATTCACAGCAAAGGGCACTTCTGAGAAAGGTATCTTATAGATTTGGTTTTAAAAATAGACACCACACTCACATTCAAGGGACATCCTTCACTTTTAGGCCTTTGTCACAAATCTGAATCTTTATTGTTCTGAAATAAACGCTATAAACATAAGACTCAAAACAAGAACTCCAACTTTCAGTCTCAGAAGAGGTGTGGTTCAATGCCCATATCACACGTAACAAGAAAGTCTCCTTAAAAAAGGAAAAAAAAATTACTGTAAAGTCTTTCTTATGAATGAAAATGCAATCCTTTGTTTTTCTCATTACTTTGTGTACAGGCGGGCACCAAAAAAAAACTTTTGCATTTTCTTTTGAATTCTTGCTATGACGCTTGACGAACTTTCTGCCATTCAACAAATTCGTCCAGAAGTACGGGCCCTACAAACAGACAAAACTTGGAGTTATAATTGGCAATATGTTTCAAACACCTTCGTTTTAAGTACGAGGGTTAAAACTACTGTTCCAGGACACATCCACAGCAATGCCATGGTAAAATGCTCATAGTTTAGTACAATCATTCCAATCCAAGGATGATAAAAAGTGCAAAAAAACCTACTTTATGGAAAAAATTGTTCCCGATATCTGACATGTGAATGGAAGGCATAAAAATAATCTTATAAATCTTGTAAATCAGCACAACTAATTCCTTCTTTCTAAAGTTTTCAAAATTGTGAATCATTAGAACATGGACCAAAATGGGACTTAGGCAATTCAGTCATGGCATGACTGACTACCAGCCAGGTGGAAAGTTCAGCCCCAAGCACCAGCAGGTAGGCAAAAATTGCTAAGCTACGGTTTATTATTTATTAGTACAAAATGAGAGTTTGCTATTTATAATTCTGCTTGCAAGTCTATAGTTGCATGCAGCAAGCACCTTCACTAGATTCTCACTGAATACAAGCTGGCTCAAGTAAATCATCATACTATTTACATACTATACCCCTGAGAAAAAGTAGGAAAAATTAATATCTGCAGCTTGTAGATGGATGGTTATCAGGGCTGTTTTTGTATTCATTGTTGGAAAAAAATTATACCTTACAGTATTGTTTCTGTTATAGAAATTTGTTTTATGCAATTTTAAAATTCTCTGCTAATATCTGAATAAGCAAAACATTACGAATACTTACATGCACCATCTTCATCATAGTTGCTAAGATCTGCATGGACAGTTCTGCTGAACTCTAGTACATTGTACCACTGATCCTTGTTCATAACTCTATACTTCGATTGCTAGGAAAAGTAATTTCAAAATATTAAAATGTCAAGTGGCATTTGGTACTCCTGCACTGCATTTCACTTTTTATCTTCAATGAGTTCCTAACAAACTATTTAATGGGTAACAATGGCTATTACTTACTTGATTTTCCACTTTTAAAAATAACTACATTTCGTAGTTATGAAACAACATGAAATGATTTCTTGAAGATCAGAACAGAATCAATTTCACCAAAACCTTGAAATCAGTTAGTCACCACTCTAAGCTTCAAAAACTGGTATATTTTTGCCTTGCTCTAAAGTGGGGCATATCTAGCTCAGATGTATTTCCAGAATGAACTATTAAAAAAAAATAAATAAAATTTCTCCAGGGTACAATACATTATGATCCTAAGGATATACAATGCAAACTTGAAATGCAGTGCAGATGCAACTGAAGAGACTAGTGGGGCTCTACTACTTTACTTCCAGATTTATATTTACAGTAAAACCAAGATGGAATTTTAGCTGCCTTTGATAAATAAAGGGGCTGGGGCACAGGGAGAAAGATAAGGATCTGTGATGGATACAAGAACATCATTTTTTCATAAGTACATTGAGCAAGGTAAAGGGAGCAATATGGATACATTCTTGAGTAAAAAAACCACAATATTCTCACAGAACAGTCCAACTACTATGCCAACATTCACAAAGTCAAGGAAACTTGTACCTCCAGGTATTGATAAAATACTGAAAACAGTGGCCAAGTTCTTCCGAGCAGAAGAGCTAACATGGACTTTGCAGTATCAATATCAAGACTTCGCTGGTCTTTTTCCTAAGGTTGAATAAAGAAAGCACAGAAACCAATCAAGGTCAAGCTTGTTGAATAAATAAAATTAAGAACTTTCCTAACATTTCAGCAGTCTTACCCTTGCAAAATCAAAGGCGTATCTGTAGATATTCTTAAAGGATGAAATGTCATTCAACTGTGACCTTAAGAAGTCAAATTTACTCTGTAATTTTTCTGTACAGTCACACCTTAAAAAAAAACAACAAAAAAAAAAAAACAAAACCAAAACATTAGGAGTTCAAAACACAACATCAGGCAACAAAAAAAATGCCAGCAAACATAAAAAACTGAAATCGCCAAAGCACAATCATTAGATATACAAGAGTAATACTGCGAAACTGACTTGAAGAATCTTGAATATGCTCAATATTTGCAGCTTACTGAAATGATGAATGCTGGCTTCTGTAAGCAAGTTTTTTGTTTTAACTATATCAGCAATATAATACTAAGTGCATGCTTCACATCTCAAATAACAGTATTTTAATTCCAAACTCTTTAATCCATATTCATACCCAGCAGTATCTTATCTTCCAATCACTATGAATGTTTGAAGATAACATCATTCAGTGCGCATTAAGCTGTAAATAATGGGACAATGTAAACCTAAATACGTAGTTTTCAAGTGTGTGTTTACAAATGGCAGGATTGAGCAAGCACTCTGCAAAACATACTAGTCTGCTCATGTTTTATGACTGATAAATGCAAGCTCTGATAAAACCTTAATCACCTGATTAATAGTCAGTAACTATTCAACCGAAAAATCAAAGGCTGTATGAGAATGTACAGGTCCACTAGTCAATAGGATCAAGCTTTGGCAAAAATAACCCTTTGGTGGCAGAAAGATCTTCTTGTACTTTACTCAGCAAGGAAATAGAAAATGGGTCAGATTCACCAACAATGGCGAAGCAGAATGCAATTTAACTTTGCTAATCCTCCAGAAAATACTCACTCAATAGAACAGTTATAAGAGGACATTCTATTCTTACAAAAAAGCTGCCGTGACTAAAAAAGACTAAATTAAAAAATCCGCCTTGCCTTATATCCTTCGTGAAGAAGCATACTCTCAGAACTGCAGCTGTACATAAGTAATTCCTCTGGTCACGTGTCCCCCTTTTAGCAGTCTACCTCTCAGAGAATACATCTGCACCTCTAACAGCTCCACATGGACTTGTCACACAGGCACCCAGCAAGGGCTGCTGAGATGCTGGGCTTTGATGCTGTGCTTTGCCCACAGCTGATACTTCCTGTTCCCCAGATCTGCCAGCCTGTGTGTGCACAACTGTCTGTCAGTCTGTCTCTCAGACTGTGACAAGAGAAATGTAGCAATTCCAACTGATGCAACCTTTTATTATTTCTTGTTCCTAGCAGCATCTACCTAAAGCAGCACTAAGTCCTAGCCAACACTGGGGTTAAATAAATAAAACTATTGGCTAATTAGGCTACATATTCAGATGACAACTAGTATATTTTGTGATAAACCATATAACAAATTGAAAAGAACTCTTGTTAAATGAGATGTGGTAAATTTAGCTAAAAATAAAATTACTTTTTTTGTCTTCAGCCATCTAATTGGTCTGTATTCTACTATTTAACCCTTAAAATGGCATTATGCTATGCTAGAAAGGCATCGTGTTTTTTATTAATATCTCTTTTAACGTTCAAAGCTTCATATTTCCACCAGAATGTTCTACACATTTGAGGACAAATCTACGTATTTAATCTACCTAAATGCTCAAGTTTTAAGTGTACTAGTGACATATAAAATATTTATAGTGGGTTTATCACACACTGTTAAATATAATTTGATAGATTATTTACCATGAAATGGGTAAACTCAAATTTCAGTATGTTTAAATTTCTTGAAAACTACTTTGTTAAAATTGTTCAAATAATCATAAATCTAAGTGCAAACTAAAATGCCAGCTATTGTCTACAATACTATTGGCTCTGTGTATTTTAATACACAATTGATTCTTTTGAAAAAGTTGGTATGAAAATGAGCAATAATTAAGTGTCATGACTCCTAAGCAATTTATTTTCAGTACATTTATAACCAAAAAGCCAAATGGATCATGCTCCGACCAGCACCAACCTCTGGATCCCGACACACAGACATGTTTTGGTTAAAGCTGTTTAGGGCATTTCTGTACCTAGCCACTGACTTTCCTTCCAAAAGAGGCAAGGAGTTATAAACTCCTCTTTTACAGAGGTAGACTGTGAGGCACACCATAAAACAGATGACTGAGGTCACCTATAGTTGGAGTAATATTCCTAATAACCAGAACAACCTTCTAATTAGCACAAGTGAATTAACATCAAACTCCTGTACAGATACTAGAAAAAGATGTGATTTCTCAAACTGTCTTTACTGAAAGATAGCACTGAATAGCATTACCTCAAGATCAACAAAATTAGACATTAGCATACTACAGTCTCTTCTCATTACTATGCCATATTTTTAACAAAACTCAAATTAGCACCACAAAGAGAATGTATTTTAATTTCTGTTAGATACAGAGAGATCATCTGAGGCATAGCTAACATGGACAAAGTGATGATTCATTAACTCCTACTCAGTTATTCCAATGTTTTATATTTCATAGCTATTCACATATACTCGTCTTTTACTAAAAAGAAAAATCATTAAGATGTATACAAACATTAAACCAAAAGCATTTAATGTTAGTATATACATTTTGTCCTAAGAAGGATGAAATAATTGGCCTAGCAGAGGTACTTGATTCTCTCTGCTATGAAGAGAGCCTACATATATACATACATATGTATGTATATGCACATACACACAGGGCAGATTTCACCCCACCCACAGAACACACTGGAAACCTTCCAGCCTAAGTTGCTTAAGTCTGCTAAGATGATACTTAGGGCTGAATTCACCTTCATTTTGACAGTATCTACCTCACCACACATTTATTTTTCTCATCTCTAAACAGCAAACTTCACCAGTGTATTATGAAACAACACGCAGAGAGAATGTCACTTCAAGATTCAGGCACCCAAACGCTGCCATCTAACTGTAGATTAGAGATATCCTAAGCTTCAGGTGTTGCCATTCATACAGGACTAGCCAAGCAACCTCCAAGAGCATTTCAGGTGACCAGTCATTAGGTCTTAGGGCAAACTGGTTACTTCCCTAGGCTCCACTACACTGACTGGATCTCCAAAGATGGCAATAAGAGTTTAAGAAATCCAGCTCTTGCATATAAACCAAACCAGATTTAGGTATCTTATTATTGAGCTGAATCCCACCCAGCACTGTTCATGCAATTATCTTGTGTAACATTTCACATATTTTGAAATAAAGATTATATACAGAAGTCTATGTAGAATACACCCTAGGGTTTTAATGCATTTCAATCTCATTTCTTCATGCAAAAATTACAAAGAAAAGAAATAAGCTATGTAAGCATGCAATAATATTTTACTGTTTTAAGAGTAAAACCCTTTTCCTTCAAACATCTGTCAAACCTTTCAAGAGAAAATAGATAACCCCATTCCAGATGGAATCCCATAATATGATCCTCCCTTCCTAGTAAGCAACAACAGCACAAGTCTACAGGTTCATATTTTCTTTCATCATGGTTTAACCCCAGATGGTAGCTAAACACCACAGAGCTACCTGCTCACTCCCAGCCAAAACCTGCACATTTTTAGCCAATGGATCTTGAGTTGTGCTATGTGAGCGTCTCTGCTTCACCCAGCTGCTTAGCCAGCTTTTTAGAGAGCAACAGGGGAAGCAAAACATACATATCAACTGCTTTAGGCTTAGGCAAGTGCTCTCAGCAGAAGTCTGTTTCTATGAAAACGCACAGCAGCACCCTATTTTCAGTATTAAACACATTTAGACTATAGCATGACCAGCTCTGTTCTGAAAAGAACCAGAAGACTTCCAGTCAGCAAATTATTAGAAACAAAGTCTAAAACATCAGCTCTGAAGAGGTGCCTGACTTCATAAATCTATGTGCTTGCATTCTGTGAGACTGGCTAACTCTTAAAATCTTCTATTTGGGCATAAAAATTAAATACTTCAGATAAGTGACCAATACCCATTCACTGCATCTGAAAAATCGTGCACCTAGAACTGAATCTGTCATCTTGAATTTCAGGCAATTTAATAATTCCAGCTCCTAATTTAATTTCTGGTGATAGTCACAAAATAATCAAGGCATCTGTCAGATGCCTGATCCCAATTCAAGTAAGAGTTGAGAGTCCAGAGTCACTTACTCCATAGTTTTGAGTAACCAGAGGGTATATGCCTGATACAATTTCCCAAACCAATCCACAACTGACAGGGCACTGTGCTCTAGCAGCAATAGTAGTTCCCTACTTGTAATCAAAAACTCAAATGCAAACAGAAAGAGCAAGAAGTTAACTTATAAATTGAAAAGGTGTTATTTAATCAAAGCAGTAGCCATGGCCTTGGATGTGCATCTAATAAATAACACCAATAGCCAAAATTACTATCCACGCAGTCTTCATCTATAAAGCTCAGAAATCACTAAAATCTTTCCATAATATCAATGCTGAGATATGCTTATGTGCATCTCCAGATCTACTAATTTAACTAGAATGGTATTTTAACATATTGTTGCAAGAAAAGGAAGCCACCAAAACCTGACTTAACTAGGTTTAGACAATAACTTAATCCTTTGAGTGAACTCACCAGATTAATTTTGCAGTTGTGGAGCAAAACAAGAACTAAAAGCCAGCTTTTTTTGTGTCTTATTTCCAACACACATGAAACAGAACAAGACTAGTTAAGTTATAGGTACAATCATAAAATTAGAACATTCTATTAGATATGTAAAAACACTCTTACTGTAATGAGGTCATTCCTTTTAACCATTCTTCCTTGGTAAAAAATCCCATGCTTTCAGCCTCTAGTTTCCAGGCTAAAACTAACATAATGATCTAGAGAAAACAAAAGAAAAATAAAGGGAGGAAAAGGAGTCAGTACATAAGAAAAGGCTGATTTACCAATGTCCAAGAACAAAACTCTAAAACATTCAAACATTGTCACAATTATGGTAGCTTGGTCTTCATATTTGTTACCATTAAAAAAATTCAGCTACATGCAATTTTTCCCTCAATTTATATTTTTGAAAACTAAGTGCTTCTATAATAAACCCACCCAAAAACCCTCACACACCAGCCAAATAAAATTGATGTATTCAGCTGAAATATCTTAGAGCAGCTCCTACAAGTAGGAAGATGAAAAACTCTCTGCTTAGTGGAGTTAAGAGTTATACACAGAATTTAACCTTATCAAATATCCCCTTAGGTGTTATTAGCACTATGAAAGAAACATACATTTTCAGGTTCAACACCGATGTCTTCACAGAATTTTTCCATTCCTTCAGGGCCTACAACTTCATCAGGACCTTCAAAACAAAAACCACATCAGAGTGAAATCCAAGTAACTTCCACTGCTCATAAGAGTTATGAACAATAATTAAGCTATATTACACCCAAAGTATTTCTAAAAACACTGAATTACACTATTAAGTAGCTTTTAAGCAAGACCTATTCTATCAAGTGCAATTGTGTAGACACTTATGTGCCACACCAAATTGTTTGTGCTGTGCACTGCCTCCCTATGATAGCAGATGAGCCATTTTAGTTTTGTATCTGAGTTCTCAAAAGACTTCATTGAGCTTCCTATTGATGCAGCTCAACTCCAATAACTGTGGCAGTCAATAGTTTTAAGACAATTTGGGTACTGCTACTCTCTGCTGAAGTTACTTTATGAATAATGTTCTTCAAAAATTATTTTATCATCAACAAAAAATCTAATTCTGTCTGAGCTACTATTACAGATATTATTCTCTCAATGGTGCTAACATTATGGGTTTACATTAACACAGAGGGTGAATCTGCAAATAATGTAAGATGAGTTTTACAATGCTGAGTAAAAGAAACAAAATGAGAACAATAAATTGAAGAAATGCTGAGCACGTCAGCCATATACAAAGCAAAAAAAAAAGTTCAGGGCCACAATGAAAACAAATTGATTAGGACCACAACAGTTAGTGTTATGCTGTCATTTCTCCATTTTAACAGGAAAGTCTCTAAAATGCAGCAAAAGAGTGCCTTTAAAGAGTGTATACGGACATACACTCTAGGGCACTTTGTTCCTCTAATCTCTCTGGCTTCAGTTATTTTGACTAAGCCTCCAAAAATGCCTCCTACTGGGCAGTCAAATATTATTAAAAGGCCTTTCAACACAGTATTTTAATGTTTCCTGGATCATGACATTAACATTTAGTGAGTATGAACTAATGTAAAAGGCAAAGGTTCTAGGATCCAAAACAACATACCACTTCACAACTTTTTGGCCAATTTTGTTACTTATAATAGGCAGAGTCCTTGATGAATCAGTCTCCACTTTATCTGCTGCCAGAGTAAGCAGAAGCCTCTTTTAGAGTTTGGATAAAGCACTTTGAATAACTACTCACTGTGAGACAAGAACATTGTCAATAAAACCTGTTGAGAATGGTTACTTTTGCAGAAGAATAAAATCCAACTGACACTTAACATCATGAATCCCTACCTCCTGAAAAATATTACAAAGGACATTTTGCCTACGTAAGCAAGGCCAAACAGTGTTAGATATAAAATTCTTAAAAGAAAGGGCAAGTTATGAAGAAAAGGGTTATGAACATACAAGGGTTCACTGGTAATGACTAGTAAAAGCCTGAACGAGTGTTTCTGGTCCAGAAATCATACATAAAACTTGTACACTTATATGTGTATGCGTAGTTTTATCGTTTAATGGAACCATTTTATCTTCTATTGTACATAATTTAACTGCAATTCTAGCTTGTGACGGAAGTGCGGCATTTTTTGATTGCTGGTTAACTAAAAGTAGAATCTCCTACATTAAATTCTTGACTCAATAACAAAGCCAAAATTTACAGACACTAATTCTGAAGAATGTGCAAACAAATTTATCACAAGAAAATTAACTTTGAATTATCATTTCCCTAGAAAAGACTCTACCCCAGAAGAGTATACCTCAAACCTAAAGTATATAGCAGATTACTATAAACAAGAGTAGTTCATTGGTGTGAAAAGACTGGAAGGAAAATATCAGTCCTGATAAATATACTCAAACCAATTGCTGGCAGATAAATCAGCAGCTCTTTCCAGAACCAAGATCTGGCAATTAATGAGTTTTAATCACCAACCAGTTATGATGGACCTTAAGTAGAGACTAGACAAGAAATTAATAACAATTCAGAAATCCTGAGTTCAGAAACCATGTAATTGGTAAATAAATAGCAGCAATAGTGTAATAAATTCTGTGAAATACACTGCATATTCACTTAAAGCAGCTATTCGATGGCAATTGTGAGTTATTTGAAAGAGGCTACTTCAAATACTTCTGGAATGAAACATTGATATTTAGAATATAAAAAATGTTAATACAAATTCTCAGATAGAAAACCAATATAAACCTCTATTATTTTGTTTTGTAAAACAGAAATCCAAGGAGCTTAAATCATGACCTATATAATTAGTCTTCCAATATGATCACAAAGAAGATCTATTTAGACACATATGCATCAATCTCAATTATCTCTCAATGTCCTGACTTCTACTTGACAATTTCAAAGCAAGAAGTGAATCACTCAGTATATCCTGGCTCAACATGGTACTGCTCAATATCTGTTATTTCATTTTAAAGTTATAAAGCATAGAGTAAACACAAATAAGTCAAAAAGAACAAATACCAAGAAGGTAATAATAAAAGCTATACTAATTCAAGTGCACATTATAAGGAAGCAAAACCAGACATTTTTATGTCTACATCAGCATACAAAAAGCAAAATGCAAGTAGTATTTTATGTTTTGCTCTATTTAAAACAAAAACATATAGTGTCAAACATGAATGCATTGCATATTACCTGCATATTCATAAAACCAAGCCAGGCACTTTTTGCTTGAAAAATGTTCCTCTCCACTTATTACTTTACCAGATGCTTGTGATCTGCAGTAGCAAATAGAAACACAGGGATGAACAGTGTTATTTTAATGACACATGTGAAAATCAGGAAAAATTAAATTACACAACATTTATTATGAATCTATTTAAATTCATTAATGAGGTCAGTATACATCTAGAGTTATGCTGAATTTCATAAAAGGCAACTGTGTCATCCCCAACTCCTGTTGGAACATAAAATTACCTTTAGATTACAACCATCTCATAGCTCAATTTAATTCAACTATTACTTTTCCTGAAATGCAGAAGTACTGCTATCTTGTAGATATTAAACAAAAACAAAAAAAAAAAAAACAAACACCCACACAGATGGCTAAAATATCACTCCTCAGTAATTCAAATGCCTTATTATCTATTTTTATTTATACATACAGGCATTTAATGTTAGGTCTCCAATAAGCAGCTTGATTTTCAAGAGTGCTGAACATGCACAGATCACATTAAGGTCAACAGAAGCTGCAGAGTTTGACATATTTAAAAGTCAGGCTATTTATAGTTAACCATCCAAATTTGGGAAAAATACTCGGTCAATTGGTTTACATAATACATGTAATTAAGCATCTACAAATTCTATAGATATTTGGTATGTGTACCAGAATAGTAGTGTGCAATCTGTGGCAAGACTGAAGCTGCTCAGCACACAGAGCTTCCCCCCATCATGGTCTTCATTATGTAACACACAACCCAGTTTGCCTAGGAAGTGAATTCTCTAATTCATCATTCATTAAAAGAATGCACAGAATTTCTTCCAGTAAAAACACCGACTACACAAAGGCATCTTCAGTCAGTAAGGAGTTGCAGCACCTCTTCAATGCATCCTCTTTTCAAACAAAATTATAGACTTTTAAAACAAGCTAAGGTTATTTCTAACAATGAGGTGAGAACTAATCATATGAGAGGGTTTAAAATTATGCAGCTCCCACATTGCAATTTTAAAATTAAAATGTCAAGCAGGAGAAGAATAGTTTAATTCTGAGAGGGGTGAACAACTTTAACTTCCATGTATCCTTTTTAGCTTCACTGGAAAAGAACACAAGACTCTTAAGAAGAAGCCTTCTGTGCTGAAAGCTAGAATTAAAGGAGTCCTACAAACATTCATCCATCCATCTAACTGGCATTAGGAACACAATTCACCAGAAACAGGCAGAGTCATATAGTGTGCTATTGCTTATTGGCTTTATCCAGATTAACATAGATCTATCTATAATCACTGATTTTACTAAAGAATATCTTACACACAATAATTTGTTGTGTAAGAACATAATGCCAAAAATGCTTGTGTATTTAACGTTTTCTGAACACCTAGCATGAACTCTCCCTTCCATCATAGTTTTCGCCCAACAACTAGCTCCCTGTAGAATCTGTGGGTTTTTTTTTTCCCTAAGCTATGAAAACACTAAGTAAAATAAATCAAGATCATAAAATTTCAGTTAACAGTGTTCTAGAAAAACAAACTGAAAGTGAACACATGCAAACGAGTGCAAAGAAGAGCAAGAAACTGAAAGTTGGTACTACAAACAAGAATAATTTAATTTTTTTTAAGTATACAAAATAAAGTATGAGAAAACAGAAGTGTTCTCTCTAAATATACTTTGAGGCAGTCCCTTGAGGGAGTAGAATAGTACAGAGGATAACGTTGGCACAAGAAAGAGAATTATAGGCAAGGAATAACACACTGAAACTAAAAGGTCATCAATGACTACAAAAAACGAGCTCTGGAATTGTTACCCAAAATGAACAGTCATAACAAAATAAGAGCTCAAGTTTGGCCAGCCAAAGAGAAAGGCCATCCACCACAATTTTTTGCAATAGCCATTCCCGTTGTGTGCATTTCGCAAGTCCTTTTGTATCCTCATGTCCTCAGGACGTTAGTCGTAACTACTGCTTTACTGGCATACTTAACAAGGTCTAATAGATGAAGCAGGCAGTTACTTCGGGAAAGCCACACTGTAAGCTCCTGCTGCACCGCACTAATGGTTTATCATTCTAACAGCAACTTTTGGGTATCACAGCATAAAGAGGTCTTTTAAAAGTAGCTAATGATCAAGATTGCTTCCGACTCCTGTATTTATTAGAGAAATCTTTCCTGCTCTTGTTTTCCAGTGCGCTAACCAATCCTTCCAATTCACTGCGGAAAAAAAAAAAAAAAAGGAAAAAAAAAGGGGAAAAAAAAGGAAACGACGATTTAGCACATACACTCTGAGTACTGGCAATCAAGTGCGGAGAGCCGCCTACCCAGCGAGTGAGAACGAATATGGGGATAAATGCCAGAACTGGCCCTTGAGGTACAGCCAAAGGCAGAGCCAGCCGGGAACGGGAGCCGTTCCGTGGCGTTTCTCGCCGAGGCGTGACCATGCCGCACGCCGCCGCTGCGGCCGGCACGGCGAGCGCCGCACCTGCACCGGACGTGCCCCTCGGCACGACCGCGGCCCTGCGGGGGCCCGCCGGGCCGCACACGGC